>CM060831.1:72055000-72392500 GCA_030762175.1 Metallyticus violacea
TCCTTGAATAACTGCCGATAAGCATAAATGTTTTAAAATGAGATACAATATAAATGACAAGGGATCAAATTGTTTCCAAAATTGCATTTTCTACTTTAAGCATTTTCATAACTAGTTTCACGTTGTAAATATAAACGTTCAGCAAATGTTTACTCCATGAAATTATTAAAAAATGACTGCATACCATGTAATTTTGCTTTTAGATCGATACTAAAGAAAAATAAAATACGTTAATCATAAAAGCACCCACCATGCCCTCATTCCAGTATGCAATCGTAGTTTGTATATACTAATGGCACCGGTTGACCTTCGCGGACGCGCCAATCCCGTAAGAATGCAGTTAAAGTTCTGTTGGCACAAGCAATTGGTTTTGCTCTGTTGTGTTTATCAACCCAACTGTTTCACTTCCATTTCTGTAGACTTTCTACTGTGTATTTGTATATTGTGGCATATGCCAAAAGTGAGATATATACTTGAACAAAGAATATTTATATATAATTGTTATGTGCAAAAGAAATCGTATAAGTACTGCAGGTGAGACTTTTGTGCTAAATTTCGGTTGTAACATGCCCAATGGAAAGTACAATTTTTAGATTGAATAACGAAGCCGAGGCCAAAATACCGGGGTTTAACATAGGAGAAGCTTAATGAAATAGGCTATCAGTTAGAAGCTCCTCCTCGAAAGTTAATATGATTAGCCCAACAAGTTGGTATACCTGTTGGCAGTGCGTATAAAGCCATTCAGCTGCAACATTTTCAATTATATAAAATTACTACTGTATCTGAAAATAAAACCCCTGCAGATGTTGAAACAAAGTATCCGGAAGCATTTTAGAATATTTGGAAGGATGAATTACGACCACTGCCTCAAAAACTTTTCAAAAGAATTCAAGTGTGTCTCCCAAAAGAAACAAAAAATGCGCCCTTAAGTTCCGACCGCGAGACATGACTTTTTTTTTCTCGGCAGGTGACGAGACCGTTACGCAGTAACTTTCCGGGGGCAAAAATAATATCCGGTTGCTTAGCCGAATGGGGATCTGTATAATGCTTAATTGCTCTGAAAACAAGCATGGGCGTTACTTTTACTCGTTTATCACTCATTTAACTTTATATTGTGATTGTTATTTAAGATCAAAGCACAATTACATAGTACACGACTATGTAATATGTTCTATAAAGCGCAATCTTTAAAAAGCATGTTTCAAATATGGTTTCATCGTATTTTGGAAGATTCTATTCTGTATTCATTTGTATCTCCTTAAAGAAAGAATTAAAATGTTAATAAAAGTTTTTGAAACAACAGTAACGGTTTTAGACCAAAATATCCACGCAGGCACTGAGGACAGCATTGACAGAAGGTAAATTATAGAAATTGGTGAAAATCTAGAGAAATCTGAGGAAATCAAGCACAACAGGCGAGTTATGTTGGTACCCCTATGCACAATACTTTGAAGATACTGTAACTTTAATTCTACCGAGTTTACCTTCTAGCTCAGCTTCAAGAATATGCTTTTGTAAGTGGTTTCTTGAATCTGTAGCCGAAGAACCCTGCCCCCTTTTGAGAGGCGTATAAATCGTCATAAAGGCGTTAGCAAAAAATAAAACAAAACAAAAAACAAAAAACAAAAACAAAAAAAAAAACACTCGGTATATGGTCCGAAAATCTGGCATTTATAGCGTTTAAAAAGAAAAAGATTTAGAGATTCGATATTCTGTTTGAAGATAGTAAAAGCACACATAATGCTGAATAAATCTTTTTCCAGAAACTAATATAAGAAGATATAATGCTATAACCAATAGGAAATCAACAATGCTCACTCAGTGAAGTTCTTCAAGAAATACATACGAGATCACGGAGAATGTAATCGATTCAATCTTCGGTTTAATTAATCTAGATCTAAATTTATTATATGATGCATTAGAATTAAAAAATTAAAAGCAAAGCTAAACACTGAATATTCAAGATAGTCAAAAACTCTGATAACAAAAGAAAAATTAATAAAGCATATATTGCCAATGTTTAAAAAGAGTTATTGTTATTATAAAATATAAAGATTTTAGATATAATAATGGACACAATTACTCACATTTGTATTGGTAAATGTAGGGGCTTTACGGTGTTTTTGTTCTTTTGTTCAACTAGTACTTTTCATTTATACACCGCATACTCTTTGCCTTACTGATAGCTCATCCAAAAACTTCTGATACATTTATTCTACTGATAGGGACACATGAGGTTCTGTCTTCGCCATATGGACTTTAGTCGTTTGCGGATCATCAATATATGAATCTTCGAACCTGAAGTGGCCCATTGCCCTGGACTTGCCACTTCTAAGAAGGTACATATTCAGTTGTTAAACAACTAATGAATCATTTGTAGAAGTTGAGTTGGTAGGTGTCTGAGTTGACTCTGGTGGTCTTGAGATAAATTCGAACAAAGAACTGTTTGCTTCAGGGATGTCAAAATTGATTAATTTTGCTCATGTTTATTTTTGAAGAGTTCTTGAATAAATGGAGGGTAGTGAGAACGGACTAGGGTGGCCTGTCATCTCATTTAGTATCACATCGAGACTAGTATAAATTATCCTAAAATCGCAGTATTTAGGGAATGTTCCTGCTCTTTGCGAATACGAAACTGCAGATCTGGAATAAGAGGGTAACTACCTGTTTGCATGGGCTCACAGGCTTAAACCCTGAAGTAGCATTCAGGGTCGCGGTTTCAATCCCGGCCAGAGTCGATGGATATTTCTGCGCAAAAATCCTAACTATGGCGCCCTTGGAGTAAAACTGTGGGCCCTGTGTCGTAGATTTAAGGAAATTAAAAGATCGTCAAGAATGAAAGAAGCAAAACTTATCGGCCGTTTTACGCCTTGAATGGAATGGGACGCCGATGACTTGAGATGTTAAAGAGCGTCCGTAAATAAACGAAATCAACAATCAACAACCCAGGTATAAAATATTTATTTGTAAAAACTGAAAGAGTGCGCTCTTTTTAGTGTTATAATATCTATGAATATTCTTTTAAAAAAATGTTAAGTATTTCTGAAGACAAAACTATAGATTTTTTGACCGTGAATACTCTAGTTTTGAAAATATTCTCTCTTTAGTAAGTCACTGATACTCTACTTCTACCGTATATGGGAAATTTATGATCTCGAAGCGGCGAATAAACTGCTATATTTTCACTTTTGAACTTATTATACAAAAGGCTCACAGTGGTTTTCTTATCAATAATTTCAAACAGCAAATCTTCATTTACCAGACTTTCTTGGCGCCTTTTAAAAATGCATTCATCGCTCAGGACAGGCCTTGCTTTCGTACGTGTTGGAGCAGGGCTGAGATATTATGGTCACTAAGTCCCCCGATCTTATTTTTATCTCTTGGGTAAATTAAAAGAAAGAGTGTACAAAACCATTTTACCCGCTCTGGAAGAAATGCAGCTTAATATCCGTTAGGAGATTGCCTCTACTTTTCAACGGAATTACAGCGGGTGATGGGCGAAAAGTGCTTTTATTTCATAAATTATATTTAAGGAAACAGTTTATTTTCAGAGCATTACCGCTGCTCCAAATTGGCAAGTAGGGGCCGTGCCGAAGCATCCTCGCTTCTATTACTGTCTAGGCAAGCTGTACTGCAATAGCGCACTAATATTAAAGTGAAATATCAGCAACCTTCCCGTTTACTATTGCGCAAGAGCCATAAATAATAGAAGAGGTTAGGTTAGAATGTAGCTTTCAAAAAATCGATAGAAAAACGAAAGTCATAAGGTTATAGTTTCAAAAAAATAATTTTCAAAAGTATTGTTTATGTAAGGAAAAGCGAGTTATAAATATTTCCTATTTATTGAAAACTTAGTGATCTTAGTTGAAAAACGTATAAAGCAGCCTCTTACTTTACAGCTTAAGGAATTTGTATTGATATAATATATCAATATTGACATATTGATATTGATTGATATAACAAATTAAACAATTTAAAGTCCTCTTATGATGCTAGAAAGAAACAGGCTACGACATGCAAAGATTTGTTTCAACATCCCTACAGGTCTCTTAGGAACACTCTTTGTGCCTTAATAATCAAACTATGTATTTATGCTTTTGGTGAGTTGAACAATGTTGCCATGCAGGTGAACCATAACGCTTAAATCTCTGACTATTTTATCTGCGACCTGTTTTTTTTAATAATGCGTGGAATATATGGGCTTACAGGTAGCAACTTTCTTTTGTTTTATACTCGAGATGTTAGGATATATCTCATTGTGCTACATTTTTCAATAACACGTTCAATCCATTAATGGATCACAAAATGCCAGAAATAATTATAGACACAAAGGGCTGTTTGATGAGTATGTGCAAACTCAAAATGTGGTAGCACTAGATTCTTTTAAATATTATGTAGGCTACTTGGCGACTACTGAGGGATGATGTACATGGCTATGAACATTTACAAAGTGCTCATCGGTGTTTAGAGCTCTTTTCCTTTTTACATTTGTAAACAAGCGTTTAAAAACACAAATTTTATCTTATAATAAACGTTACTTTTTGAAAGAGGTTACATGTATTAACTAAGACAAATCTGAACAATTATTACGAAAATTTCGCATCTTTACTTAGAATGGTGAATAAACGGTTTGGTAAATGAAGATTGATCGAACGAGCACAAGCGATGCGTATATCGTAACGGAAAAATTCCACTACATGGTGCTGAGCTGAAGGTGCAGGAGACTGCGTGTATTTTTGGAGATCGAGTGCATGTTCTTTTGCACAATATTTTGCAAATGATAACTATCAGCAAGATGGGTGCCGCATTTACTAGCAATTGACTAGAAAAGAGAACGAGTTGTTACTTCCGCGCAGATTTCAGGGCTGTTTAAACGCAATCTGTGAGGCGGTGGAAACATGTATCTACCATTACGCGCTGGAAACGAAGGAGCAGTTGAAACATTGGGTTGCAACCAGAGAAAGCGTTCGGAGGAAGATTAAAAACTATTCCTTTGACAGAGAAGGTGATGATGACTGTATTTTGGAATTGACACTACGTAATTTTATTTATATTTTAGAAAAGGGCAAATCATAACCAATGAATAGTACGCTATGCTACTGCAGCATTTAAACGATCTGATCAAGAAGAATTGTTCCAACTTGGCGAAGAGAAAGTTTCTGTTCTATTACAATAACGTACCAGCGCACAAGTCCGCGATTCCGGTCTCAAAATCATTGCACATAAGATATGAAATCCTTCCTCATTCCCCTACAGTCCGGATTTGGCTCCTTTAGATCACTTTCTGTTCTCAATATGAATCAATGGTTAGCAGAAATGAAATTCGTATCAAGTGAAGAAGTTGTTGCCGAATTAAGCCTTCAATCAGTAACTTTTAGTCTCCAAGATGAGCTTATGGACAACACAGAAAGCTAAGCACCCTACCAAGTAAAGTACTAATAGCTGTTTTAGATTTGAAATGAGAGGGGGAGAAAAACAACCGAATATGATTTAATATAGCATAATTCTAAAACGAGGCGCATGCCAATTTATAACATGATATTCTGCAACCCAAAGAGAGATATCCACAGTGTAAAAATAATAAAGTGCGGACCAACCAAGAACTTACACATGTTTCACTGACAGAGTGAGGAACGCATCAACTGTCTCACACTTCACCAGAATATACGTCCTGCTTTTTAGCATGCAAATTATTGTCATGGTTAGATAAACCAATGGGTAGAGTGTTTAGTCCAATTCTTAAAGATGTCTTATGGCAAATGTGTGCGTTAATTTTGTGAATATCTTCCAGGGTGTGTGCTCTTTATCAAATCGCATGTTGGGGATTTGTTTAAAAAATGCAAAACAGGTACAATTAAAAAAATTGTAAACAGAGTTCTTACGGAAGATATGTTTGAAGATATGAAATCTAGGAATGAAGTTTCATATATGTTCTACAGAGATAATTTCATTTTGTGATCATATTGTGAAATTATTAATCAATTATCGCCCAAATAATTAATTTCCAAGCGTGCTACTTCCCAAATAGGGAGCGAATATGAGTTAGAAACAAATGGACCATTTCATCGCTAGTACACTAATGACTCTGCCTTAGAAATGTCTTGACTGGTTCGCCTGTATTATCAGAGAATTTGTTGTAATGTTTAATGCCTTTTTTTTTTTTTTTTTTTTTTGGTTTGGTTTATTTTGGGCGCTCTTTAACATCTCAGTTCATCAGCGTCCCATTCAATTCAGGGCGTGAAATGGCCGATATATTTTGATCAGAGGCCTCTTCTTTCAGACTTTAGGGTCTTTTACATGCCGTAAATGTATTTCCCTTCCGAAGGAAGCCATATTTTGAATTTTTACGTCCGAAAAAAATTCCATCGCTCCTGGCCGGGATTGAATCCACGATCTTGGGTTTAATGCTGAGTGTGTATAACTATATCAAAAATAGATTGGCACATATAAAATATCTCCAATGTCCCACTCAAATTAACTTTCTCAGTATGCAATTTCTACACAGGTTATAAAAGAACACAATTTGAAATATTAATATTTGGCGTTTATCGACTTCTTGAAGTCTTCAAATTAGTCAGTGGAATTCAACAATGAAACGTTTCGGTAGAACGAGAAACAAGCTCATTTATTCCTCTGCAACAATTGAGATAGCAAAAATAGGCATTACTAAAATAAACTAAGAAGGATAAATATAGAATTAATATCAATTATAAAAACTTTGCAGATACTATAATGTGTTTCCCAAAATCTGCTATGGGACTTGGAAACACTTCGTTAGAATTGCACGAGAAAAATAAATCTGCAGATCTAACAATGAAAACAAACAAAATGAACTTAATGACAAATGCGAAAAAGTTTTCGATAAAGGAAAAACTTCAGAGCCGGAAGAGGAGCGCATTTACTAAGTTGAAATTAATTCCTTCCGCAGCGGCTAAAGAGAGACAACTCGGTTAGATTTGAAAATCATTTGAAATCACTTACTATATGTATTTCAGTTAAGCTACGAGGGTAATACTAAAAGTAGAAAGCAACAATTTTTAAACCTTTTCACATTTATTTTTTAGATATACAAAGTACATCATCGTCATCTACAGACTTTTCTCTCATTTTTCAACATAGTCCCTATTTATTTGCACACATTTTTCCCATCGTTCTGCAACTTGAAAATACCCTTACGATAGAACTCCGTTTACAGCTGCAATAACACACTGACGCACTGCTTTCCGAATATCCTCCACCATCTCGTAGTTTTGGCCTTGCATCTTTTCCTTAAAGGAACCGAAAAGATGGTATTCGGAGGGTGCCAAGTCGGGACTGTAGGGAGGATGTGGAAGAGTTTCCCACCCAAATGTTCTGATCTTCTCCATTGTGACACGGCCAGACGCGCATTATCTTGTTACAGGATGATCTTCTTTCTAGGGCGCTTATCGCGTAATGCACGAAGGACTTTCAAAGTGTCTGGATATAGCGTTCAGCATTTATGGTTTGTCCAGGTTCAAGAAAATCAACCAGAATGCCACCCTGTGCATCTCAGGAGACGCTACCCATAACCTTCCCAGCATATCGCACTGTCTTCGCTTTCTTCTTTGATGGCGAATCCAAGTGGTGCCATTGGCGTTTTGTTTCAGGCTCGTAATGATGGAACGAGCTTTCATCGCCTGTCACAATGTTCCTCAAAAAATCATCACCTTCATTTTGAAATCTCTGAAGATGATTTTGGTCGATGATTATTCTTCTGAAGTTTGTGGTCTTCGGAAAATAAACGTGGGATCCAACGGGCACATACTTTTCGATAACCTAAGCTTTTCATCATTTCTTGCACTGCACTATGTCCTACTGCAAGTTTTGCAGCGATTTCATCCAAAGTGATACGCCTATCTTCTCTAATCAGCTCATCAATTCTTTCCTTATTGCGTTCCGTGGAGGCAGTTCGCGGGCGACCGCTACGAGGCTCATCTTGGATTGTTTTCCCATCTTTGAAATGTTTCACCCATCTCCTAACACTGCAAGCACCCATGCAGACATTTCCATAGGCACATTTAAGTCTGAGGTGAATTTCAGCAGCAGATTTACTCTCTTTAATAAGGAATTTAATGACAATACGCTGTCGAAACAATGATATCCGTCACTTTGGAAATACTGCTGTGGTGATAGAAGCTAACGACATCATAATATGCCAACATGGGTATAAAGTCTGTAGATTACGATCCTACAGTCCTTTTTGTTACATTGTTGGAATCTTAATTTTAACAATGAATTGCTCAGGACTTTCAGGATGACTCTCGTATATGGCTGAGGTTGCTAGAAGCGACTCAAAGAAAAAATGTGAGAGCAAAGCAAAGCTACACATTATATAGCAAGACAAAATAAGGAATGAAGAAATAAACGTCAAGCCAAGCCAACACTCAACAGCGTACTAGCACAAGTGATTTGTGGGAGTATAATAGGAAGGACATACGTCACAACTTCACCATGGAAGATGGACATGTGCAATTACTTTTGGGACCCAAACACTGGAAAGAGGAAAAAGAGAAGATCTAAATGCCGCTGGACATTTCTTGAAGACAGCTACTGGTCATCGGTCAGGACGGTAGGAAGAGGATGGAGAAATTTGGAGACTGTCCCCCGTTGTTATACAAATCCATGCTCGGTACTACAAACAAACGCTAAGGCTCCTTTCATCAACTACGGAGTTTTAGAATGATTGGACCATCTCATAACTTTAATCAATATCAGGGATATCTCTCTCTAATAAGAAATGTTTGCTACAGCTCCACTATGTCTATTTGTTTTCACAAGTATTTATAATTGAAAAAAGCACCTACAAGCAAAATAGGATATTAAAGATACTACAGAACTCACATGTGCTTCAAATATCCCGAAACCGATAATGGATATAAAAGTTTACGCTTGTAATTAAGGATTGATACAGACATTTAGGCCGAATCCGCGACTCAGATACAAAGAATTCTCTCGCTAGAGGCAAAACAGGGCTTGTTCATCATCTATGCTGAAATGGTTTCTTTCCGTTCGTTTATGACACACGCCACACAACACTGCGATTTTCTGTGCATGCAAACACAGCATGAGGATTTCCTACTACCCATATATGCGTGTTTTGATATTTTTCCTATCTACCTAGATGAAAATATGTTTCAACTGTAAACTAAGAAAAATAAAAATCATAAAAATATAACATGTGGCGTACTTGAACCAATAACACATGGTAGGCGTGTTGTTTCCCCGTTTTTACTGGCCTTTGACCCTTGGATATGTAGATTAATCGTTTGGGAAAGTATTCGTAATACTTTTAGTGATTGCGCCAGTAATCGCTTCTTTACATGTATTGTTTTGTTCAGGCAAATGCCGCCTCTTAACTCTTGATTGGAAAGGATTCCCGTCGCAGAAATACCGTCTAGCATTCTTTAAATTATGAATGTTCTAAAAGTTCTCTGTCTGACTGAGAGATGTCGCGAAGACGACAGAATTACTAACATAGTTGTTCAGTGTGATCTTTCGATGGCGTCCTGTAACGTTTCAGATGCGTAATTGTAGCCACTTGTTTGCGATGATCGTGTAAACAACCTAGTGTTAACCTTTCCTATAAAATGATAAAACTGAAATACGAGGTATGATAAAGTGCTTGTATTCAAGAGTTTAACCCCAACAAAAAGACAAATTAAAGGATTTCGTTTTCGATGGTTAAAAAGTGGGATGTTGAATTTAAGCGTGAAGATGATGAGCTCTCAGGGCGTCCCAAAACTACTAAGACCGACGAGATTGTTACAAAAATTCACAATACCGTACTCAATAATTGCCGAGATACGCGAGTTGGCTGACTTTGCAAAGACCTCGATAGATCGTGCCCGTTACATTTTACACAATTTTTTTGGTATGAGAAAATTTTCCGCACGATGGGTTCCGCATTTGTTAACAATGAACCAAAAACGCATTCACATGAACATTTTGCAAGAGCGTTTAAACTTGTAGTAGATGGAACATGAACTCATCACTACACGCCAGAGACGAAGAAATAGTCCAAACGAAGGATGACAACAGGCGAAAGTGCACCAAAGAAGGCAAAAACAATTCTATCTGCAAGAAAAGTCATGGCTACGGTTTCCTGGGATTCTCATCATTTTGGTACTGATAGACTACTTTCAGAAGGGCAGAATTATCACTGGAAAGTATTATGCTTCACTACTGAACAAAATGAATGGTGCAATTCAGACTAAATGTCCACACTTTGCGAAAAAGAAAGTACTCTTTCATCACGCTTTTACACGCGTCTCGATTGGTGCTGCAAATTTGCATAACCTTCGCTTCTAAGTGCTTCCATACCCACCATATTTTGGCTCCCAGCGATTACATTTTGGTTCCCAAACCTGAAGAAATGTCTGGGTGGAGGAAGATTCTCATCAAATGATCAAGTTGAAGCCGAAACATATGCTTATTTTTTACAGTAGGACAAATCTTATTTTACTGAAGATATTAAAAAGTTGAAACGTTGTTGGATTAAATATATTGATTTACAAAGTAACTATATTGAAAAACAAAAAGAAAATTTGTCTTAAATCTTATTGTTTTCTTGGTCAAACCGAGAAATTTTAGAACGCTCCTCGTACATGATTAATCATGCGACAGTCGAGTCACTGGTGCCGATGCGGAGAAGTGGAACATAGACAACCAAAGGTCGCTGGATGAGTCCATTATATCACGGAGGTATTTTATATTTTTGAAGAGGCGTGTGAATGTGTATACAAGCCATTATCTAAATAATATACACTTTTGTGATTAGTTTGGGGTCTCTGGTGAATCACTCTGTATAAGTACATCGTAATGTAGTGGTGTGTTATAAAATTAATATTCCCAAACAGAACATCACAGTGGTCAACATCATACTGCGGATCAACATGGGTGACCGAGGTCGTTAAGGCAAGGACTCGTGAATAAAATCTATGCGGTTCGATTCCCATCAGTTTACAGCCTGTGATGCCTCCGCGGTGTAAAACGGCAGTAAACAGCACTCATAATTTAATATATAAAATAAACATCAAACTGGGGCATGTAGCGATAGCAGACTATCAACGATACGAGTAGAATACGTTGAAAATATCATCTTGCTAAGAGCGATTTGTGCTTTTCTATCATCAGTAGTGCGAGGACTTTAAAACACTAAAAATAGGAAACAGGTAACTTAAAAATGCATTGCGTTTTTAAAAAATAGCATTTAAAATATGCACTATAAGTTTTGGTATTAACTTTTAACCAATTAATGCATCATGCATAATGTTTGAAGAAAAATGTTTGCAGTTTCTGTATGTAGTGTTACCATTCACAATTTGGTGTTATAATAATTGCAATCGTCTTTGTCAGAAAAAAAGAGAAAGAGGCTTAAAGTTTATTGATAAAGAGTAAGAACTTATTTACATCATAACTTTTTTCTTTCGTGTTTTATTTATTTCCTATTGCTCTTGTTTTCTACTTCAAATCCTTGTGTGCTCTAGAAAGGACATTTAATTAACTATTTATATACTCTGTCTTTGAATAACTGAATACTTACAGCACTTATTTCTGAGTTTTAATACTGTTAATTTGTAATATACAGACGTCTTCTGCAACCTGTGATGTGGCATATCCACTCTGTTCCTGTTACGTGTCTCTATGTGTTTATTTCACACCTTATATTACAATGTACAAATTCTCTTTATTTATTTTTTTGATTTTGTTTATTTATGGACGCTGTTTAACATCTCAGGTTATCAGAGTCCCATTCAAATCAGGGCGTGAAACGGCAGACAAATTTTGCTCAGAGGCCTCTCTTTCAGGGTTGAGGTTCTTTTTCGTGCCGTAAATGTACGACACGGTTTTGGTTTACTTCCCTTCCGAAGGAAGCCATACTTAGGATTTTCACGCCCGAAAAAACTCATCGTTCCTGGCCGGGATCGAACCCGCGATCTTGGGTTTGAAGGCAATTATGCTGACCACTAACCACCAGGATGGACAAATTCTGTTTAATATATACTAAAACATTATAACTTTATAAACTAACAATTGAGGAAATTTCTAAAGCTGCAAATAGTCGTTTAAAATGTTCAGTTTTTTTTTTTTTTGAGTTTGTTAGTATTCCGATAACTTTTTTGAATTTGTAGCATCTCTATTCTTGGACTGCTACCCATAACACTGAGTCATACTTAAAATGCTTTGAAAGAATGGAAAGTAAGCTATAATCCTTAGGGGCAGGCTTTTTAGGTTTGCTAATAGAATACAGTGCATGATAGCTTAATATATATAAAATCTATGTCAGAGTTCCAGGATAGATGCTTGTCAATTATCATGCCAAGAAGTTTCAAATTATCACAGATAATATTTATGTTTTTAAGCTGAAAATTATATTTGTGATTTGTTTGCATTCATAAAAAAACATTGCTTCTAAACCAAATGGTAATTATCACACATTATCTAAAGAGAGGGACGTATATTTGAAATACAAATAAACCACACATCTTATGTGAAAAAAATATTCTGAAGTATAATTAGCAGTTAATTAATTACAATGTGCCTGTCAGAGTACCAATGCGTCATAATATTTGCACCATTATTAATGTATTACTTATACAGAAATGTTATAGATTACGTTTTTAGGCTTTTCCATTGTCCAATGTTATCAAACTAAAATTGATACTGGCTACTTGACAAAATAAGAAACACATGAACTCCACACGAAAACAGATTTCTAAAATTTAACACAGACTTTCTTTATAAAACTCAAGTTTTAATCACTGTTACTATAGATATTATCTAGTGATTTTATAGTTTAGAAATAACACACATAAAAAGTTAGCGTATAAAAACTGTTTGTTGACTTGGTGTCAAGAGGATAAAAGGCAAATTAATAATTTCCGAACATAAAATTTCCGCATAAAGCTTTAGTATACATAGCGCGCAACAGAAATTGCTTTTGACTGCGAACGCGTCTTAAATATTGACTGAAACAATATCAGCAAAAGAGAAGAAAAAAATCTGTTTAATTTCGTGTTGGTCTGTTGTTAGCGTTTTATATTAGAACAGCAATATAGCACGTACTTGCAAAAACAATATTTGGATATGTTGACAATAACAGGAAATTAAGTTTTCGAGTTGAGCGGTGGCGTTGAATGTCTGATTTTTCTCTTGAGAAGGAAAACTGTATATTCCGTTACATTTCTATTGATGCCTGTACATAGATTTTTTTTCTGGTTTATTTCCTTTTTTGAGGCCAACCTGTTTGTAAAGAGTTTTCTAGAAAAAAGTCAAAGCCACTATAGGGAAGCTTTATTCACTTCAAATCGCCTAGAATAAGGTTTGTTTAGTGTTTTTTTTTTCGGAGGAATTGTTTTAGGCGGGCAAGTTCAAGAAATTATACATTTTAGATAATAGCTAAGTTGGGTCATACAAAATAAACAAAGATCCCTAAATAATTATCTAAGTTTCTCCGTCTGTTAAAACAAAACGTTTAAAAAAATCAGCACACTAAATAATGCCTTACTAAGTACTTTCACTCAATATTCACAATCAATATAAAATAAAAACCATTAAAATACAGGGTGTTAATAAACTAAGCCGAAATAATTCAGAGAGGGTAGAGATGACGTATATAAGCAAATTGAAACGTAGTTTTATGGTGTTAAATATTTTGGCATCAGGTGCTGATAAGCACGCGTTACAGTCAAGCCGAGTGAAAAATTGGTTTATTAAAACTGCCTTGCGAGCATAGAAACATCCATTTTCCGCAGCTCATTATCAGCGTTTTCAATATCTAGTGCCATAAAAATCCCTCAAATCTCGAACTAGTTATTTGACAGTGCGACACTGAACTGTTTTCTTGCAATATATAGCCAAAACCGACTAAATAAATGTAAATGTAAAACCTGATATTCAGCAGGCCGCAATTATTGTCATGTTATTAACTTTTTTTTTTAATATGAAGTGCTGTGGTACGCATACTAAATAAAGATGAATGAGCTTAACTTAACGCTTTCAAAATTATTATTCTCTTTCTCAATAATGAATGTATTGCCAATAATGACTAACAAGCTTATTACTAAAACAATGCCTAAAACTTAATTTACTTAGCACATACTCAGGACAAGATTATGATTAGTATGTACATAACAACTACAAGGATTGATATTTAAATGTATAAATTAAAACATTAACTTAAAACGCAGGCTAAAAGCTGTATTATTAGGAATTAGAAAAAAAAAGTGATGAACGACAGTCGAACTCCAAAACAAATGACTACCTCTTACTCGAAAGCTATTATGTCATAACAATTGCCCCAGAGGAATACGTTCTGAAATTCGTTATTGTGTGTTATGCTTTGGAGGGCATCTTCAATAGCCAGTGGCTTACTGGCGCTTTAGAAACTTATAGCCATAGTTTAGAATATTAAACAGACAGGCCATGCCTTTTCTACCTCAAATTACCTCTCTAACTTATATGATAGAGAAGATACAGGAAAGCAAATGAAGAATTACAAATAATGTTGCAAAATAATTTAAAGAAATAATGCAGTAATAAATAGGATAAAATGGGTGGGCAAGTAAACATAAAAACAGGAGCGTTATGGTAAAGAAGGCGCACACCACCACTCAGATTTCCTCGCATTTTCTCTTTGATGGAAGCACGTAGTCTGTGCACTAGGCCAGCATAGTACTCCCCATTTACTGTGGTGTTCCTCTCCTTGAAGTCAATGAAGAGTATTCCTTCACACTTCTTAAAGATTGTGGCCATGATCTTGTTGGCTGACTGAGTGACCTTGGCCTTTAGAGGCGGTGCTTCGCCATTTTTACGCCACTCGATTCTCTTTTGGACAAGGGATCATAGTAGAGGATTACAGTTTCATTTCTGTAACAATGGTTTGCAGCACTTCTCTCTCGTTGCCCCGGCAGAGCTCTAGAAATGCCTGACAACAGATGACTCGTTGCTGCTTTTGGATGAGGAAAGAAGTCCAGGCATCCAACTTGCACTAACCTTATTCATGTTTAAATGTTCATGAATAGTTCGAAGGACTGTTATTTTAGAAAGGTCCAACCTAGCTGCTATTTCTGTAACTTTGAACCGCCGGTCTTCCATAATTTCTCCTTCCACAAGAGCGATGTTTTCAGGAGCGAGCATCTCCAACGGCCGAACTGGACGCTCTTTGTCTTCAATGCTTTCTCGACCCATTCGAAAATTTTGACCCATTCTTTTACGGTAGAATATGAGGAGAATGCTTCCCCATATACACCGTGCAGTTGCTATTTAATTTCATTTGGAGTAAGTGTTTCTTTTGTGTTGAACTTAATTTGCTCTATACTCCATTTGGAACATGTCACAATCTTCTACACATAGCCTTCTTTAGGCAACTATATCTGAACAGAAGTTACAGCTACAATCATTTACATAACAGATAAGGCTGGCACCAGTTAGGGTTTTGTGAAGGTGATTTTCCTTATCGGTGAGGACGGAAACTTATGGACTTATCCTCGTAGTTTATCGAATGTCTTTAAAGCTATACTTCTTTCATTCCCAATTGGATTTCTTTCCGTTTAATTTCGGGCATGTAATAGATAAACGCGGCGAAATATTTCATCAGGATATATCTACAATGGAATAGGCGCCAGGGTAAATTCTATCAGCATGATGGGTGACTACTGCTGGATCCTACAGCTATCATCTGTATGCAACATAGGCGTACATAAGCGTAAAAGCGAAGATATACAATACTGTTAAAATTAATACTTACTATTAATATGAGTAACTATTCCTGATTTTATAGAGTTATTTAATTCCAATTAATATAAATTGTGCCAAAATATAAAAACATTAAGGTTAATTTATCTTTGCATATGCTGAAGATAAGCATTAAATTTATCGATTATATCCCCATAACTACTGCACTTTTCTGCTAACAGATTCTTAACTATAACCTAACCTAACCTAACCTAAAGCAAACTACAGCATGCTCATAATATGTATACACAACACATCTGCGATGTGCGTTTGTTCGATCATATCAAACACTCCCTCGATATGCTGTCTTGGTTCCATTTGATTGACAGAAGAAATAAAAAATTTCTCAAATTAATTTTCAAAATTATCCGTCCATTTATTCAATCTTATTTCTTCCTTTGGGGATATGGTACGAGAATACTGTGTGTATGAAATGCCTATCAACGGAGAAAACTTTGAGCCTGCAAGGAGTTGTGATACATGCATTGCTATTCCCTGCCGCAGCTTTGAGCACTTTTGTCTGCAAATATATTATTTCTAATTACTTATTGTTCGTTCTCTATTGATTTTTCTCTAACAAAAGCGAGAGATTCAGACAAAAATTCATTAACGTGAATTGCTCAGTTCCGATACATCATTTAAGCAGTTTTCAGTTTTAATCGCAGCGGCACTCATTTCTAAGTTTCACACGCGGCAACTAAGTTTGTATCGGCGTTGTTAAGTCTGTCGTATGCAAAACACCAATGGACGTGAAAGATTTTGGACATAGTAAAATACCTATTTATATCGCGTCGCGTGCTTATTTCACTATGAAATCCTCTCCCAGCTGTTGAGTACAAGCCAACAAATCAGCACAATTTAATCTGAGAAATCGTTGTCATTGAAGTGGGCAACAACACCAAAGCGACCAATAAACAATCTACAAAACCATTTCAAAATTGGCACCACAACGTGAGGCCACTTGACGTCGACAACTGATCGATTCAAAATTGGTGCCAAAGTGGGGCCACACACAAAATTCTCATAATTATTTGGCTCTAATTGTTGGGGCCGACCAAACCACTTCAATAATTCGATTTGGAATTTAATTGTGGAGGACTTTAAACCAGAGCAGAGATCTAACATTAAATTCACGTCAAGCTAGAAAAATCGGGAATGGATATCTTTTAAAAGATTCGACAGGCATATAACAATAAGCAGTGAGTTGGTGTTTTGAGTGGCACTTCCGCTTCCAAAGACAGACGACAATAGGTCAGGGCAATCGTCCACGTGCACAACTCCCCCCCCCCCAAAAGTGTGCAAAGTTCGTGGAAGAACAATTCAGAACATTGCTTATATTGCAAATGATCGTCTGAGGAGAAATATTCGGTGCAAAGACCAGAAATGCGGTGCGATGGAAATTGGATGCTCCATCATGACAATGAGCCCGCTCACAGAGCGTTACTAACGAACGGGTTTCTGCATGATAGTCCTCCCTCATCCATCTACACACCTGATTTGAATTTCTTTCTCTTCCAGAAGATGAAGCAGAAGCCAATGGATCACCTTTATGAATCCATGAATAAGTATTGAATAAAGTGTTTCTCAAGCTTCGAGAACAGGACAACCAGGGAACTGTTGCAAATCGTACAATGAACTAGAAGATGTATTGTTACTCAAGGGGACAATTTAGACACCATTTAAATTAGGTATGTACTTTGATGGATATATCTCCAGTCTTGGAACTTTTTGATAGCATCTAGTACAAAGAGAATGTTTCCATTCTATGGCACTTAGTCTATTTCCTAAAGATCTCAGCAAGTGTTACTTTTACTTTACAGATCTTGAAAGGGTGCCGCGATACTTTGTATTAAAATATCCATTGCAACAATTGCATTAATGAAGCGGGTATTATGCACAATACAAGACTACAGTTTTCGCTTAGGAAATAAATAAAAGTTAATTATAAATACATTTCTGGTGGCAGAAACTGTGATATTCTTATGTTTATATTGATAATCTTATTTCTTGTAAGCTTAAATAGTCTTTGCTCCACACTGCGATACATTTTACTTTGCTTTTGTAAGACCCTGAAGGGTTTAAAAATGCTTCGGCTATAACAATCGTGAACAGTGAAACGGAAGATTGAGGATTAAATACGGAGATGAAATTCTTGAGGTCCGCCTAAGGGAGAAGCAAAGAATTCTTCATAAGAAATATCAATAAAGTGTACGCAAAGCTAGAATGATATTCCAGAAGACATTAAAAGGAAAACTTGCCACTTAAGATTTTGCATGCAGTAAAAATGACTTAATATGTATGTAGCACATTGGGGTGTTAGCGCCTAGTATAAAAGGAACTGCTGGTCAGAATTTCCGTTTTCTATTAGCGTTACTAGGGGTGGGGATGGCTATCGAAAACGTGTGGACATCCTTTAATTGGAACTGCTCCCATCTTCAAATCAATTTTATCAGGAAAACTTTAATTGCGTTATTATCCATTCCCCTGTTCCTGAACAGAAAATTGTCTCATCTCTTTTTTCATTTGCTTCTTTCTTCGATTCATTCCTATTTTTTTTCCTCCTTCGTTTTTCCTTAATTCCCAGCCTTTTTTTCCAGGTCATAATCTTTTTTCTCTCTCCTCCTGCCTGATTTTCTCTCTATCTATTACTGCGAGTAGGAGGGTTGAAAAGAAAAGGGTGGCAAGACTGTAGCCAGGCTGATAATAAACATGTGATGGCATTGTTGTTCTCAGCATGCCTAAATAACGGTTCAACTGTTCAACACACTCGGCGTCACTAGTGCACTATCTGTAGTCGAGTGAATACGGATATGTCGAGTAATTAAGCAAATTTGGACTGCACTAAAGAAATATTGTCTAAAAGTGAGCAGTGTGCATGGATTAAAATTGAGGTGGTACGTGTTGGGAACGTGAGGGAATGTCATGCAGGTCTGCAAAAAGCCTGTGACAATGAAACTTTGCCATATTGAACGGTGGTATGGGGGTGCCAGACTTTCGACAAGGACCCAATACAGTGGAAGATGCTCCACGTTTAGGTCTTGGAGTGTATTACGTGGATTTAATTCAATCTCTGATGGAGGTAGTAATTGGCGAATAAGCTTAACTTTTATTTTGCATTGATAATAGTTATTAAATAATTGATCCGTTTACTCCAGCAAACCCCTTGGTTTAATCAGAATAATACTTCCTATTTCGTTATGCTATCCTACGATCAATTCCTAATAAATAATTGTTCTGTCTTTGATGTGAAAGAGACATCAGAACAAACAACACTACAATGATGCAGCAGGACTCTCCTTCCCAAACATCAACAAAAACGGCTTAATACGTATATCCAGTGTCTTGCAGAAGTGTGACAGCGAGTGATAAATGTGGTAGTGGAGTACACTGAAGGAATGAAAAGATCTGCAGGTTCTAGAATAAATGGTTTACTACTATTCCACTACTTTCTTTCCAGCCCTTATAGCTTCATCAATGTGACCGGCTACTCTCATCCCTTCTTCCTATTTTTCATTATGATTTTTCTTTCCTTTTTTCATGGAACAACCAACACAGTTACCACCTACTTCTCTTTCTGTGCTCATTCTTCTTTTTCAGTGCTTATTTCTTCAGCATTTAATTGTTTAAAGAAAACACTGCATGAGCATGGCAATAGAATCTGACTTCTCACTTTTGAGGGATTTGATTTCAATATTAGAAAATTATTAGTTGAAAAATTTTCATTTGGACTTGTCCGTTTGTCTCTTTTGTGTAGTTTTCCCCCCTTTCTTTCACGTTTTCCTCTTCAGATCCAAAACCTACGAGGAAAAAGACCTCTTCATTCCCAAGAGAGGTTTTCATTGAATGAATGACCTTAAAGCGACTCTATAAGGGCAAAAGGTCTGCTACAAATTCAGGGGATGGTTGGTTTGAGCCCAGATAGGATGGAACTGAAACTCTCTTATCACATCCCACATTCTAGATTGCTGTATCAATGCATTTGCATACCTGGTTACTATTCACTGAACTGTAATATTATAGGTATGCATGACAATTATTTAGAGTGATTTAGTGTCTTCCCAATTGGTTTCATCTCTATCTATCACTAGCTCTTTGCGTCCATTATTCTTCTGATATCTTCCTGGTGAAATGCTCAGCGAGCTCTTAGTTTTCCTATGCTCCTCCGTACAATTCTAAGATCCTCACGATTTTCCTATGAGTACATCATGAATAATCCATTTTGAAGAGATGTCCTCCCCGTTTCCATTTTTGAAATTCTGCAAGACGGTCAATTTTCTTAAGACCTCAATATTTTATCCTGTCTTTAATGTCACATAGAATATGTGCCATTTCGTTTTGCGCTGGGTAACTTTAAACATGCTTATTTATCTTGATGTTGAGAGACCAAGTTTTACAGCCCTACATAAGAACTGGCATTGTACACGTTTCAAAAACTTCCTTTTTATGCTTAACCTTTGTAATGAGTTTTAGGCTCCTGAATTTTCTCCAAACCAAATTTATTCTTTTTTTTTTTTTAATTTTTTCCCCCGTAGGATTTGCAAAGAAATAATTTGGCCTAGATAAACAAATTTCTGGACAGTCTGATATTTTTGATTAGTTATTTTTAAATAAGCATTTGTCAGACGTTGTTATTATGATTCGTAAATAAGCATCTTTGCTGTGTTCAGCTTGTTTAGCATTAATTTCTAGGTGCCTTGAAAATTGTTCCATTATAAGGAGGTTATCTACACATCTTAAAGTATGCAATAAAGCACAATACAATGTGGTAAACACCACACGAACTAAACGAAAGCCCTATGGTGAAGAGTAGTTTATTAAAGAGAAGGTAATTAATATGATTGAGATGAGTTAAAGAAATTTGAAACAATTAAGGGTAATGTTTAAACGTTGAGTGTAAATTTAAGAGACGATTCTGTAAGAGTACTGGATACCAGTACATACCGCTGGTAACCAATGGCCAGTAATATAGTAATGTAATAAATTAGGATATAATAACTGGCTACCGGTTATAATTCTTACAGGCTGCCAGTAATTTTGTTACTTTGGTAGATTTTGGAATATTAAATAGGGAAGTAGTTTATTACATTTATATTTTGGTTTAATTTAACTAATTTAGAGCTATTTTTATTATTTTATTATATTATTTTACACTAGTTATTGGGAAAAATTGTAAAATACTGAAATTAAAGATTATTGCATTGTATAGTTTATAATAATAAATAGAAAATTTGATGTACACGGTACCAGGGTGGCGTATACAGATTGGATTTATTTATATTTACTTTTTATTTATTAGTAATAATAATGTAATAATATTTTGAATGTCTTGGTTTCTCAGAACATGGCAGTGCTCTACTGAGTCCAATGTCTTTTTATAGTCAAATAATGCAACACAATGTTTTATATTGAATTCCTGCGCCATTTGATTAATTGATTTACTATTTCCACGTGATATATCGTGCAACATTATGACCGAAATTTAGTGTGATCAACTAGTTGGTTTTCATATACAGCCTTTATCAATCTTCCTTTAAGTATTTTTGAAAACATTTTGCACAAATTTGAAATTAGGCTTATTGGCCGATATTTATTAACATCGTCTTTGGGCTCGTGTTGTGAAAAAGTATAATTGGGCTCGTTTTCCAATCTGGTAGTAATTTCTAAAACATTAATATTTTACTAAATATTTTCTTGATTCTGAAATATTTGATGTTTATTATGCAGTGGTAACATTTAAGATGTAAAATATTGCAAGTTGTGAGGGAGAGATGGTAAAATAATGTTGGTTATTTCACTATACACGTACTGTAAAAGGGGGTAAAGAATGAAGGACTGTTGGAAACCAGAGAAGAAAAAAGTAAGACGATACAAAAGAACATAAAATACTAAAGGATGAACTTAAGGCCGATGCTAATAGCTACGAAGAATATCTTACCTCAGCTTCTACGTGGCATAATTTGGAATACATTTATGGGGGGTTTTATAGAAGCTAGAGTTCTAAATGTATTTAAAATGTAGAAATAACCATGTAAAATTCTGAAGAAACAAATACCTTTTTAATAGGTAAAATCCCAAAGTTAAAATACTTTTAAGGATGTCGTTGGTCCTGGTGGTGTAATGATAACCATTATTGCCTTCTAAATCCGAGATCGCGGGTTCAAACCCGGCTAGGATAGATAGCTTTTTTCGGTCGTAAAAATCGTAAGCATGGCTTCCTTCGGAGGAGAAGTAAAGCCGTGGATCTCGTGTAGTGGATTTATGGCAGGAAAAAGAACCTCAAGCCTGAAAAAAGAGGCCTCTGAGCAAAATGTATTGGCCGTTTTACGGACTGAATTGAATGGGACGCAGATGACCTAAGATGTTAAAGAGCGTCTGTAAATAAACCAACCAACAAAATAGAAGGATCCAATAAATAGTTCTTAATTTTATGGAATTTTAATCGCAATAGTTTCTGGATAAATTACGAAAAAAGCATCACTTTAAAAAAGTAATAAGATCGGACTTTCCGAAACCCAACAATTTCTTCGTTATTACCAATATTTTGCAAATAGTAACAAAAGTGGCCTTCTTGATACTATAATACCTTAATTTTTTCTCCCCTTTTATCATCTTTCTCCTCTGTTCCAATATTAACCTCATGCTCTAACTTCTGGTGTTAATTTATAGTAAGTTCCTCCTCTTCTATTAGAATCATTGCTTTGGAGACGAGGCTGATGTGTTGATATACAATTTAAGTTGTTAAGTAGTACACAGGCCAGAATTCTCATAGAAAATGTTGTATGATTGGTTTCGAGTTTTGCGTTTTTGCATTAGCTACCCGGTGTCAGATCATTAGGGGCTTCAGTCAATGTCTGGCAGTTCACCCAGTGGTATAGTAGCAGGCACTGCTTTCTGCCGAAATTTTATGCAAATATGAGACTGTAGAGCTAACTAATGGAGATTGGGTAAGATTTCCACTAGAGATCCCACATTGTCATCAATGTCACCAGTACTATTTATCTTTAGTCTTCTATGACATTACCATTTCATTTTTGCGCTTATTCTTTTATATTTGTAACACAAAAACTCCAAAACTGAAAATAATGCAGCATTTTTTCTAATGACTTAATTTGAATGGGTTTGAATGAGGTACACAAGTGTGAGGAAATTCCCATTTACTCTCTTTTTCATGGTTTTGCAGTCCGTTTCACAGCAGTTGGCGGCTGTCGGGGCGGTAACTCCCGGCAAAGCGTATGTAATATTCGCACAGCTGATTAAAGTTCTTGCAATTACAACGAAAATAGCATGTAAGAGGATCGCAAAGGAAGATCTTATTAAGATTCACGGGAGCGCTCGGCCCCCCGTCCATCTTAACTCTATAGGAATATGACTTATTGATCTTTTAATTAAATTAAGGAGAGATTTTTTTTAAGAAAGGTAGCTCTTACACACTACAGCCTAGACATAATTTATGACTGAAATTACTTGTAGACCAACGAATGAAATTGATGAGCAAAATGCTTAAAAATATATAACAAGACCTTTTACAGTGTTTCATAAAATGATTCCAGAATTGCAGCAGGAAAAAAGAAAACATTACATCATAATTCCTTTAATACTTTTAGTGACCGAGGAAAAGCACATATTCTTCCACAGTTCAAGCATTTTTCAAAAAATATTTTTAATATTCTTTTGTGGAGACGTTCATATTCTTTATGTTGGTTTATTTTCGTATGCTCGTTTTGCAACGAATGAATGACATTTTAACAACACAAAATATGTCTATGGAATGCATAATAAACAATTTTTCTAAAAGAGGAAAAAGACAATGACCTTCACAAAATTAGCAAACCTATCCACATGTATGAGCACTGAATTGGTTTTGTAGCCTTAAGGATGGAACCTTCTGCAACGGCGTGAATAATTTGCTTTCTTCATACTTTGGCTTATGACGAAGGAGTAAAAACAATTAAGCAAAGAACAGCTGCAAGAGCTGCAGGAAGAGGCAGATGAAAACTGAAAAGTGGAATGGGAAATTGAGGGAAAGGGCACGAGGCAGACATGAGTTCGTCATTATCAACACTATCATTCGTTTCCGTCTTTTTAACCACTTTATTTCCGTGATAAAAGAGCAAAGAGTGAGTTATACAGGCCATTCCAGGGAACGCCTTCTACTTTCATCTTCTGCTTAGACTGTAACGGGTTTTGTATGGAAAGTATCTACACCGCAAGTTCTCTCTGTATCAAAGAGGCTGTACTCTGACGTAAAGGAAAATGTAGATAAACAGAGAAAGAGGTGATAAGCCAAGAATTTCACACATATAAGTGTTGCTTTTAAAATTATGAACAAAGCAGGACGTATCCTTGCTATTCTTTAAAGGAACACCCAATTAAAAATCCAATTTTTGTGTTATCGTTTTAAATAAGATTTATGAAATTTACACCTACTACATTTTTCTCTCGTAAGAACGTTATTTGTTAATTTTGTTACTTAAGTTAAATGAATTTAACCACTCACTAAACCGTAAGCAGAGCGTATAGAGAAGAAAGTATGTCGACTTCTGCAGATTCCCTCTCTGTGATGGACTTTGAAAACTATGGGCAATGATCGTGCTTGGCGTTAGAAGTACGACTGTTTTCCATTACTTCCTGGTGGTAAACGGTTTTGTGATTGATATCTACTTTTATCGGGACGTGCATTAAATTACTATTGATTAGTGTGTGCTGTGAAAACTGAATTTTTTGAAAAATATAATACATTCGTAGATTCAAATATGTAATCGTAGAATAATTATGCATTTAAGATATTAAAATAATAATTAACTTTCTTATAATGTGCACAGTAAGAAGTATGTACGTCTTGTAATTTCAACAAAATTTCCTTATATCCTTAAGTGGTAAAAAAAAGGGAGAAAATTCATTGTATTAACAAAGTACACTGTTTCCATTATACACTGAGAGAAAAAATTAACACCTAAACTATTTTTAATATTTTTAATTTTACATACATGTAAATTATTATAAAACACTTCATTTTTGTAATATAAAATACTTTTCCAAACTTTTATAGCCACTCTTATGTATTCGGATATCATTTTGAGTCTATAATATCCTTATAGTACGAATATGAAATAAAATGTAATTTAATCATATTTTTACAACTGGGACAATTTTAATGTCTAATGGCATTGTTGTTATATCATTTTATTCTACTATTGAAGTATTTCAATCAGTTTAACACATAATTTTATGAGGTAAAGATGTCATTAATTCGAAAGGAGGCTGCTAAAGCAGTTGCCCAGTTGGAAGATGGACGGAGCGTGCGTTATGTTACCCTGGTGTTATAAGTCAATGTCTCTACTATACAAAGGATATATCGAAGGTTCAGGGAATTGGAACTCAGAAGACTATAATCAGGTCGCAGAAGAGTGACATCTGCCAGAGATGATCAATTTCTGCTGCTGCAAGTTGATCGTCACACAAAGGTCGTGGAAGTTCAAAGTCGTTTGTAAATGGTCTCAGGGATCAATATTATCGTGAGAATAGTGAGATGTAAATTTGAAGAAACACATCTCACTTTATAATATCAGCCAGAGATCCCTTGCTCACCTAGCAACTTCGGCAAGCATGCCTTTACTGCTTTCATCAACATCTGAAATGGACTGAGAAGGAAAGGAAATTTGTTCTATTTATGGATGAGTGGAGGTTCAGTTTAAGATAACCTGATGGCAAAGAAAGAGTATGGAGAACTGGAAAAAGGTATGTCTCATCGTCGATGGCTTTCCGTCATGGTTTGGGCTGGTATCAGTGAGAAAGTCAAGACAGAGAAGATTTTTGTGGAAAACGGACCTTGAATGCAAACCGGTACGTTGAGGAAATTCAAGAGTATGTTATCCCCTAGGCTCCATATGTTGGCAATGATTTCTGCTTCATGCATGGCAATGTCCGTCCACATGTGGCCCACATTGTGAGACAGTACTTGTATGAGATGGGGATTCAAGCACTAGTTTGGCCAATATGAAGCCCTGACCACAATCCCATTGAGCATGTTTGGGACATAAGGGGAAAAAATGTTTGTCAACGTGTTCCTGAGAGCCTCAATGAAATTCGGGAGGCCACACCACAAGCAGACCTAAGGATCTTGATCCGCAGCATACCCGTAAGGTTGCAAACCAGAGGAGAGTGCCCAGAGTGTTGAAAGGTGTGTCATTGTGTTACCAATGCAGGTGTATTAACTTGCGTTACAGATAAAAAGGGGATTATGAAATGTGATTAACTTGCATTCATGTTCATGGTCATACAATAAAGTAACTATACGCTCAAAATGATACCCGAATACATAAGAGTCGTAGCAAAATGCTTGAAAAATATTAAATGTTCCAAAAATAAATGAAAATATAATAATTCACATACAATAATGGTAAAATTAAAACAAATTATAAAAAATTAGGTGTTACACTTTTTTTGAGAACATTTTTTGTCCCAGTTGCAATTCAGGTTACAGTGGAAACATAAATTACGCAATTTTTCAGGATACCTAAGGACAAAACAGAACTTTAAAATTGGGCTAAAGTGATTCCAAAACTGTTGTTTTATGTTAAATAACAAATTCTTTTATCAAGTGGAAGAAATTCGCAGAGAACTTCAAGCCTCGATATTTGAAAATTCAGCCAGACCGCTCTTGCAATTTTTGCCTGGTGAGTACGCCCCTTATTCTTTTAAAATACCTTAGTTGACAAAATGTTGGAGTTACATGAGCAGTTTATATTTTGTCATGGGCGTCGACAGAAAGAAAGGTACTTTTTTAAACCAAATATTAACATCCACTATAAATCTTTTAATACTCGAGTCATTTTTACACTGAACTTATAAAAACTATATAATTATGAATCTGAAATATTAAGATATCAACGAAGAGATCGTAAATATGTTAAATTACTATCTGAATTTTCTATATCTAGGTTTTCAATTGAAGTGCTGATTTACAGTGCTGTGAATTTATCACATAAATTGGATTATTCTTTGGCATTTACCAACTACCATAACTCAGAGAGAAGCCGCTGCACTCTTGATCCTCGTATTTATAATGTTTATTTATTTATATTGTAGAGGTGTTCTAAAAGTTTTCGGCCTGATTGAGATAGGTAGTGAAGATGGTCAAATTAATATGATAGTTGTTAAACATCATCCTTTAGATGGCGCGCTGTAAACTTTCAGCGTAAGTGTAGCCATTTGTTTGTGACGATCTTGTAAACAAACTGGTGTTAACGTTTTCTACAAAATGGATAAAACTGGAATACGAACTGTGATAAAGTACTTGGTTTTGAAATTTTTAACCACAACAGAAATACAAATGGAGCTAAATTCCACACTAAATGATTCTTTCTCTTCATTTTTGACTGTTAAAAAGTGGGCTGCTGAATTTAAGCGTGGTCATACATCCATTCAAGATGATGAGCATTTAGGATGTTCCAAAACTGCTACTACCGACGAGATGGTGACAAAATTTCACTATTCATTCAAGATCGCCGATTGAAGGTACCCGAGTTGGCTGACATTGCAAAGACCTCTATAGGCCGTGTCTACTACATTTTACACGAACTTTCGAATATGAGAAAGCTTTCCTCTCACGAAGGAGCAGTTCAAACAGTGAGTGGCTACGTGAAAGTAGGTGCACAAAAGAAAGCAAAAACAGTTCTATGTGCAAGAAAAGTTATCGCTACGGTATTCAGGAAGTCTTGTGGCGCGGTGCACTTAGATTAACTCCATAGGGACAGAATCATCACCAGGGTGTATTACGCTTCACAACTGGACAAACTGAAGGATGCTATTCAGGCTAAACGTCCACACTTTGCAAAAAATGAAAGTTTTCTTTCATCAAGATAACAAGCCTTCACATGTCTGGAATCGCTGCTGCAAAACTGCACGAATTTGTAGCGGAAATATTGACGACGCCGACGTAGTGACTAACACCACAATATGCTCGACTAGTTCAGAGTTTGATATTATAGCAGGGTTTTTCAGATTGATATTTCTGAGGTGAAAGGAATGTGAGTTTAATATAACAAAATCATCATGGATACAAATCTATGGAGTTTATTAATGTTTTGTTATTACCACACAGAAGTGCACTTTTCTGATAACGACACGTTCTATAAATATTATTATATGCAGACTGAATACGAGACAGATGTGTTATAATTTATATTTCTCTCCCGAAAAAAGTGCTTTTGGTCTTGTTTAACTCGTATACTAATTTCCTATATGGACATTAATTCAAACACTTAACTCCTATCATTCCCCACAAATAACAATTTTGTAATTTCTTCCAAGGAACATTAATCGCCACTTATCTTTACGTACACTCTATATGGTGTAAGAACCACGATTTCTGCTAACGGAGTTTAAAATACACCTTCTCTCAACCGAATCCAAAGCATATCTAACAACTTTTGAGATAAAATCCGTCACTTATTACAATAGGATTGTAATTATGCTGTACATTATAATGCATTATATTTTTAACATAAGTATACTAAGCAAATGAAATTCGTTCGTTTCTATTCAGTAGCAACAAAGCTGTCTGTCTCGTGTTTCATTATTGGTACACATTATTAATGTTGTTACGCTTGCCACTGGTTGATTCACTTAGTATTACTAATTTCTTATCTGTAGTTTACTCTTTTCATATGCTTGACTATGTATGCGTTCCTTTGAATCGTTGCATTTTTCTTATTCGGTATTGTCATAAAGGCCAAAAAGAAACATAAGATATACATTATAATAGCCCTTATCTCATACATGAAATCTATATGAATGAGTTTACAAGATTTATTCGATTTAAAACGTATTGTCAACGAATATATGTTACTTGAGTTGAAAATTAAACTCATTTTCTAATATAAAAACATGTGCAAATGTTCTTATTTCATTAACATAATTAAAACATATCAATGAATGTTTTGAGTTTCAAATAAAATATTTTAGCCTTTACCTTACTAATAACATACGTAAATGGATTTCTAAAATTAATGTAGCTAAATAGCTATTACCATTAAATGTTTGTGACTTTATACTGAGCATTATATCCTTTACCTAATATCCAAACATGTGAAAATGAACTTATTAAAGTAGGTGCTTCCACATTGGCTATATACGCCTGATTTCGCTACCGGCGGTTACTTTTTGTTCCCAAACCTGAAGAAATGGCTGAGTAGACGAAGAATATCAAATGATGAGGTTAAAGCTAAGACAGACTCTGACTTTTTCACAGTTGGACAGATCTTATTTTACTGAGAACATTAAAAAGTTATAAAGTCGGGTTAAATGTATTGTTTTACAAAGTGACAATTTTGAAACATGTTAGAAAACCATCTTAAATATGATCAGGCCGAGATCTTTTAGGTTACCATACTGGGCTACTAAACCCAAGAACCCGCCCAGGACCGATGAATTTTTTCGGGCGTTAAAACCCTAAATATGGCTTCCTTCGGAAGGGAAGTAAAGCCGTGGCTCCCGTGTCGTACATTTATGGCACGAAAAAGAATCTCAAGCCTGAAAGAGAGGACTCTGAGCAAAATTTATCGGCCGTTTCACGCCCTGTGTTGAATGGGACGCTGATGACTTGAGCTGTTAAAGAGCATCCATAAATAAACAAATAAAAAAAAAGGATATCTTTCAGAACGCCCCTCGTATACTGGCATTAATAACATGATATCTATTGCATATTTAAAAAGTAGTAATTAAGTAGAGGGTGCATATATGCATCTATGTGTGCTGTATTAATACATCCTACTAAAGGAGACAATTTTTATTCACATTTAGGTCTAAAAATATTATTTGACTACGTACACAGCGCCAGTAGTCTGGTTACAATAGACAACACTGCGCTGCGGGGGTCCCATGAGTTACACGTGATTCATTATGTATAAAATGTTAATTGTCTTATGATTACTAATATTCATGACATAAACTCTGTTGGAATGTAGCTTTTCAATACTCTTAAATGCCCTTCATCTATACCTTTGTTATTTGTTATCCTAAGGCCCTCTACAAGATATTTGAAATGTGGATTATTTCTAATAAATGGCAAGCAAATGTGTTAAGTAGCATTATATTTAACAAACTTTCTTAATAGCTTAAGCCAGATGCGATGGCAATCGACAATGAATCGAACAAAATCGATATGCCATAAATTGTTACCACTAGGCGGTAGTTTAATGGCAGTCAATAAACCTCTGTTCTCGACTCGAGGACAATTGATAATTAATTTTTAACACGTTTTATAAAATTAAAAGAAAACAAGTACCATCGTTTATTTTATGAAGTTTATTGTGAGGGTAGCTAAAGAAAATATTTGGCTTTTTAAACAAGGCTCAAATTTAATACCACCAACAGGTGACGTTGGACTAAACCTTTTAAAAGTTAGTGTGTTTAAAAGTATCTAAATGGTATGTGCGGAAATACGAATATATTTTTCAGGTTACATTGTAGATTTTATGGAAAATTATGTCTATTAAATACAATAAAATGAAATACTTTTTGAATACCTTCTTATAGCTTTTAAATAAAACCAATTCATGAAAAGATTTGCTCTATTTGCTCTGATATAGAAATTTTCTCGACTGGTAAATTTTAATTTTGTAGGGCAGAATGATTGAACACATTTGAACAGTATAGCAGTGAACTAAATTAATTTATTAATACCGAAAAATCATATAAAATTTCTCGCTACATTACAAATTTAGCATACTGATGCATAAATATGTAAATTTGTTAAATATGTATCTACATTTAACATTTCGTGAATCCATATCTCAGTCATTCTATGGAAAATGTGTCTTAAGTTTCAATTAGTAATATGCAAAAGTACCTGAAACTTGGCGAATAAGGGCCAACTATATTCTTTGAAAATGCATGCAAATAAGAAAATATAATCAATCTCAAATTCCTTTCCTCTCATCTTGCTCTAGTTTGATAACTATATTTCCGAAGTTCATTAATTCTTTTAAGGATTCCGCTCTTCAATTTTGTATCTTATTTCTGCCTTTTAATCCTGTTCCTCATTTTAATATATAACAACTGGACTGCCTCTAAAAAGCAGAACATGTGACTGGCCGAAGTTTCTTTACGGCCGCGGGCTAAGTGCGATTTAATGAAACAACTTCCTTCGCTTTTTCCCTCACAGAGAAGTTTCGGGAGAAGATTTGAAAAGTCGTCTCTAATTGGCCCGCCTGGAGCAAGCAAAACTGTCCGCAGAAGCCAAACATTTCGGTTCTCAGAAATAGCCCGTCTTGTGAATTTGAAAGGAAACAAAGCTTTCTTAACTTAAAAAAAAAATCCCATTTATATAGTCAAATTAGGCTAAATACAAGCCCCAACGCATTCTGTGTGATTTTAATGAACACGCTTAGTGGGAAAAGGAGCGGGTAGAAAGCAAATAAGAACACGTAAAGAAATCGTGAAATCCGACTAAAAACTTGTATCACACCTTCCTTCTTTTCTCATGTTGTCTTCAACTTGGCAATTTGTCTTGGTCATATAATTTTATTTATTCACTGTATGTGGTCTTCCCAATTGCGTGGATTGTTTAAAATCCCTTGTTTCTTGTATTAAGTTTTATGATAATGTTCAACAATAATTTTTATATGTAAATTTTTTGATATTTTATAAGTCATTTTCTCTACAAATTCCAAAAATTTCTATTAACCGCCATATTTTGGCAATTTCAAAAACGCGTATTTTGACGTTTATTGGCATAAACAGTCTTTAATATTTAATGAAAATAAAGTATTTAAATATTTTCATTTCATACTTTGACAATAAAGATAGCTTTACATAATTGTTGCCTGTCAAGTCAGGATTTTTCACATATCTATTAGTTCACAGATGAGTTGGAACTGTTAAGGAACAATTTGAACAGTGTGTCTTTCTTGAGTTCTAAAATAATTCCTGTAAAAGTAGCATCAAAAGTGTCGTAAATGTGAAACATGCCTCAAAACTGTGTAAATGGTAAATATTATTTTTATTAAGTTTGTGATGAGTTAACTTTAAAAGTGTGGAGGTGAAGTATTGCATGAACTTATAAATGTTAATCTAAATGCAAAATAAATCATATCATAAACTGGACCCCCTGAAATCTTTTATGCCTCGTGTGTAACTCTATTAAGTGCTTTGCTAAAAGCGTTCCAATGACATGACGGAAACCTCCGGATCAACCAACATGCTCTAATTTTGCTTGACAAATATACCAGAATAAGGTTCAAAATCCAAGTACTATAAGTTGCTTTCATTTGAAAGAGGAATACTTTAAAACTATAAGCACACTTTACTACACAACAATATGACAGACGTTTTTGCACTCATTGTCGGACAGACACACAAACGTAATAGAGCTGCCACAAAATGATTTTGGTGGCATGATTTATTATGACTTCAAAAAAGAGTTAACAATAGAGCAGTGTCACCAGTCTTTGGTAGAGTGTTTCAGGACTGTGCACAATCCAGCGCTATCACTGGAAACTGGTTTTGAGAGTTCCAAAGAGGTCAAAAACGCGTATTTTGAAGAGCCACGCGCAGGACACCCTCATACAGCGGTAACACCAGATATATTGCAACTAATGGAGGATTCCCACACTACCTAGTTGACATCCACAGTCATTTAATCAACTGCTGTGAATGCCATTCTTCATGAACATCTTCAAGTCACCAAGCGTTGTTCTCATTTGGCACTGCATTCGTTAACATAGGATCAGAAAGTAGACTGCGTGGAGTGATGCCTTTCATGCCGGAAAAATTCAACAATAGCAGAACCACGGACACCTACAACATTGTCACAGGTGATGAATTGTGGATATATCTCTATGATCCTGAAAAAAATCTACTATCAGCAGCGTGCTTCCGGCTTCTTTTTTTATTGTCTGCAACACTTAAACCCTGATTTCTGGTAACTATATTACTCCATTTTTTGTATTATTTTACTTTACATTTTATACCAATTTGAATTAATTGAATGTATAGAACTACATTACTAAATAGCTAAATTATCTAAAACTACAACAACACAATTTACGTAACGTATTTTACAAAACTTTATCAACATACTACAACCACTAGTAACCAGTATAGTTTAAATTTTACCATACACAACATTGTTCAAAATTTAATTATGTTTTAAAATGTCTCAAATTGTGTTTTACAATATTCAGTATGCAAGTGCATTCTTCTTCACCTATACCACATCAGCTGTCGCTGGACATTCTGGCTGCACTCCACACTGGACATCAAAGAGGTAGTCGGTCTCAAGCTTCAGCTGGAATTTGTGCTAGTTTTAGGTTAAGGTAAGGACTAAGGTTATAAATTTATAAACGTTGCTTCTTTTTCCTGTAGTGCAGAGTTCTATCTGTGTATTCTTCATGTACTTTCTTCATAGTGTCTTTCTTGTTAATTGCTTTTTTATCAGTTGCACTTAGACGTTCTGTGCTCTGTTAATGTTCTCCTTTTCGTAAAGCCTTTGTATCATATTCCCCCACTATTTCTCCTTTCGGCTTCTTCCTACCTATCAGTGATCTACCAATTTATTTTCATCTGCTGGTTGTTATTTCTTCTTCCTGCTCAGTTTCCATGTTGCTAATCATTTCTGTCATTTCGTTTGTGGTTGCATTCTTTTCTTCATCTCTTTTTAAAGAACTTTGTGATCTTAATTGAACACACTGTTATAGTTTTTTGTGTTTCTAAAATGTTCTTTCTTACTTCATCTCAAAATCCGATTATTTAGCATCTGTCACCCTGGATACCCCAAAACAGTAACTGTAGAATTGTATGTGACCAAAATCGAAGACTGCTCACCTGCTGTTTTTCACACACAGGGTCCAGAACACTCAATTTCTTGATTAATCTAAACGTCAAGAGTTTCTCTTTATTCACCAGATTTGGCTTCATGTGACTTTTTTTATTTTTCCTAAAACAAAAGAGAAGCTCCGTGGTCGCTTTTTGGGTTACATGGAAGCTGTGAGTCACATTCAAAAAGAAGTTTAGTTAGATCCATTTTCAAAGTGGTTTGAACGGATGCAAAATTGTATTCGTCACAATGGAGAATACTGAACATTTGTAAAACTTACAAATGAATTGAAAAATATTTGTGACAGACGCTAAAAACTTTCGGAGAGACCCTGGCAAACATCTCAGGACAAGAAGTGTTCATCAGCCATCTGTCAATTATGAAAAAATCTCATTACCTTCACTGATCATCAAACTAAGTCTGATTCAGAGTTTCGTGAAAGCGGTGGATCCTATAAAGCACTCATTGGCCCTCATTGCAGGGAATTGATGAAAGATACTAAACTTGAAACTATGAGTATATCACATTTCAAGAAGCGGCTGCATGGTCATCTTTCAAAAGAGTAGTCACCAACTTTCTAAAAAACCATAGGTGAGAAAAGACAGAGAATTTGTCAGTGAGCTGGTTCAAAACTCAAAGTAATGTGATACATAATAGTCTCCCAAAAAACACTTCCTCTCTCTTAGCTACACATTTTTCTACAAACATTGGTGCAATGGGCCAACGTTGTCACCAGGGTATGGCAGCGTTTGGGGAAATGAATTGTAGCATTAAGTTCGTTTAGAAGTAGAAGTGACAGTTGAAAATATTACGTAAAGAAAATTAGGGTATGCATATGGGCAACAGATAGCGTTCTTTATTTTAAGAGAGTGGTTATAAGGGGGTTGCGACAACATAGCTGAAATAGGCACTATCAGAGTAACCGAAGCCCGAATAACTGGCAGACACCCAAAAGAGATATTTCTCAAGCAAAGCACAGACTAAAAATCTATAACAATCTATTCAGGTAAGTAAAGGCAAATTCAGCTCAAATAATACAAAAAGTTTGATTCACATTTCAAATGCTTATTCAAAAACTTTGGATAAGAGAAATATATTATAACAAACTTGAAATCGGCACAAAAGTCTATAAGAACCCCACATTCTTTCTCATTTAACAGAAAACAAGTTCATTTTCGTTGATCAGTGACTCTGAAACAAAGGTACTAAGAAGCATCCTTACAAATATAAAGGAGATAAATATTAATGGTTGGTGTTCAGTACCACTATATTTCGCTTTAACAGAACTTAGCCAGTGAATTTGATTAGGTACAGTACATACTTTAAATAATGTTGAATGGACTCTTTGGATCTCAGTTGAGTTTGTTCCACCTATCCTAAAATTAAATATAATTAAAATACATTTGAATGCATACAAAATAGATAAGGTGAAGATTAAAAAGTTGTCATTAAATAATGTTTTAAAAGTTTTGATATAAGCGAAATCAGACCAAGTAATCCATATCTCTTGCATTTCATATTTAACACGATCTTTGTGTCTTATTTTGCTAGAAGAGAGTGTATTTGGATAATCCTAAGTGTACCGATCTGTAAGACAAATCCATCTTTTTCTAAAATTTGATTATATCCTAACATTTGAATGGGTTATGAAGTATGTAGTATCAGGACTCAGAAAGTAAGACTTATCAATGGAATCTCATCATTTTTCTAAAACGGGCATGGGCTACTGAACAGTAAACATCACAGTTTTTCCTCACCCATTGGTGCACGAAGATTTTGAATATCTCTGATTTTTAATAACGACATTGAACCGCCTTTTGCAGTGAAAAACATCAAACACAAACTCATCAGCTTTTACCCGGCGGTCAGCGCAAACGATATCATCGAACTCGGATGCTGTGTGCAGTTCCAGCAGTGGGTGAGCACACAGGTCGCTTTTAATCAAAAAATGATGATCCCAGCTTCGTTACAAGCCGAACAGAGCTGATATGTTGCATCCTAATAAACACACAGGCGTATCGTCTTTATCAACCTCATGTTCTAAAAGTGCTGACACCTGACCAAATAAGAAGTTATTGTTTGGAACATAAAATAAGATTTGAAAAATGTTGCCAAATTTTAATTTGCCACATTACTAGATAATGTAATAGGCATTACTTTTAACTGCTCCTTATAGATAAAAACCTGTTTATTTTTTGTTGCATAAATAATATCTGCAGTTGTTTTAATAAAGCACATTTTCGTAACTTGAAAGTGTTATTTATAAATAAAGCATGAACTCAGAGGAAATTGTAAAAGTTATTTGCAACATTAATTTAATTATTTAAATACAAGCTATAGCACAATAATGCAAGTTATATACGAAATTATTTATTGGTGTTTTATAAACGATTTTACTAACCCGTGACCATAATCGTTTATCCATTTCCTGATTTGGGGGGGGGGGTTCTATTAATTTAAAGATGCTCTTTTAGCATGTGAGGGCATCCCATTCAATTCAGAGCGTGAAACGGCAGACAAACTTACTCATAGGACTCATTTTTGAGGCTTGAGGTTCTTTACCCAGGGCTTCACTCCCTTTCCGATGGAAGCCATTTTTAGGCTTTTTACGCCCGAAAAAATCCGTCGATTCTGGGTTTAGGAGGAAAATATGGTTACTACTACCCCCCAGAATCGACTCCATTTCCTGAGAGTCCTAGTTTGAATTAGATTTAGTACGTGTAGATTTTAATGTTTTCTTGTGTGTCCTAGGGCACTCTGCATTTGCCAGAAACAGCAAAGTAGAAATTCAATATCACTTTGCTATGCTCGGCAAAATAATGTGAAATAGTTAATTAGATTGCATGGAATGACTGTAGCGTAACGCTGTGTTAAACTGCTATTAATTTAATCTAAGTTTATGTACAAGTTACCGACACGGGTGGCCGAGGTCGTTAAGGCGCGGACTCGTGAGTGAGAGGTCTGTGGTTCGAATCCCGCCAGGACCATCCTCTCTGACTGGTTTTTTTTACAGGTTTTCCTCAGTCCTCATAAATGGCAAATGCCGGGGAGGTACCCTAAACTTAGGCTTGGAACGCTACCTTCCTTAAAAAATATCCTTTCCCAATTATCATCGCCATCCAAAGCTCAAGCCACCATAACACCGCACACAGTACCAGCCCACATCGGTTGGCACTTTCGAATCAGTTTAATGAAATGAGATGAAATGGGAGACAATTCGTGTAAAGATCCATCCCAGCATTCGACTTAGCAAAAATAGGAAACCGCGATTAAAACCCAATGTCAGGGTGGCTGGCCGCAAACATTTGTATCTGGACCTTCTGGATGCGAGGTATCAAGTGAAAAGTGGAACAATTGAACTTAATGGAGAAAATGCTCTTAACGAAAACGGTTCATCATTATACATTTTTCTCAATTTTCCACGAACTAAAAGCAATTAATCCTCTCTTCATATGTAAAGATATTTAAAAATATACATGGGCAACACAAGTTTCAGATTAATAATTTATCATATACCTGCAAATACATAACAACTCATTTACTTCAAACACGCGAGTAACGTCCAGTTAGCAGTATCAAATGGGTAAAAATTGAAGGCAATAACTCACTGCACAAGACTTAAGCACAAATGAATACTATATATTATAAGGTAGTCTAAGTGCCAAAAGTTAAACACCACTGAAAATATGTTTTATTACATGACAAGAGCTTATAAACAAATAAGTGCATTATATTTACAAAATAGTACATTTAAAGAAACATAATAACAAAGAACATATTTGAAAGCTAACTGAAAACTGTACCAAGATTGAATAACGTTTCACGTTCATGTAATTAATACATTTTCAATGCCTGCATTTATTTCATCACATCTAAGACGTGCAGCTTTGACACAGTCATACCTTTCAAACATTTACTTTGATATTCTGAGGTAAAAATTGTTTCATTTCTTCTAGCAAAGCAACAACCTTCGATACAGCTATCCGATCAGATATGTTTCCTTTTATTATAGAGAACGAGAGAGAGAACACTTTTAGCAGTGAAGACACAATTTCATTTCCCTCACGTTCACTTTCCTTTCATCCCATAAACACAAAAATGGATCTTCGGTTTCACATGCTTTTACATAAGCAAATAAGTCAGTTGTCGTTTGAACCATCATGTGCCATTGACGTAAATACAGTATCTTCAAACTTAGTTTCTGTGAGCCAGGTCTTTTAGTTCCATAGCTGCAATTTTCTGTTATTTCTGTTACGAATTTTGCATTGCGAAACTGTGATCAGATATATCTATAAAATAAATTAAAACCCAGCGAAAACAGGACTACTTGGCGAAGAAAAATGATCCCTTTTCTTTTTTTTGTTTTTACAAACGCCACTATTGATACAACCAGCGCTTTCTTTAGGTGTATAAAAATCTACTTCCTTCAACTAATTAGCTCCAAACCCTTTAGAGATGGATTGGACTTTGTTTATAAAACCTTTTAAGTTGAAAACCCCAATTTTTTAATTTTTCCACTTATGTCCCTTTTAATTTACAATATTTAATGATGCAAATAAAAATTAAATGATACCATGCAGATAGCAAAAGAAATTAAAGAGAAAAATAAGGAAAGAAATAAACATAGTAAAATACACAATGACGAAACAGAAAGCATAACAGAATAAAAAGAAAAGCATATTTGCATAAACTGTAAATATAAATGTGGAATTGTGATTGTAATTTAGACAATGGAACAAATTATGTATGGTGATGATATTTCTATACCAACTACATTTATTGATTAAGGGATAGAAATTGTTTTAAATTCTTAACATAACAATAAATCTCCAGCGAATGACGGTATGAATGTGAAGTTCCTTAAGTATGCTTCAAAGGATTATTGTTATTTTTTTTATTGATTTATTTATGAACGCTTTTTAACAGCTCGGGTCATCAGCGTCCCATTCAACTCAGGGCGTGAAATGGCCGACAAATTTTGCTCAGAGGCCTCTCAGGCTTGAGGTTCTTTATCGTGCCGTAAATGTACAACACGGGACCCACGGCTTTACTTCCCTTCCGAAGGAAGCCATACTTAGGAGGCCGAAAAAAATCCATCGGTCCTGGCCGGGTTCGAACCCGCGATCTTGGGTTTAGGAGGCAAGTATGGTAACCACTACACCACCAGGACCGACTTAAACTTCAAAGGAAATAGTCTACTTCTAAATATAATAAATATAGACTGGGCGAGACATTTACAAGAACTGAATGACGCTGTAGTTAGTAGATATATCAAACGACAATCTTTATATATACATAGTCTTCTAATTCAGCCTTTCAGCTATTTATTGAATAATTAAGACGCGTAAATACTATCGAATATAATTTATAATCCGACAGGTTGTATGCAAGAGACGAAAATCTAAACTTCAGAACAATATAAAAGCTTTTGAAAAAGTCCAGCGTAATAAACTATGGAGATTACATATAGTTAAAAACGCCGCACCATCTAAATACCTTTTGAAGCACGTGATTCAGTGTCATGAAACTCGGTGTGTGAATAGCCGTATACAAAGAACTCAAAAATCATATTACCAACGTTTTTCTATTTCCGGTTTAACCAGAAGTTACTACAACTCTATTAGCTTAAGTTGAATACCCAACATATTCTTACATTACTAAGCAAAACGTTGAGTCTTTGGATTTAAAGAAGATGAAAAGAATGTATCTGGGAGCCACAGCTGACGAATGAGTATTGACACGTGTGCCTGAAAAAGTGCTGGTAATACTAAGCAGATTATAAACTTTTTCAGTTGTACATGGCAGTCACAGCAATTTATTTCAGCATCTCGAGGATTTTTTTTATTAATTTATTTATGGACGCTCTTTAACAGCTCAGGTCATCAGCGTCCCATTCAACTCAGGGAGTGAAACGGCCGACAAATTTTGCTCAGAGGCCTCTCTTTCAGGCTTGAGGTTCTTTTTCGTGCCGTAAATGTACGACACAGGACCCACAGCTTTATTTCCTTTCCCTTCCGAAGGAAGCCATACTTAGGATTTTTACGCCCGAAAAAATTCATCGGTCCTGGCCGGGTTCGAACCCGCGATCTTGGGTTTAGCAGGCAAGTATGGTAACCACTACACCACCAGGACCGACATCTCGAGGAGTGCTGGGAGTACAAAAATAATATGCATTCTGTATATCTATATCGTCTAAGTGCCCTCATAGTTAGAAAGAACTGACCTGAAAAAGAACTGACCTGAAAATGAAAAAATGAGGCAAGCATCGGTTGAAATTATATACAAAAATTATGATAGAGCATAAAACAAAGAAATTTCGTAAACTTAAATGAACAATTGTGTGAATCACTACAATTAATAATTTCAAATCAGAATGTTTTATTATATTTTAGATCATGTCTATATAGTAGCTACATTAAGTAAAAACCCGTCCTTTAATATAAGAATGAAGTATCAAATGTTACTGAAAAATGAATGTATTTTTAAAAATGCAGGTAGATTTTGTTTATTTTAGTGAAACTTTGTTACAAATGGAAAGTTTTTTTCTCACAAATGAACTCGAACTTCCATGTTAGAAAGATGTATTTGCCAAAGATGGTTATGACTAAATTGCTAATTTCACAGAACTGTTCGACAGCCTTTAGCAGATTTTTTGTCTATCTAGTTAAAAGCTATAGTAAACTAATGAAGTCCATCTGAAATAACGTAAAATATTACTTAAATTATGAAAAAATTCTTTGTGTAATTTATATTGTATCTATTTGTATCAAAACTTGCTTATTTAGGATATTACTTAAATATATAAATACTCAATTTTAATTTAATTTGCTAATCTATAAGAGACAACTAAAAACCAAAGTGGTCTGAAAGTCACTTATTTTGCTACAAATATTTTCAAATAAACAAGCGCGCATTACTTATCTTCCTATTAACATATCTACATTTTACACATATTTTGTGCTGCTTAAATTAAATGGCATAGATATAATTTACTATAAGTTGTTTTCCAAAGTTTATTAATATTATCACATGTTTTTAGAAAGTCCGCAAATATTACATAAGTAGGGAGGTTAAATTCTCGTCTATTCCGAGTAATTCCTTCTTACATTTTGAATGCAATGGGAGTACAAGTAAAGAGACAGACGAAAGTTAGAGAAACATATGCAGTAAATAATTATTTTGTTGTGGTCCTTTTTTTTAACCTTGTTCCTTAATTTTTATCTTGAACACCTGACAACCTCTTGAGACAGATGTAATAAAATAAAATAATTAGATACAACAACTGAAACACAAATAAGACACCTATATGGTTAACAACCTCAGCACTTATACACATGAGAACTAGTATGTTCAAGTAAAGACATCTGTATATGTGCCAACAAGCATAAACATTGAAAAGAAAAGGGAGAAAAAATTGGAGAAAGGAATTTTCATCTGAATCTGTAGTGTTCAGCTAATTATTTCCTTTTCATTAACTTCAAGTTATGAAATATTCTGGGTATTCGTAACAATGAAATGTGCAACTTCTTGTGGTTTTACTACTAATGAAAATTAAATTCTAGTAGGTTCATCAGAACAGGGATCGAATATGAGGTCTTCTGAATACAAATTTCAAAAGTTACCTCTTCCTCTACACGCTCAGCAAACAAGGAATTAATAATTATTCAAAATAAACGAAAGTAGTTCCATGGGAAAGTAGCTTGTAGTTTGGTATCTGCCCAAGTGGAACGTTTTAGTTGAGAAATACCTCAACATTTCAACTTTCCACCTTCTTGCGATTCTGTTGTAATTGGATTGAGGACAGTAACGCCGAGCCAATGGTGTGGAGACAACTGCCTGGGCAATTTGCATCCATTTTACGGAAACACACAAATTCTTAATGCCACTGCAGGCAAGAAACCCATTCTAGCCCCGCATAAAAATTTATGAAGCAAGAAGAATCGAACTCTAATTGGGTTAAAAATGTTAATCTTGTAGAACTCCCTTCCACAGAGAGCGCGTTTCCGTGGCCGTTGCGACCAGTGGCGGATTTAGCACTTTGCTTAAAGTACTCGCACTTAATTAGAGTTTAGCTGGCTGGATTATGTAGCTTGAGCATTACCAGGAGTCGATTAGATGAGGACATGTGTTGGAAGGAAGGGGACGTCTAGAGGTGAATTAACTTATTTCTGTCCTAGTCCGGTTTTTAATCCTGCGACTTGTTGCATCTATTTATTTCTTTGCATTCAGTGAAAATGAATAATGTCAAGTTTCCTTAAATGAATACTACAATACAAATTCAAATACTTGAAATATTAAATGTTTTCATACAATAATACTCATGCACCATAATGAATACTCGATAATTCACCTACAGAGGTGTAACAATTTATAAATATATTTAAATTATTTCTAAACATTTTACGTTGCATTTCATCCTTTTATGCCAATAGATTGTGGAACTACTTATATACCTATAATAATACTTTATTATAAAATGATGACAAAATATAATATTTGTTTTTACCGGTGTTTATACCATTATTGTGAACATTATTAGATAGATAATACAAATTAGCAGACAGACTACTTTCCCAAAGCATATTATTAAGTTTAGATTTTTAACTGTAGAGTTAGTGCTTGAATACAAATCACAAAATAGAGATGACTTAATACTAATGTCATACCTTTAATATTATTTTCCAGCTTAATAAAGTATTACAACCAGGGATAGCTAGAAAACATTTGAATTCATGGCCGGGACTCGAACCTCGGATATACAATTTACCGTGCCAATAATCTTCCCCATTTGAATATATTACACCCTGGAGACCTCTGAGATTATCTTTTTGCACAGATTTTACCTCTATAACAGACCACTTGAAACCTTCAGGTATTTGTGATTTCAAAGTTAATTATTTAATTATTTATTAGGGTTAATTTATATTAAATCTGATTTTTTCTCACAAAGCTAAAGTTAGACAAAAATCTCTGCAACGAGATAAACTTAAAGATACCTGGGTATAACAGACTCAGATTGGAGATATTCGCAGCCGTGTTCTCATGGCATGGTAGCTTGGATGGCAAGGGTAAGCTAAAATATCAGTGCTTACAGTCTCGAGAGTGACCGTGCATTTTTCCCATCTGACTCTCATTTCAAACCTTAACCTAACACACCTCTTACATTTTACATTAATATACATTGCTGGCCATTAAAATTGCAACACATTATGCGTGTTCCTAATAGTAATGCGGAAATGATGCCTGTGCTCTCGTTCGATTGTTTGAGGGGCTGTTGGGATATTTCACGTCTGTGTATTCGTCTTCCATCGATCCATTGATCTCACATTCGTTTCGATGTGCACGCATTTCGTCAACATGAGTACCAATTATTTAAAATGATATCTCGCACTCTTGGTATGCCACAATTCTCCATATTACATCTATTGCTATCGTATTTCCGATTAGTTACATTCGTTCTTTCTAAGTAAATGGGTGTCGGTTTAACGTCTAAGAGTGTAGCAATTTTAATGAAAAGCAATATATTTAAATGAAATTTATTTTTACAAAAATATTTAGGTATTCCCCTTTTAGATATGGGTAAAATTAAAAACTGATGGATAACCTTGCAGTAAGCTAACAATATAAGTGATGCACTAAGGTTCTAAGACCATCTTCTTTCTGTCTTTGAAATGTATTAACAATACAGGAACTAGTAGTTAAAATATTTTACATTGATTGTCCACTGCATACCATTTTTAATCTCTGTCATACACGTAGCTGGGTTCAATGTGGCAACGAGGCAATGAAAGTAATAAAAAAGTATAGAAGAAGGTTAGAAAAAGGCTGAAGAATATCAGCAGGCAGAATGTAACACGAACGTCTCCTCGAGTCTATCGAATTAAATTAAACTGACGTAGGGTAAAGAGGTGCATGTGTTCGTTCTTGGGAGAAAGGCAAGATCAGCAATGGCCTGGTTTAGACTCGGAGGTTACAAGACTAAAAAAATAACAGACAGTTACGGTAGGAGAATCCGCCCAATTTGTGCAGGGGATGAGGATTGGGTAAATATTCTGCCCACGGAACACCCAAGAAAAACGTTGTTTCCAGAAAAAAATTTAAGGCAATTAATTGTCGATTGGCAGCTGGGATGTATCTGCGAAGCCTACATTTGGTTGAATATGGGCATTTTCTTAGCCAAAGTGAGCGAAACTAGAAGTAATTTATTTTCTTGTGAGAACGCAATAACTTTGATTCCATTCATATATTTGTAAATCTGTTCTTTCCATTTGTTATTATTTATTTATTATTGTTTTATATTTTTATTATTTTACCTTCTCTTTAATTGTTTATCATAATCATATATGGTGGACGAACCATAAATAAAATATATTTGTAATATGTGTATAGAATTTATAGCAATAAAGAATACACCCACTACTACAAGAAGTAAGCTCTGTTATTAAAGGTGGTTATCTGATAACTCTGTTCAAATAATGAGGACCTTTGCCCACCTTTTATCATATGTAATTTTACAGTTGTATATAAAATATTTCGATAATTCGGCTAAAACGGCTTTGGCAAATTTCAAAGCTTCATTTTCATCGGGAAAATTTAGCAACACAATATTGTTCATGCATTCTTCAAGATAATTATCAACTATTATTTCTTTGTAAGGGGTTATTGCTGGCTTTATCCCTTAAACTTAAAAATATTATCGTCATCCTTAAGGCCCCATGTACTTAAGGCCCGAACCTGATAATAGCACTCTATCATCGATGGTTTGAAAACTACGTAAAAGAACAATTAAAAATATAAACAGATTTCAACTTTTGTTTTATACAGCTGTTAAAATTATACGCTTACGTTTACTGTTAACTAATATTATCTGCATTAGGGAAAGAAAGGAAAACGCCACACTTTGAAATGGTGTTGCATTATAAATTATATCACAGTGGTTTCCATTGTATTTGATTTGGTTTTACGGATCTGCTTAATTAGCGGGGTTAGCTGAACCGATATAACACCACACTTTTAATTATAATTTTCATTTAATACATTAAATTAGTATATCAATCAATTAGATAACATTGCAACAATCAATAGTTGTTTAAAGCGTATGCTTTTGCAGGTTATATGATTAATGTTGATAATTGCTTAATAATTAGAACTGTTACAATAAGGCAACGTTTCCCAAAACATAAAAATGATGTCAACTGAAAGAAAATGAACCAAAAGAAAATAATGAAGCCTCTCAGAGAAGCTTTCTCGAAAGCAAAGAGAAGAACAGAGAAATCATTGAAAACACAACTGTCAGAAAAGAGACAGAGGGGAAAAAAAACTACGTATAAGAAAGCAATAAATGCTTGGAATGGAAGAAATATCAAACGTGGCAGCGGCATTTAAAAAGACAATTTTTAAAATAATGGCAGAAACCTTGATTGAAAGTAGTCATATTAAAGTAATGAAGACTTGCAAAATCACCGATTCTCCCATGGGAAGATTTGGAGGATAAAGTGCCAGAGGTATAATACCTAAAAAGAGAGCACACATTATTACACTCTACGGGGTGATGCTGGTGCTGCCATCTCGACAGTAGTAGCAGTAGAGTTTTGTACCGCTAGATGGCAACACTAGCACATCTGATGAGTGAGTGCTCAAAGTTTTATGCAGCTGGGTAGATGTGTTGAGATTCTATAGTACTTTTCATGATACTCTGTGTGTAGTGTGTGGGGATTTTACGATGGATCCAAGATTAGAACAGAATGTGCATCAAATTCTGTGCAAATCTGGGGAAAAATGCTACAGAGACCCTGACAATGATTCAACAAATATTTGGGGGACAAAGTATGAGCCGTACACGTGTGTTTGAGTGACATGCTCGGTTCAGGGCCGGTCATACCAGCTATCGAAGACGATGCTCACACCGGTAGGTCCGTCAGCTGCACAACGCCTGACATTGTTGCCAAATTTCAACACCTCGTTCATGAAGATGGACGTGAAAACATTGAAGACCTTGCTCATGAAGTGGGAATTCGTTATGGAACATGCCGACGAATTTTAACTGATGAATTGGGTATGCATCGTGTCGCCGCAAAATTTGTGCCAAGGATCCTGAATGCTGATCAGAAGGAGTAGCGTGTTGAAGTTTGCACGGAGCTTCGTCAGGAGGTATCCGATGACCTAACCTTGTCCAGGGTCATCATCGGCGATGAGAGATGGATGCAAGCTTATGATCTTGAGACAAAACAACAATCCTTCCAGTGGAACAGCCGAACTAGCCAAGACCAAAAAAGGCGAGCCAAGTGAAGAGCAAAGTCAAGAGCATTCTTCTCGTTTTCTTTGATACCAAGGGGATTGTGCACAAAGAATTCGTCCCACCAATTCAAACAGTGAACTCCACGTACTACTGTGACGTTTTGCCACGGCCCCAACTTTGGCTGTTGCATGACGATAATGCGCCCTGTCACAATTTCTTGTTTACCAGAGCTTTTTGACGAAAAACAACATGACGGTTGTACCCCACCCACCGTACTCGCCTGATTTGGCACCTTGCAACTTCGCTCTATTCCCCAAACTGAAAATCAAGTTGAAAGGACGTCGGTTCGACACAATTGAGAGGATTCAAGAAGAAACGCCGTCTGTACTAAACACCCTAAAAGAACATGACTTCCAAGATGCACTTGGGAAATGATAGAATCGCTGGACCGGTGTTTAGGTGTGAAAGGGAACTACTTCGAGGGTGACTGCGGTCATTAGTCTCATTTTTGACCAGGTGGCAGCACCAGTACCGAATATTCTGAATACCACCTGATATGTCGGAGGAAATACTAAACAAATTAATGAATCGAAAACCTCACCCCACAATGATTATATCAAAAACGTCACATCCAAGCGTTTAGTTTTTTTTTTGTAGTGTTTAACGCCCGTTTTTACTACTGAGGCACCACGGTCGGTGGACACTGACGATACATGAGATGAAATGATAAATTGGGAAAGGATTTTTTTTAAAAAGGAAACTATCCAGGCATAAGTCCTCGGTACCCTAGTTTTGAGGACTAAGGAAAACCTGGAAAAAACCCCAGTCAGGAAGGACGGTCCTGGCGGGATTCGAACCCCAGACCTCCCATTTACGAGTCGGTGCCTTAACGACCTCGGCCACCCGTGGCCGTAAGCGTTTAGTGTCAAGTTTTAGAATTATAACTATGAAGTTTCTAAAGTAATGAATGTATCTAATGAGTGAGTGGATCAACAAATCACAAACATAAAGATATGAAGCTATTCGAAGAAAGCGAATTAGGTAGGATTCTGGACAAAGGGTATGCAAATTCCCAAGCCAAATTCAATTTTGCGGAACCCAACCTCACCAAAACTATTTACTTACGTGCTTAAAGGGATTGTTCAAAAAACCCACAAGAATAAGGCACGGCGTCTACCTAGCACAAAACTAACAAAACTGCGTTTGCAGATGATATTGCCAGTTTGTGAAATCAGTTAGGATGTTCAAAGACTTGAATTAAGTGAGCATAGAAACAGAGTAAAGTCATGATCCCAACAAATCAAATTGACGATTGTGTGTTTTGTGATCGTTGACAGAAGACTGAAAAGGTACAGAAAATCGACATCATATCACAAAGAGACACCGATGCAACAGAAGAACAGTTCTGACTGCAGTGCTGGCCGCTTATGCAAGAATCTATTCAGGTGAGAACAATTGACAAGTCCGTGGAACTCAAAAAAGGGGCGGGCAAAGGAAACCGCGCATCTATTAAGGGGTTCTTCAGGAAGGAAACTAGAGGACATGAACCCACAAGTCAACTTTCAGAACATTCTCTAAAAAGTGAACAAGTAGAATCGCATACTGCAGTGTTGATAGAATGATCTCCTCACTCATACTAAAGAAAATCTGCCCTGCTCAGGCAGGAGAGCGATGTTCTCATGGGTTGTTCGTGCCTGGCTATAGTTATCTTGGGAGCCTCAAACGAACAATTTTTACATTTTGCATGCTTACAGTTCGAAGATGAATTCTTCCAACGAAATTACCTTCAATAGATATTTTTAATTTTTTTTTTATTTATTTATGGACGCTCTTTAACATCTCAGGTAATCAGCGTCCCATTCAACTCAGAGCATGAAACGACCGACAAATTTTGCTCAGAGGCATCTCTTTCAGGCTTCAGGTTCTTTATCGTGTGGCAAATCTACGATACGGGAACCACGGCTTTACTTCCCTTCAGAAGGAAGTCATACTTAGGATTTTTACGCCCGAAAAAATCCATCGGTCCTGGCCGGGTTCGAACCCGCGATCTTGGGTGTAGGAGGCAAGTATGATATTTGTAAATGAAATATTACTTGTATTCATCATCAACTCTGGTTTCAAATTGTTTTTCCAACAGTTTCTTAACATCATAATGCTTTATTTTTTAGTTTAATTTTGTTTCCAAATCTGTAGTGAACGTTTGCATGTTGAAACGAAATGAAATTTTTTATCTGTCATTTCATTTAATGCTTTAAGGGGAGTATGAAAGGCCTATCCTTGTAATGTTAAAATTACCAACTTAGTTCCTATTTTCTCAAGGACTGTTAAAGCTAATAAAATGGAACTTTTGCAAAATACAGATGCACTTAACTGAAATTTATTGATCTTTTCCACAACTTAACCATCACTCTGAAGCAAATTATACATCTATTTCAATTTTTTTTTTTTTTTTCACGTTTTATTTTTTAAATTCTCACATTTTGTCCTAGGTGCACTATAATAGATCCACATCATCACAATTATATCACGAATAAAAGTTTCAAATTGATAGCTTAAATAAATCTTAACAAAAATAGAAAACTTATGCATAAAAAAGTAAGTTTTCCAACCAAAAGAAACGTTTTTACAGGAAAACAAACCATCCAACACTGTAAAACAGTAAAGGATAATGTCATGAAAACAAAACACTGCTAATTTATGGAATTCAACTTTTTCCATCATTGAAGGCAAACCACAGTTTTCTAGTGCAAATAGCTCCTGAGATATTACATTTTAACTGAATTGAACAAGTGCTCGCGAAATGGGGAAAAAAAAAACAACAAACAAACAAACAAACAAACAAAAACTTCTACAGAGACATAATTAAATTTTTATTAAAATTACTTTTAACCAAGGAAAATTAAGCAAAATTACATGAAAATAAACAAAAAATCCCAAATATTAAAATGAAACAAACATGATTTTTTACCCGCAACGCCATCACACTCCGCGAAACTCGTTGCGTGAAGGATTGTTCACCCCGTATGACAAAAAAGAAACACTTAAGCATATAAGAATGTATTTATCCAAAATCATTAGCATGATATTTATTTGTTCAGTCTCTTTATTCCTTTAAATGCTTTGGATTGGATTAAATTGATGGTTACGGGTAAAACGGCATTTTGGTACTTCAGTCTGGACCTTTGTGGTCAGTCCCCAATAGGGGTACTACAGGGAGGAAGGGATGAGATGAAGGAGACACCAGGAGGTGAGGCGGGGCGTATTCGGGACCCTACCATTGTTTTAGATAGAACAACCTGAAGGTGGCGGACTCCTTCTTCAAGGTATTCAAGACCCTCAGAAGGGCAGCTTTCGTGAGCGGTTACTTGAGCTCTCTTTCCAAAGCTCAAGTAACCGAACCAATCCATTTCCCTGGCAATCTTGACTCTATAACAAAACTAACGGAATGAAAAGGGAGAGCGGAAAATTCGATGAAAGAAAAGACCCATCCTAGCAATCGCTTCTTAAGCGACGAAGGTTAACCACGTAAAAAACTCAAGGTCAAGATGGTTAGCACTACTGGATTTGAATACGGGAACTCGCGAATGTCTCGGACACCTCCCTCAATCATAAATGCTTTGCAAGCTCCGTGCATTCCTTAAAACATGTTAGAACTAGTTCTGTAAGATATTTAATACTTCATTTAATATGAACACAATGTGTAATATAATTACTGTAATTACTTTTTCATATGATCCACTAAAGCATATCTAGCTATGCGCCCTAATTCCTTCATTTCTGATGATTCAATTATAGAATTATTTTTTTACATTTTTGATCCATGCATTAATACAGACGTTTGCTAAGGTATTATGAAATTTGATTATATTTTTTTTAGCTTTGTTTTAATATACAATGAAATCTCTCACTCAAACATGTATGTTTCAATAAAAAAAAATGTCCAATTTAACATATTCATGTCAGAGGGAAGTAGGTTTTCATAGAATGTACATTCTATCTACTAACTTACCATTACGGCAATTAAAACTGCACACAGAATAAAAGTAAATTTTTGCACTTCACACTTCAACAGTAACTAAGGAGCACACTATTTTAGGCATGCAATTGTTTGCTTAAGTTTACAGTTATGAAAATACGTAAGAATTTTACATTTTGTAACCAGCTGAGAAAGCATAACAGAGAATAAAAGTTAAAGAAAAAAATCACCCTTTATATGCCACTGTGCTTAATGACTCAATACAAACAATAGAGATAAATTGCAATGGAGTTCAAACAGGTAGTAGAAAGCCAGTTAAGGAAAAACCTACCCTTTTGATGTTACAGTGATGTTAACCCAATTAAAGACTTACAGACAAATGCCAAACAAGTTTAAATAAGTTAGTAGAAATGACCATAAGCAGTATCCAGCTTTCAGGATTCAGGTGTGTCCAACATATGGATATCCCGAAGCAGAGAAATTTATCCGGCTTCTAGAAAAGATGCCTAATATAATGAGGCGTCTTTACAAATAGGGATGGCCAAATGCAAATATTTTATTGTACTTATATTTGCATTGCAAATGATCTGAAATTCAGAAACTTTGTGTACAAGAATAATTATTTATTTATTAGTTGTTGCTATTTTATATTTCATTTTATACTTTACCAGAATAGCTATATTTTCTGTTTTATATTTTTATTATAGTGTATAATGTCCGTATTCACTGCTGAAGTATTAAGAGGTGGTCAGAATTTGAACTGTAGATAAGCATGCGCCTTAGCGACTTCGACCATATCTAGCTTCGCTTTCTCAACTGAAATGCTAAATTTTGCAATTATTTTCATTATACGTATTACTCAGCTGTTAGGTACATGCCTGCAATATTTCCTCGCTATTCGCTATAACCACTTTATTATCACTGAATAGTCCACCGTTATGAATCAGATTGTAACGCGTCTACTTATGAAGGGGTGAAACCAGATGCAATCTTTCGTCGGAGCAAATTGCCTGGTTAGCCTTTTTTTCCTAAGTTTTCCCTTACCCTGAAAAGGTTAATACGAGGTAATTTAGACGCCAAGAAATTCGAACTCTTATACATCATCATTTCATTCCTTCCATGCTTTTCAAACAGGCAAAAGAATCATGGTAGAATAGCAACGCCACTAAAACTCCATTTTTAAGTAGGTGCTTCTATTTAGCCTGATAATGAATTTCTATTTTCAGTTTTATGAATTAAGAGTTGTCAAAAATTATAACTGGTCGATTGTTACTTTGAAGCTTAGTGTATTTCTGATGGGGTTCTCATTCAAACATTTGGAATGACTCTAAAGCGTAGATAGTAGATGCCATGGTAGAACAAGTGAACATTTGGTATAAAATAAAATATATCTTGTGAGGGCATTTAGGAATTTGCCGCAACTAATAAATATAATCTTCCTGAAACCTGTTCAAGGAAATTTGACGTGAGGCTCGAACCATGCTGTAAAACCAAGACGTCAGGAAATAATGAAAAATGGAAATTAGGAACAGCGAAACGTGACAGCTGAAATGAAACTCCCAGAGCTCATCCACATACTCTCCTGACAGTATCGGGGTAATGACGCTGTGCAAAGTAAGACACATCTATGCTCACAAAGCAGCAAACTTAACAGAAAAGTATTACAGTGTGAAACTGTAATCTCTAATATTCATCAAGCTTACTTATTTAAAATACGAGCATATATAGTAGTAATACAGGCAACTTTTAGCGTTTACTTATTTAATAATAAAGATTCTGTTCTATTTCAGAACACATATAATATACTCTATTCAGTTTTATGTCGCCTATTAGTTACAATATAGAAAATAAAATGAACTGAATGTAAATTTGAAAGAAATTAATTATTAATATAATTATAGTTTATGTTACTTTCCAAATATTTCACCGCAATTCCAGGAACTTTATAATATTATTGGCATTCCTTATTTGAAACCCGGAAAATGCAATACTGTTGCTTAAAAGAAACCTTACAGATACAAATTAATAAAAATGAAGTAAAAGACATTGTGAAAAACTACGAAAGCAGATATAAAAAGACGCGCTCGTCACTAAAGTCGACCGAGAGGATTGACTCAGGCAGTAATCTGAATTTGGTTTGTCCCGGATTTAATTGCCGTTAGGTCATCCTAATTAGGTTTTTTTCGCGATTTTTCCTGGCCACTTAAGCGATTAGATATTTAAATTATAAGAATTTTCTGTTCTCGTATCATTTTATTCCATTGGCTTTCTTACAGGATCGAAAGTACCAAGTCGAGTGGGCTGGCGTGGTATGTTGGTGGCTTGCTCTCTGGATTGGTGGGGAGGGGGCTCGACCGGATTCGGGGTGTTCTATGTCGAAACATGTTAGGGAACCGATTAATACTCAAGTATTAAATGTTATCTCCAATACCATCCATCATCCTACTAAAGCCATCTTTTCGGCAACAAATTGTTTATTTGGTTTATTTACGGACGTTCTTTAACATCTCAAGTCATCAGCGTCCTATTCAAACCAGGGAGTGAAACGGCCGACAAATTTTGATTAGCGGTCTCTTTTCCAGGCTTGAGATTTCATTATCGTGCCGTAAATCTACGACATGGTACCCGCTGCTTTACTTCCCTCCCGAAGGAAGCCATACTTAGGATTGCTAAGTAGTTATACTAATACTAGGGTGTTGGTGGTGTTTATTTCCTGTCTTTCAGCATTGAAATACATTCACTTTATACACTGATACTACCTCCCTTCGGCGGTTCTTCCTTCATACCTCAATCTAATTGCGCACACTCGTCTACGCTGCGTGAGGTGTTCTATCCTCTCCTTTGCACATTCTGTTTCTTTAAATCCTCTTTGACTCAGTTATCTGTTGGCTAACATTTCCTTTTCTTACTTGCATCTTGGTATGATGTTATGTTTATTCCTGTTCAGTTAAAGTATTCTGGAAGTTTATCTGTTTTTATTACCTTGTATATTGGGTTTTCTCGATCTTGTCGAATCTGATCTGTCTGTATCTCCTTATCCCTCCTGTCGAGAATGTTCTCGTTTTGTTCCCACCTTTTCCCGACTTCTGTTGAAAAGCCGTTTTGATTGCAGTGATCCCCTCGCTTCTCGTCCCTTTTGGATAATCCTTCTTTCCTGCCGTCTATCTTTTTTAAGCATTCTTTAGAATCAATTTTAGCGACTCTAGTGTTATATTTATTTAAATTTTTTTTCTGTTCTCATTCCTGCGTCTGTATTCATAACGTTCCGTTTAGCTTCTTCTAATATGATGCAATTTGATGAGCACTTACCTAATTCCAAGGCTCACTTCAGGTATCTTACTTGTGATTTTTCCAATTTTGTTTGTTTCGACCATCACTGTATGTCTGACACAGGGAATGAAATATCATTCTTGTTTTTTGTGATCATTTCCAAATCTCTTTTTCTCTATGCCCTGAACTTTCTTCATTGCAATTATTGCTATTATAGGACAATTTTCATTAAACATAATGAAATTCTCCGATGATCAGGCAAAATTGACAGTTCAGAGAATAGTAGAATACACATTTAACAATGTAGGAAGCATTCACAATTTAAAAATGTCAACTAAAATAAAAGACCTCCCTTTGAAAGTATTTAAAACTCATCTAGTGGTTAGCGCTGCTAACTGCAGACTAGCAGGCCCGGTTTCCATTCCCAGTACCTACTTAGGAATTTTTCTGAGTAAGAGAGGCCTGGAAGTGGGTGCATCCAGCCTCGTGAGGACAATTGGGAAGCTGCCTGATGAAGAGGTGGCGATCGGATTTCCCAAGCCGGGATACGGTGTGCTGATTACATGCCCCCCTGCAATACTGCCTTCTACCAATGCTGTCATGTGTCAGAGGACGCAGCGGTCATCGCGTTAGGCCAATGACCCTCCTTGGGCTATAGCGTGCCATAGATTTAATCTCTTAATGTCATTAGCATCCCGCGTCCCATTTAATTCCGGTCCTGAAACGGCAAATAAATTTGTTCAAAGGTCTTCTTTCAGGCTTGAAGTTATTTTTAAAGAAAAGGATACAATTAGTCAAAATAAGCATTAATACGGTAATGTTGAACAAATTAATACATTTAAATACCTGCGATGTTCAAATAATAAAAATGAGAACATTAAAATGAAACTTGCAGCATACTAATTACATTTGGGTGTAACAGAAAGCAATTTTAATAAAAAGAATCAGATTGGAGACAGTTCTTGTTTTATAAAGTAATGGAGGTCCAACATTATTATGTGTGTCGGAGATATGAACAGCAAAAATGGAGAATTAAAGCTACAGAAATTAAATGATTAAAACAAGTAGCAGAGTATGAATTATTATACTGTCAAACAAATAAATAAATTAGAACTGAGCTAAATATATATTGTTTGTGGATACCATAAATAAAGATGGAATTAATTACGTGGAAAATGCATCTAGGGATTATGAATGAGCCAGATCGTAAACACCTGAAGCCGCTACAGCACAGGCTAAGAGACCGGAGGATTTCTGGGAAGTATAACTAAAGTATGACAAATGTATTATTCTATAAAGTTTGCATTGTTACCTCCAAAGAGTACTTTTCTTGAAAAATACTGCACTTATATCCCATGTAGACTGATTGTACACAAATATAAATAAAATGTTGCAAAATTTAAAATTATTTATGACCGATACTAAATCTTTTGGATGGAATAAATATGTTGAATAAATATTCATTTTGTGTTAGGCTAGCAATACATAAATACAACCTCATATGTATCAGCTGCCTGATATTTCCATTTTTAACTTGTTCTCAGAAAGTACACCCAATTGATAACCTTAATCTCAACCGATTTCAACCGATTTTATAACTTTCAAAATTGAAAAACAACTCCATTATTTAAATTTTCATCTTTTTAAAATTGTTACATCTATACGAAGCATTGTAAACCTTCAAAGACACCATTATCGCTTCTGTGGGAGAGCAAAATTGAAATATGCTGAGCTTCTGTTTACTACTAGCCTAGAGTACCTAGTTTTAGAATCAGAGTAGGATATAAATAGATCCGATTCGTCGTTGGGACTTGGACCGGGGATCATCAGTTTACAGTGCCGATGCTCTTACCATTTGAGCAACTATGTCCTCTTCAATAACAACCACGAATATCCCCATCCCTTAGATACATTAGATAATATTAATTCGCTGCAGAGAATTTTTCTATCTGACTTGATTTCAAACCTAAGCCTAATACACGACTTGTGTGAAAAAAAATCACATTTCATATCTATTTTAAATTCGCAACAGGTAATGCCTAAAATCATTAATCATACACCAAAATCGTCTCCAAATTAATTAAGAAGAATTTTTTCTTTTGTATATTTTTGGGGGTTATCATTGTTGATTAAACGACAGAAATGAACTCTCTTACGATTACAATTTATTAAAGAGATGCTGTAAGTTGAAAACACGTGAATTAAAACGATCCAGACTGGAAGTATATGTTAAAATACTATTTTGAAAAATTAAAAGAATACTTTGGATGAATATTCTTTTCCGTTATTGTTGTAGGGAAATAAACAAAAGTGAGGCGTAGAAGCGTGCGCTGAAAAAATAATGAAAGTCAAGGTAATACGATTTTAATAATGATGAGAACTAAGTAAAAAATAATTGGCATGGGATAAAATAAAAGAGTAGGGAGCGAGAGAGTGTATGCTGCAAATGTTTTATTATGATACTAATTTTACATCAAGTTTTATATTGCTTTTGTTGTAACGTACACAAAATATAATTTAATAACCCGTATTATATTTCTTATCTGAAGAGCAGTTATCTGATTTTATAATCAGTGTCTCTATATACCTTCACGAGGTAGGTGAACGGGACACAATGAAAGGACGCAGCTCAACAACACGGAACATGTGTACTGAATGGAGTGTTTGAAAAAAGTCAGAAGCATTTAAGAACACAATAAATTGTAAAACATTTAAAATATTCCTGGCCCTCTTGTCGTGGTTCAACATATGGTTTAATGTGCTACCATAGCTTTCACCAACTACTGAGGTTGACATCATCAGTGACAATGAACAACACCCGACTGCTGAAAGCTATGGTAGTACATTAAACCATGGACTACGGCAGAACAAACCGGAAGATTTTAACCGTTTTAGTTATAATACTGGCCGTGAAAGCCTAAAAAATATTATAACACATTTTATGAAAAGAAATGCAAACTCTGCAATAAGATTTTAGACTACGTAAAACATATTTTCTGCTTTTGGATAAACGTAGTAAATGGAATACCGCAAAATGAAAATTGTGGTATTAGAACAAACGCTAAAAAAACTACTTGGCTTATTTGTGGAATAAAGCCTGTAACGCTATAGTTATGTTGTAAGATATTATTCATCTAAAATATTTTTATGCGTAACTCCAAAATGTTTCAGCAGTTTAGTATCCAAGTCCTGATTTAAAATAATACATGCTTTTTCACGTTTTGTTTAAAGAATGTAAGACAAGATGCAGTTATGAAAATTTTGGGGAAATTTTGTAATTGTTCATAATATCAAATTGATAATGTTTATAAATATTTCAAACTGGCTTCAATTGCATAAATCTTTTAAACGTTTAATTTTATTGTCGCATTTACTATATGGTCTTCTCGTTACGTCAATACATTGTGGACAGATGTAGGTCTCTAGTCTGAATTTGTTTGCTTTGTTTACGGACGCTGTTTAACATCTCAGGTCATCAGCGTCCCATTCAACCCAGGGCCTGAAACGGCAGACAAATTTTGCTCAGAGGCCTCTCTTTCAGGATTGAGGTTATTTTTCGTGCCGTAAATGTACGACACGGTACCCACTGCTTTACTTCCCTTCAGAAGGAAGCCATACTTAGGATTTTTACGCCCGAAAAAATCCATCGGTCCTGGTCGGGTTCGAACCCGCGATCTTGGGTATAGGAGGCAAGGGCATTAACCTTCCTTACATAGTAAATACATTGAGACAATAATTACACTATTATTATATTGATGGCGTTTGATTACATAGTCTTTGATATTATTATTTACAAACAACTAATGCAACTAATTATATTAATAAGATGTTATTTCTCATTTATAATAAAAAGTATGCAAAAGACAAACAAATATAAATAATAAATATATTGGGGTGGTAGCTATGGGCAATTATACAATGTAATATACAGGCTACTTAATGCAGTAAGCTTATGCTACTTTATGAATGTTCAAGGCGCGTAGGCTAGAAAGCAGAATGCCACTGGAGCTAGTTCGATTACAGTAACCCTTGGAGTACGCCATTCCTCTTCCCTTCACACTCTCAACTGCAGCCATTTGTCTCGAATCGCTCTGCTAGAAGCTCTGTAGAACGCGACTTGCATTCGCGAAAATGTTGATTTCCAAGGGGAGTAACCGAGAATCTTAAGTCTCAGTTTTATATCGTATCTTTGTGACTCGCTCATATGCAAGTCTTAGCGTGGAATACCTGATAAGGGATAGCGACGTCGAACAAGGTGCTCCTCAGGGTACCTAAATATTCAACGTTGTGCTTTCTAGTGTCAGGTAGGCTACCTGCTCAAGTTCGCCCTTCGAGTTTCAGCGTTTCTTATTTTCTCCTCTTGGATAACGACTGTCCAATTACAGAAAATCCTATGAATATGCCCTTTAATATGACACAGTAATATCGGACACATGCGCAATGCAAAAACATGTACATATTTAAAAAAGCTACAGAGAATTAACAGTGCTTGCAAACTATACAGGGAGTATGAAAAATAGTACAAAGAATTTAGAATTAAGAGTCAAAAAATAGACACCTCAAGAACAGGACGAAATGGCCTCTAATGCTTTGTTGTGGTGCTGCAGACATTAAATCCAAAGTTACAAATGTGTTTATGGATGAGAACGCAATACCTTACCTTAAGTAAATAATTTATTAAATGCGTTATCACTTCCACTAGCCTGTACACTAAGTGGCAGTGTGTGGCTTGTGATTAGACTGAGGTGCTCATGCCAAATGACATTGGTTTACATTTGACTGGCCATGAGCACACGCCACACAGTAGATTCATATTGATGCCTGTAGCTTCACATTAAAGCTACATTTGCCCACTCTTAAAATACTTCGCGTCAAATCCCCTTTCCGTTTCTTGTACATATTTTTTCCGCATTGTCATGGAGGAACATTTTTAAAGGAGTAAAGCTCGATTAACATACAAATTCTTACATATTATCAGATTTAGGAAATTTCCGATAATACATGACACAGAAAAACAAGCATAAATTCAAATCTGGGAAACTATGAGCTAAAAATATCAGTTAACAAAACACGTGACAGTTACAAGAACTATAGAAGCAATAAAAGATATACATAAAATAATTACAAAAATGGAACATTTTAACAATCTATACTGTGATAGAAACTATAATTAAAGCTCTATGTGAAAAAATATATTACTCGCATTTTTATTTATATTTTTTAGCAGAAAGAAAAAATCACTTTAAAAATTCGAATTAAGATGTTCTGGTGTTTAATACACTGGGTAAGAATGTAAACGTTCATATGTAGTCCCGTTCAGAATAAAATAAACACTGCTTCTGAAGTAAAAAAGGAGTATGTGACATGAAGGTAACAAATTTTTGTTACAAATTTTAAAAATATAGTACATTGTTATTAAATGTGTGCTAAAATTTTAAAAAGTAGTATAATATTAATTAACTAATTAACACTTTATTATTTAGGAAACTGCAAAAGCTTCAATTTGCAACAAAGACATTAATCTAGTGTCATAGTATGTTATGTATTATTATCTGAAAATAAGTCCTTACTTCCAGGATATAAATATAGGTTCAGAATTCATAGTATCAGGGTAGTCCATACGTTTCCGGACTTGCCGATAAGGATTATCGCTTTGACAAAATCTATATGTGGTGTCATGCCTTATCTGTTAAATAATTGCTGCTGTAACTTCCTCTCCGCTGTGTTTAGTTGTTCAGATATACTTGCATAGAGAAGGCTAGGTGTGGAAGATTGTGACATGTTCAAAATGGAGTTTCGAGCTCTTATTAAGTTCTTCACAAAAGAAGGACTTACTCCAAATGAAATTAAACATGGAGTGGCGTAAATCTGGCGAAGCACCGCCTCTAAAGGCCAAGGTCACTCAATCAACCAAGAAGATCATGGCCACAATCTTTAAAGACTGTGAACGAATACTCTTCATTGAGTTCAAGGAGAGGAACACCACAGTAAATGGGGAGTACTATGCTGGCCTACTGCACAGACTCGTCAGAGACGAGACGACTAATGCATATTAACAGGATACCACGGAATAATCCAAGAACATTTATGAAGAACGGCAGCCTTGGCAGATGAAAATCCTCGTGCGATGGCAGAATAATTTAAGTACTAGCGCCGATTTTCTATCAAAGTCTGTGCAGCCTGTGGAAGAAAGACCTGAGGTACTAAAGTCGTTTTTTAATCCAATATATAATTTTATTATCTGGAGTTTCTTCTGCCATCTTTAGCGACTAGCATCTCGATATGTTTTGCCTAAGGTCTTTCTTTCATCAAACTCTTCAATGTAGACTAATAGTTTGTAATGTTTTAACCGAACAACAAACAGTGCTATATTAAACTAATTACTTTTCATTCTCCTGAAGTATGTGATTCAATCACAATGGAGCATCAATACATTTTCCAAATATCAGCTTAGAATTCCTGAATGGTACGTTGCAATTTTTGGAGGCTGCATTCAAATAATTTACGTTATGAAGCTCTAATACAACACAAGAGTAAAACAAAAAATTAAACACAATAAGAACCAAATAATTTGAATAACATTTATAGTTAAGATTGCAATAATAATGTAGTTATGTATAGTGATTGGAAAGAAATACGAAAGATTGACTGAGCATGTGTGGACCGTTCAAGAGTTTACGCATATATCGGACTGAGTAAGAAAAAGGTAGTGGAGAATGCGTAGACTTTCTGCACTTACTATTCCGACGATGTACCGGAGATAGTCTGAAGGTATTTAGCGAACACTTGAACAACAGCCATGAGGTGGGCTTATGCTAGTTGAAACTGCATTTTTGAAACAGGGTGATCACAGCAAATTCGTTGTTTAACTTGCCTCTTAAAGAAGAAGTCTAAAGATATATGTACGAGTGTAAATTGAAAACGTTTCCGTAGGCTGAATTTACTTCAAAACCGCATGTGCAATTTGTTGAAAAATAATAGTGAAAAACTGGTTTTGCAGTTGAACAAAGAAAGGTAAACAAAGTCTTTGTAGCATTTGATTTGTACGAACTATTTAGTGATAGAATGATCAACGAGGAAATTGAGCAGCTCTTTTCCAAATGTCAATATATGTACTTTTTATATGTGGAGAAAATCTAAAGCAAAAGGTCTAACGGAACAATTCACGAACAATTGAGACGCTGGAAAACGCTACTAGTAGAGTGCACAGTAAAATAACAGGACCCGAGTAGAGATGTCAGCGAAAATGCACATCGGTTTAAAAATATTAAATAATTATTATTGTCTAAATGCTTAATGTAATCGAGGACTCCGTACATGCTACTGCCCGAGAGAGAAAGAAAATAATGTGGGAAACAGTTGGCACATTCACCGCTGATGTGCTTCTCCTTTTGCCCATGAAACTTGCGAGAAGTTTTGGTTGGTCCGATGTGTATTATCACTAAATACCACTAAATTTAATCTTGAGGGGCGGGCAATTTTCTCAAACTTTCCTTCTTTTATTGTATATCTCTATTCTCATTTTCCAGAGGTCTAAACTATAAATATTACCTGAAGAGGTAAGACGTCATTTTTTATTCTAAATTCTGAGAGTTGATCTATCTTCTGGTAGCTTGAAAGGCCATTTATAGCTTTCTTAACTGTATTGTATGCGATTTACATCGTCATTAGACTGTGAGTTTAGATGCAACATATAAAAACACTCTAAACTAGAAATTGTTTCCTGTTTAGAAAATGTTTATTTTGAATATACTCCAGGGGTAATGATCCATTTGCCTGTCATACCTGCCGTCTTCTTTTGTATACATTAATCAGTTGTAAATAGCTTCACCTAAATATGTGTTCCTTCCCGATAGCTGCTGCTTGTTGAACCAACACTTTTTACGTAAAAACTACCGAACGTGTCCTTTATAAACAAACATTCCGTAAATAGACCTACATGTTTAAAGGAAGCGAGGATCTTTCAGCTCTTTACGCTGTGGTACGCTGCTGCTCACTGTGAATAAAATACAACGGCGAATCAGAGCAGAAAACAAGTGAAGGGGAGAAGGCGCTAACAAGAATCACTTGGCCAAGTTCTGTCTGCGCACTCTAATAAAATTAAAACTAAAAGGAGAAAAAAAAATCCTTTGCCGCGTCGTAAAGTTGACAGCGGGCGCCCTTTTGGCGACTATATGAGTTTCAAGCCTACTTTAATCATCATTTCTAGAATTAGCAAGCATTTTAAGCTATTGCATGAGTAAATACGTTATGATTTGCAAATAAAAACAAATTACACCACACAATAGTTGTTAAGATGAGATTAAAAACATTCCACACATTTCATGATTAAAGAAAATAATGAAAGTAAACAAATAATTTATTTTTCTTGTTTACTTCTTGCAACTGGCAAAACTTGTTGGCTAACTCTCGATGGATTTTGGAACTTCGTCATGGATGTTTTACGACTAGAACAAATGACGGCAACGATTCCGCCAATGTTTCCTTTAGTGTTTACAGATATTTCTCCAAATAGCTTAACCGCTGAGTTGTATGACGTTACTTTATTTTATAGAGAACTATTCAGTTTTTAGTAGAATTGAAATTGGCAATAGTTTTGATTGTCTTTTGTTATAGTATTGATTGTGTTTTGTTATAAAATATATTAACAATTGATGCATTTTCCTGCCAGAGTCTATCCGTCAATTGACTTTTTTTTCCAAAAATATTTTTAAATAAACCAACACTGTTTAACCTATAATCTTTGAAATGTTCCTTATGACATAGCAATACTACGCGGTGTTATTGATGGTGTGGTGGTAACCGTACACTTGCCTTCTAAACCCAAGATCGCGGGTTCGAACCCGGTCAGGATCGATGGAATTTTTCGGGCGTGAAAATCCAAAGTATGGCTTCCTTCGGAAGGGAAGTAAAGCCGTGGGTCCCGTGTCGTACATTTACGGCACGAAAAAGAACCTCAAGCCTGAAAGAAGAGACTTTTGAGCAAAATTTTTTGACCGTTTAACGCCCTGAATTGAATGGGACGCTTTTTTTTTTGAGTAGTGTTTAACGCCCGTTTTTACTACTAAGGCACCACAGGCGGTGGACACTGATGATACATGAGATGAAATGATAAATTGGGAAAGGATATTTTTTTTTAAGGAAGGAAGCGTTCCAGGCCTAAATTTAGGTACCTCCCCGGCATTTTCCAGTTATGAAGACCGAGGAAAACCTGGAAAAAAACCCAGTCAGGGAGGACGGTCCTGGCGGGATTCAACCGCAGACCTCCCGCTCACGAGTCCGTGCCTTAACGACCTCGGCCACCCGTGGCGGTGAATGGGACGCTGATGATCTGAGATGTTAAAGAGCGTCTTTAAATAAAACAATTCAAAAAAAAAAACTGTGTTATTCGAATGTTTGTGCCATTGCTTAATATTCACAACCATAAAGATGTCGTATCATGTGTGTATAGTTTCAAGGAAATGTAGGCGAAGAAAGGAACTGAGTTCGTTACTTAATTTGTGTATCATTGTTCTAAACAGGGAGATGTATAAAAGATCCAATAGTTTACCTCTCCGAGGAGACAGAACAAAAATATATATTTGGCTTTAACTGAGAAAAAATTCAACTGTTTTTCAAAAATAACAATTTTATAAAGTCATTCAACATTAAATAAACACATAAGCAAGTTTAAAGCTATTATATAATCTCTATTCTGAATCACAAAGTACTCTCAAGAAAATAATAAACTAATGTGAAGGAAAGTAAAACATAATCTATCAAATTATGAGTATGCGCGTCGTTTTTGAAAGGCAAACTTATATCAAACAAAAATGCTATTACAACTAATAGATATGAATTATGTTAGTAACGCTCTATAATATTTTACATATAGACAATTGTGTCTATGGGAAAATCAACTATCCAATGGTAAGAAACGTTTTAATGTACCTGTAAACAGATACACCGTACTGCCATTTTAACTTCAATCATACACTGCTCAAAAAAAAGTTCCAAAATAAATAGTGCTTCAATTTAAATTTAGACAGTTTGAAATTATAGATTGAAGAATTGTGTAAAGTTAGAATACGCTTTTTAACTAACTTTCACTTCACAGGATTACAAATACGAACAAATTTATTGATACAGAAAACAAAGTGGAAATTGAAGATTAAATCGTTTAGTAACTGTAATAACTTCATACCACATAGCACCAATCTCTTAATAAAGATATGTGGAGTTATCTCCCATTCTTCAATGAGTACTTTTGCGAGTTCTTCCAGGTTCTATGGCACAGCAGGACGCTCACAAACAAGTTTTTCCAGCTTATTTCACAGGTGTTCAATCTGATTGAGGTCAAGACTGCATGCAGGCCAGCCCATCACCCAAATTTGGCATTCTTATAGAACATCTTTGATATTCCATGCTGTGTGAAATTTAGCATTATCCTGCATTAAAAGAAAATTAGGGCCCTTATCATAAGCAAAGTGTATGACATGACAAAGATAATGTTATTAATGCAAACATTGGTATCCATGAGCTCTGTCCCAGACCCATAGTAAAACCAGCTCAAATCATAATCGAATCACCTCCAAATCTGTCACATTAAAAATGGTGGCTTGAGAAACGTTCCCCAGGACATCTCCATAAAACCATCACAACTAGTCATCTATTGAGATGAATCTGAGAAAATCTCAGCCGGGCTTCCTTGTGCTGACGTGTCAAACGAGGGGCTTAAAAGGTGGTTCTAGATATGAACCCTGCATTTCACAGTCTGTTTCTTACAGTCTGATCGGAAATCACGACTCTTAATTTGTTAGTATATCAATTTGGAGATCTCTGGCTGTAGATTTGCGTCTGCGCAAAGTTGATAGGACCAGATATCTATACTCTACCTCTGTTGTCTTCTTCTTACGCCCCAGTCCGAGCCGCTTCTTGTAACCACCTGTCTCTATATTTTGCCGGAAAACCCTGTGGATGGCAGAAGGGCTGAAATGAAGGATCCTGTAATGTCCATCTTCAATCCATGCAACTGCATGTGCGATTGATGTTTCATTCAGATGCCTCATTGCGCTGTATTAGCCTCAGAGAACACAAAATAATACTTTCTTATCACAGATTGCTGTTAAAACGTGTTTTCAAAAAAAAGTCAAAAAACACTTACTTTGCTTTTTAACATTTCTTGAGACATTAATTTATTCAGAGAAAAACTAACAAATACTAGAAAATCCGTATTTCAATATTAAACACCATTAAAAAGCACAATATATGAATGTCAAAAATTACACTATATTAATATTTATTTTGGAGATGTGATTTAAACATGTGTTCCTCTAATTTTGAGCATTGTATATTCCAAGACATAAGGTAGTTTTGAGTGAAATAAGAGGCCATAAATACTAACTGACAGCATTACAATTTCTATATATATTATGAACAAATATTGGCGTTTTAAACAAAAAATTTAAGCTTTAAACAGAAATTGTTCATTGAAACTCAGGTGCTGTGTCAACCAGCCCAAGGAATTAAATATAACTAAGCTGCCTAAAAGAACATCTATCAACATTCTAATAAAAATTATTCTATTAGCAATGAGTAGATCATTAAAACTCTCTACGTTAACATTTTATAGAACTAGAATTATTGTTTTTTGAAGTACAATTGTTAATTTTATAAAGAAAATTACAAGTTATTGACATTTTTGAAATGCTACAGCATCACATTCGTAGTTATAAAATAATTCCTGAAATAAGTATACATTACACTGCATTGTTTCTAAATATTTCACTTCAGCTATATGGTCCCTTAGCTCCAACAGCTTTTACCGTTTGCTGTATCTTCCGAGCATCCTTTGACTATTTATATCTTTTTTATGACTTGGCAATAGCAGAATCATTCATTGAAATTCAGCTATTGTTGAAACGGTATTCCAGTTACAAAAATCTCTCTACGATATTTTACCTGTATCATACTTTTTTTTAATCCCTCTCTGAAGGACTTCATAAGAAGACAGAGTGCATCTTGGGAAAGTACAGTATGATGTGTGTGGCGATACTCCACCCAAGTGTGTTTCCCTCACGACTGCTTGTGCACGTGCATTTTCTGCACTAATGAGGTTTACACAATAGCTTCACTATTATGTGCATTGTATGAGCTTGCACACATTCCATGTTCATGCAAAATTGTTGCAAGCCAGCGTGTTTTTTTTTTTTTATTGATTTAACAAAAGACATGCATGCAATTTTATGTTTAACCCGAAAAGATGGACATAAGGGTTCATGTCTTCTATGCAAGGACTAGTATAACTGGTGAGGTCTATGTTCATAGGATTGTTATATCGTGATTTCTTTGTTGGATAAACCAAAATCTTGCTCAACTCACAGCCCATATTTTAAAACTTCATTTCAAATAAGCGCAAATTACCGAGCGCGGTGGCTCAAGCGGTAACGCTTAGGATTGGCATTCGGGAGGTCCCGGGCCCACATCCCCTGGAGACGGCCAGGTCGGATGGAGCTTTCCTTTCCACATATTTTCCCACTTTCTCATTTCATCTTATTTAATTCCATTGTTTTCGTTAAAGAATTGCAAATGACAGGGGAAATGGGTTGGTTATATGTGCGGTTTGCCGGTGGCTTGCGTTTTAGAACGTGTTCTGAGAGTCAGGAACTCCTTGGAGGGGGCTACGATGGCGTCGAATATGTTACATCTGGAAACAAGTCAGGGTAAGGCTATATTCGTTCCTCAGTTCCCTTGGATCCTAGCAGCCTGAAGTCTCTTTCCTTCCGCCCTTCCTCCTAGAGGTGCCCCTTCGAGGTAGTCGGCACACAGATCAGCACTTGAGCACGGCTGAAGGGTTCGATTCCCGATACTTATTTATCGTTAGGAAATTTTCTAAGTTAGGGAGGCCTGAAATGGGGTCCACCCAGCCTCGCGAGGACAATGGGGGAGCTGCTTGATGGAGAAGTGGCGTTCATAGATCACGAAAGCCGCATGACAGGCGACCGGCGAGGTGACGGAATGCTGATGACATGCCCTAGCAATATTGCTCTCTATCAATGAAGTCGTAGGACGGAGTTAGACGAAACAGAGATCGCCGCAGCATGCCAAGGTTCACCCCCGACTGAAGCGCAAAATGAGGGGAAGAAACTACAAATGTTTTTAGTAAAAGTGATTTTAAGGCAGTAAACAATGTAACACACAGGCTATTAAACGTTTACCCAGAAATAACAGGTCACATGTTCTTGGCAGTTTCGTACATTAAACATTTCATTTGTTTTGTTACCGGCTAAAGGAAGGAAATTAATTTCCTTTTCTTATTCTGCCCTACGAGGAATTTGCCACGCGAGCACTAATGCACCTGTTCTACATACGTTTCCAAGGAGGCATCTCTCGGAGAAAGGGATGAAGTGGGGACGATATACAGGGCTGTCAAGAATCCAAGAAGGCGATACATGGTCCATAGAGCCGGCGAGCTCGCGAAAACCACTCGGAATTTACTAATGTCAGATTCAAAGTGTCCCGAGGTCTCCCAAGAAAGCCGCCAGACGCTAGAAAAGGAACTTTTTGGGCGCAAGCCGCCGCCACACCACAAGGCACCAGCCTAATGCATCCGACTTGTAACTGATGCCATGAATTGAAAGGTAAGGAAATTGTAAGGCGGAAAATTCGTGGAATGTAAATATCCATCCCCGCATTCGCCTAAATGACATAGGAAAAGTTCGAAAAAACCCAAGTTCAGGATGGCCGGTGCCAAGGATGGGAATCTTAAGACTCTCCGTCTGATCCAGGTTGATTATTTCCTTACTTCCAACCTTGATACCTTGAAGTCAACGTATATACTATCGGACAAAACTCAGTAACTAACTGCCATGCTGTTATCTAGTCGCTGGTGAAATATCATTGCTTGTCTAATTCAACGTGTTAAATAACTATCAAAATATTATGCATCATTTCCAATTATAATTGTTATATAGTATATTGTTCAATGCTAATGACTCATTCATGTAAATCTTATTTACGAAATGCTAATTGAGCTACACACTGTAGCTGTACCATGATTTCGACACCGACGCTCGCTTCATTTTCTGCAGTCACATACGTTTCTTATCAACAACTACACTAGTGACCCCACACTTTGAGGAATTGTTGTCCGAAACGGGTGATATTTACTAATAAATGACCATTAAAATTATTATATAACACCAAAAGGCATTCCAGAGATTTTAAACATAAAAATATAAATTTTCACAACACATTTCTTTTCTTGAAAGTACAAGCTTGGGTTTCCAAAATGATTAGCATCAGTTATATTTTTTTATATAATGTTTTGCTCTTATTCATTTTTTTTTCTAAAGTTTTCAGTAATTTCTAAGGAACTTTAAAAACTACTCTATCACAACACCAACAAAATAAAATAATACAAAATAAAAATGACTTCATAGGCATGCATGCAACGTTTTGAACTGCATGGAATGAAGGGAAGTCACTTAATTTTATTTCGCTTCCCACTTCATTTATTTCTATTCACAAACTCACAAGCTCGTCCATATTTTGGTCCTAATTCCCTTTGTTATTCCAGGTTTTTACCTAATTCGTATTCCATCTTCGTCATTTGCCCTCCCTCTCTATTCCGGTACCATAGTTAGCAGAGCTACACCACACTTGCAGGCAACATTTTTTTTATTCTCTTTCTACCGCTTGTTATTCCAAAGCAGCTTATTGGTTTTGTTGGAGGAAGGCTTTCCATTGGGAGTTAAACAGTGTGCGTTGATTGAGATTAATAGTGAAAGCCTCGCTGGGATTTCTGGGGCAAATCGGCAAGCAAATAAGCCACTCTAGAGAATCTTTCATAGAAAATAGAATTCCGCTACAACTGCGGTAGTTCTATCTTCCCCACTTGGAAACAGGTTGCACAGTAGGGGATCTGAGCTAACGCGATTGCAAATCTGATTCTCTCTTGGGTAGTTACGTGCTAAAGTTTTCCCCCACTCCAAAAAACGTGACTTGTAGCAAGTTTAGATGCCAAAAGAACCCGAGATCATTTGTTCCGAAATAACATGCTGCTTTATACATATAAGACAAAGTTTTAAGAGCAAAATGTTGAAAAATCAGTGGGAAAAGTTGGGAGGCTAATTTGAAATTGTATACTTTAATATATACAGGGAGTTTAAAATTAACTGCGGTTTATTAATGTGAAATCAATATAAGAGTGAAATACCTGTGTCATTTTACTACTAATATGTGTTTTCCCAGACCAAAGCATTATTCATAATGCATTTTAATTTTTATTTTTATGAGAAATGTATGACTTTGAACTTCGATACTTAAGTATTAAAACGATGCTGTAGGCATTTCAAAGAGATCTGTAGATACTTTTTTCAAGTACAGAAACGTATTAGTATGAAAATATCACAGAAATAATACAGTGAGATTGGACTTATAACTGTGAATGAGACTTTGACACGAGCATAAAAAGAGCACTCAAAGCAATACAAAGAAACAGGTTATTTTGAAGCAAAGAAGACGGCTCCATATAGGAAAGGTTATGGCACAGTCCATTGGAATTCTAAAATTGTTTACTAATTAATAACCTTCAAAAGGTAAAAACCACAACTAGAAAGCAATATTCTAATTATTTAAACCAACTAGATGGGAAGAATAAATGCTAGTTCGCTGACGGAAAAAAAATCAAGATAAGCGTCTGTTCATAAAAGTTTCAGCGATTGGTAAATTGAGAAATTTAAAGTATGAGTTGCTGGAACATCCCCCTAACTCTCCAGATTTGGCTCCTTCTTTCTGTCCGCAAAGCTCATACTTTTTCTCGGTGTAAGCCTTTTCCACCAAATCAAGAGGCGATGCAACTGTAAAGGAGGGTTTTGCATACTTTCCACAAATCTATGTCAGAGACGGGATAGGTTAAACCTAGTTACATGATTGTTAGGTTGGGAATATTTTTGGCCGCTCTCTAGAGTCAATAAAATAAAACTTCATTGCAGATAGTTTGGTAAACTGGGGGGTGTATAAGAAACATGAATAAGAGGGAGCGGTGAAAATGTTATTTTTTAATCCTGTTATTACTTGAATTTGAATTTATTTTCAACAAGCAACATTACAATTAAATTCCACATTACTCTTAATTCATAAACAACCAAATACTATTAATCTTAATCCATATATTCGATTGCCCATTTTATTTGGTTCTGGCTACTAATGCAATGTAAAATATTAACGATTTTCTCGCTTATCTAACTAAATAATTTTTGTATCTCAATATCTCCAAATCTTGTTATATTTCTCCATAAACCTTTCTTATTCAATTCCCTTGTTTACCAAACATTTCCTATAACACTATAAGTCATTTCTTAGTTCACTTACCCAACACATGTTTTGTAGACTAATATCTGGTATTTTAAACATTACTTTATCAAATTACCGTCATTGAGGTGCAGGATTATATACCAACATTTTAAGGCTCTCTCCACAACATCACATGTAAAAATATAACAACAAAATTCTTATTCTTTTTCCCAAACCTGTGTCAGCTTCATCAGAAATTCACGTATTCTTCTCTCCTTTTCTTTGCCTTTTATATTCATACATAAACAAAAGCTAGAAAAGCATATATTGATAAAATATTCAAATATTACACAAATATTGTAATATTTCGAATGCCTTGTGTTCTTCTAAAGTAAACATTGTTCTAAGAGTTGCTTTATTTTTAATTTCATTATGTATGTATGTATGTATGTATGTATGTATGTATGTATGTATGTATGTATGTATGTATGTATGTATGTATGTATGTATGTATGTATGTATGTATGTATGTATGTATGTGTGTGTGTATGTATGTATGTATATTTAGTTGTGTGTTTTTGGGTTTATATGCCCACGGTTACCGACTACTTTCTCCGGGATTTATGTCACTTTTGTTTTTGCTAGAGCTGTGCCACCCATCCACTCCCACCAATCCTGATGTAACTAATCGAACTTCCGTAGCAACCATATTGGCTTTTTGTTTGGTATTCAAGAAGTCATCTGTTTGCTGAGACTTAACTATCCGAAAACACAAACAAACATGTGTTTCGAGCCGGTAAGGTTCTTCCTTAGTTACAAAATTCTTATTCTTTGTTGTTTTTTGTGTATTTGTTTTAGCTATCTATAAATAGAACATCCTAGTTCACGATTTTGTAACACTTTATGATATTTTGACTACTTATGTATATACACATATGAAATAAAATATAGAATTATTTTTCTCTCTTTCAGTACCCAAAATTTAAAACAGTATAGCGATTTTTCGTAAGGTTATAAAAAAAAGAAATCATAATTACCAACGTAAACAATACTATATATTATTGTAACTCGAGCGAGAAGTAAAATACGTTTGAGTTGTAGAATGTATATGATTATTTTAATATTATATTAATTTTGCTTGATCTTTTATAAAAAGCGATATACATTTTTCCACAAGTTATAAATATATATGGTTTTATTTAAATATATATATATGTGTGTGTGAGTGTGAAATAATTTTGGAACGGATTAGACAATGATATTGGCTGTGCTTTCAATTACTGCTTTATTATAACAATGTCAGAGTCCCCAACGCATAACATCCAAATTATCGAAAATTTTCTACCTGTGGCATTTTGTAACTGTCAAAATTTTAACATTTTGTAAGTTTTTATAAGCTATAAATATTATAAAATATACCTTTTTGTAGATAAATTATAAAATATAATTATTTATTGCAATTTTATATTACATTGCACATTATTACTGAAAATATTTTGTATGCCTTTTAAAGGCTCTAAACTTACAATTCTAGTGCTTCTGCAGTTAGTTCGATTTCCATTCTACTAGCTACATCCTCTTCATCTAATAGTCTGCCACCTGTTGCACGAGTGGAAAACTAACAACCCGTTTAAGCTATATATCCATCATTAAGGAAGCCATGTTAATGACATAAGTGAACAGTCATTAGACATCAACATTAATTTGTAAATTATTCCATTTACCAATAGTTAGTTATAATTATGTATTAACTTTATTGATTAGATTCATATTTGTTATTTTGCAACCTTCTTAAATTGTTACTTGTTATGCATGATACGTTTACTAACACAAAGAACACTCCAAGGTTTATCTTTAGCAGAGTGAGAAGCCACACGATGAAACGGTTGTACCCACTCTAGCGGAAACAGTTAAGTAACTACCGAAAGAAAAAATTTTTGCTAAATCTATAGAGAAAAGAACTGATTAGCTTTGGTAACCCAAAGCAAACCAAGTATGCTAAATATACTTGTCAGCAATGAATAAAACTTAAGTTACTTTCAATTCTATTTTAATTACGTTAAATACAAATTCTGATTCAATATTTTCCTTTTAATTTTGGAATTCATTGTTGCCTCGCCTCTCATATTCAAATTCACTGATATCATTACTTCTTTTGTTTGAAACTGTAGTCAATTTGCCATCGTTTTAGTTCATTGTTTCTTTAATTTGTTCACACGTAACATTAGAGACTTAAGTTTAAAAGAATCATTCAGTCATATGAACAATTTTATGTATTGCATATTATATAATACTGCGAAAATGTTGTAGAACATTATTTTGGTTTAAAACCCAACTTTTAAATACGATTATTTTGGTATGCGTTACTTATTTTTGACTACAAATACTTTTATTTTGTTTTTCTTCATTTATTTGAGTACTATTGTGTAATTTATAGCATTTTTATACTTAATGCACTGATAAAATTATTTTAATATTTATTGCTAACTTATATTATAAAATTCGTGATTATTTACCGACAGATTAAAACAGAACGCTCATAGCTGAAGCATATGATAATAATATCTTATTGTTCTTTACTTTTTGGGGAATGTTGCATATGTTCTCATCGATTCTGTCATAGAAGCTTATCAGAGCATTCGTACGTCCTGCAAATTTGCTCTTGATATCTGGACGTACATTATCTTGCTTTATCTGACATTCGGGGAGCACACTTAAATTGATCTCGCTGACATCAGTTCCGCTGCCCCATATAGTTAGACACTTTGCCTAACTTCTGCAAACGTTGCGAGCTTTCAGCAAGACGGTTGGAGACCAACGTGCGGGCGTTAGATATTCTCCCCGGTGGCCCCTTCATGGGTGTGATTAACCATTTACATAACGTGGTGGGGGGTTCCCCTGACACCTCCTGTCATGTCAGAGTGACAACTAATCCCCTCAACACTTCGTCCGTCGATTTACCTTCATTAACACAGAGCGATGGGGTTGCAACGCTGCGACAAATGCTCTTACGTCTGTGTTCTACAGAGCGGGTTTAACCACAGCCCATTACACATGCAGGTGTACCAACCTCGTGATATAACATCCTCTCTAATGGCCCTAATGTGTCAGTGGCGGTGCTCGTAAACCGACAAAAATATAAGCATTCCCGACCGCTTTCCTTGCGGTGATACGATTGTTAACATTTCTCACTGTTACGAGAGAGCTTTGGAGGAAAGACTGCCTTGTCAGAGGTGCAAGTTTCTGAGAAGCCAGTGATCTCTCATGGATCATACCACGCGGAGATAAAAGTATTTATATAATAAAGGAAAAGAATGTGCGTATCTATTTAAACATTTGCATTAAATTTTCGCATTTTATATTAGGGAGAGTTTGGATCGGGAGAATCTTTAACATAGCAATTATGGAAATGAAATAAAATAGATCTCTTTTGCTTTTACTTTTTATTTTTGTATCAGTAATAACAGTTATTATTGTTGGTATACTTTTGAAAGAGATGGTGTGTTTCAAAACAAGATATTATTTTTAACACATTAACCTCCCTCCTAATTCTAATACAACGATCATAGAAGACATCTAAATATTTTAAAAACTGTCCATTTTGGTTTGAAAATTACTGTTTTAATATGTATTACCATTAAGTTATCTGCAAGTTGCTTTCCCATATTTGGCCTATTCCAATAACTGGGCAATATATTTGTTTATACAAAGAAAATATTTATATAACGAAAAGAGTTACTGTAGTTAATGCAGCCCTTACAATGACCATGTAGTTACATATTTCCAAATGGAATAGAGCCTATTGACTTAGAGAAAAAAAATTAGAGCGAGGATTTTCTGTAGGGCACTAGGCCAAATAGTTAAAGAGATGCAAGAGATCAAATGCAAATTTGGAACTTTGTCAGATCCTTTATAAAGAATTTTCGTGATTATTAGGCAAAAAACGACAAATTTTTAAATAAAAACATGTCTGTTCGCATTTTGACTACAATAAGGGAAATTATTAATAGTGCTTCGCAGTTTATTTTAGACGGGTCTAAAAATCAGAGTCTTTTAAAAGAGTTATTTGCCTTAATTAATTGCTTAGGTACTTGACTGCAAAATATACAGCACCGCAACAGCACTGTATGTGTTTATTTTATTTTCTTTTCACCAAGATAACCAGAATAACGGTAGGTACCACACGAAACTCCGTCAACCTCTGTGACGTCACCTGCAGGCAGCTTGATGTCGGCTAACTCTGAGAAAGATTTGAAGGTGTTATGTTTTTTGTGTCAAATAATAAGTGTGTAAGGAATAATAGAATTGCAAGGCATAAATAAGGAATTAAATTTATGTTTTAGGAAAATAAATAACACAACAAATAATTGTATTATTGTTGTCCGTCAGTTTGAAGTTAATGTAAATGTTATGCAGGAAGGATGAAGTGCACATTGCCGCACTAGCATTAACATACTGTTCATGTTAATATCTTTATCTACATAGGATTTGTAAAACTAAGAGCCAAACGTATGCTTTCTTTTCTTTTTTGTTTTTCATTTGTAAAGTGATTCGAGTTTATCTTTCACCGATTCTATGAATGTATTAAAGTGATTTTAACTCCTAGAACAGAATACTGTATTATACCAACACATTTTAAAATCTGACACGTAACAATAATTCTAAGAAACCACCAAATATGCACCTACCATGATGTATATAATTAAACTTTTGAGCTTATAAATTTTATCATTATTTTTAATATTCTTGGTTCTATTGCTAACTTCGCCTCTAGACAGCTTTCGCTTCTCTGGGTTGTTTAGCGCTTTCGCCTTATAAATGTCCGTGTTCTCGCGTAACACTCTAACATGAAATGATGAATATCTTCATGTTTTTCCTTCCGTAAAGAGCGTCGGCATGACACCTTTGCATTTGTTTAGACCTTTTCCGTGAACTCTAAAATCTCACTTACTTTGTGAAACTCTTTGGTGGAAGGATGCGTGAGAGAGACTACATCTAATCGGATTTTACACGCTAAGATATACCTGTTTTTTTTTCCTTCCTAAAACACATTTTTCAAACACTCCGGAAATGCTTTTTTTAAGTAGCGAGCTAATAAACCCAGGAATTCTATTTTTTAACAAAATTTTAAGCGCATCGTTCGAATCGATGGACTTTATTTCAGCACCTTGGATTGTTACAGAAAAGAGAATCTTTCATTTTTATTTTTACTTTTTCTGATGCTTTATTTGAAGTACTATTAGGAGTTTTTCCAAGAGTATTCTTAATGACAGCTGAATTTAGGGTTGTGTAGTTTAGCTCTTTCGTTTCCACACAAAGATCATATGCACTATGCCCTAGTAGAACCTTTATCATTCTTGAAATAACACAGGATGGATATGAATAATTATAAAACCTTCCAAATAAACTGAGAAAAGAAAATTCTAGAACTTTTGATTTAATTTTATATCATTATAAAGGAAATGTCTTCCTTTAAATCTGCAAATATTCCCTGTAGACTTTCTATAGAAAAGAGGAAGATACTCTAAAAGGGCAGCATAGTTTTCTTCCTCGAATTCTGATAGTTTCACAAACCATTCAAAACTCATTTAATTCCTCGTTCTGTTTTTCGGGACACAGCCCGTACGCACTCTTATGTTGGCAGGATTCATGCCCTGAAAACACAGAAATCGTTGCCAATGTCTTTTAAACCCCATCTTGATTATTATAGACCAAGGATTTCAGATTTTAAATCACGAATATCTCCGTGGTACTAATGATCTGAACACCCGAAAGGTTTCTCAGATTTGAATGAGTATGCTATCTTGTGCATATAAACCATGTACCGCGAATGTTTTTTTAATAAGGAAATCTATGATTACACTATAGTTTTATTGCCATGCATCTTATCCCTGTTCCTACAGTTGCAACAACATATGCTGATGGAATTTAATGAACGAACTATGTATTAAACAGTCACAAAAATGAACAATATTCACTAAACGCTACGCTTGTCACTTGGGAAACCGCGTTTGTAAGTGACGTCACTTTCTATTCCTCATTTTGGTGCTATATTATAGATCTTGCACACACAGAGTACAGTGAGACATCCCTTTAAAAACATTGTCATATATCATAGATACAGGACGTTAATGCTATGCTAGAGCTTATATTGTTTACTATTGTGGACATGATGTAGTATGTAAAGAATATAGGAAGATGCGATTGAAGGAATAATTCATTTTTGACTAATGACTTTAGAAATTCTCTAAAAATGTCTTAAAGTCCGAACCCTACATTTGACATACATATCTTGTAAACGACTTCGCCTAGAATAATGCAAAAACACAATTATCCCTATAATCTAATTTGTTTCATTTTCTTAAAGTTAATAGACATTAATCCAATTTGAATAATGGAACCTTATGCTTAAATACATTTTCTAATTACTGTTGGGATATTTTTATAAAATACATTGATGGGCCCTTATTTTAATTTCATTTCGGTGAAACCAGCTCATCAATAGCACCTTCTGTTTCAGAAATAGTCGCGGTAATTGTTTCATTTGATCATCTCCATTTGTTGATAATATTGTTATGAATAATAATATTTTAAGACGAGTATAAGTGTATCTGTACCCATATATACTCGATCATCCAATTAAATGATGACGGTGGGGACTGCATTGGCCAAAAAACCATAGTTATAGTACAGTTAAGGCGGACGGCAACCACTGTAACGTAAGAGTAGGTGATTGAAACACTAGAATGCCAGTCTTAATATATTTTAATACACCTAAGGGCTACCTCACCCATGTCAAGCAAGAAGAAACTGAAACTGCCCGATTTCATTTCACACAAATTTCTGGCATTTACTTATGAAATTACTCATTACCTCTCTTAATTTTCTTTGAAAAATAAAATTTATCTCTTGATGGATGATATCCTTTAGTAGTTTAGTTTCTCTAAATGGGGAGGATACCACTAATTTAAGAATCGCATTAAGACTTACAACTCTTTATCATCTGAAATTTCCTCTTCAAATAATCAGAGAGCACGAGCGGATTCGGTACGCACATAGGAATCATAAATTAACTCATTATGAAATAGAATAATTATGCGTAGGATTGGCCATTTAGCATTATTAGCAGACTTTATTCAACGATAGGGCACACATTGTTTATTTCATCGTTAAAACGACATTTACTGAGCGACTTGATACTTAAGGCCAACGTTGTAGTTCGGCAAATCCTGCTCGCCCGTCCCGACTAGTGTACAATGCCTGGCTTTAAGCTATGGTTTAACGACCGATGCAGTTCCTCGCCGCCGTTCAATCATCAGATACTTGAATGACCCGTTATATTGCCTATATATTCAATTTATACAAATGGTTTGAGCGAAGCATTCAGGCGAAGAATCATTTGAAGTAAAGGATGATAAGCACAGTTTCAAATTGGTTTAGGCTGTGCAAAGTGCTTAAATAACTGATACTTGTCAACTCCCAGGAACTGTAAGCAAGCCTTGGCGTTTCCAAACTTTTTAAATTCTCACATTATTATTATTATTATTATTATTATTATTATTATTATTATTATTTTAAATTAAGTTAATTATAAGCTACGATTACATAATTTACTTCTCTTTAGCGAGCTGTTTCTTCCGTCGCCAGCATTCTTTTAGTCTCTAACGCTTACCAATTCGGTCTTCTTCCGAGAATACCATTGTTGTTCTCTTTAATTTTTCTTAAGACAGACCCTACACCTCTGTACTTTTCTTTCTGAACACTTTTTTATTTCCAATATCTTCATCCTTGACTCCACACAGTTTTAAATCTTAATGCACTTCCTTCACCCATGGGATTTCTGTCTTTCTTTTCTCTTGAAAGGTGAGGATTCTATTTCTTATTCTTCTTATATGTCCATAAACCCTAACCACCTTTGTTTCATTGCGTTAGAGATTTTCTCAAACTTTTCCTGTACTTCATGGCTTGGTTTCACTTGAACTCACCAGCTGTTACGTTTTTAGGCCCCAGGATCTTAAATATTTATTTTCTTTCTTTTCTATTACCGAAAGTTCCTTCTTAGCTATTGCCGTACTGTAGTGTCTAAAAACCCAGTTAAATAACGAATATAGCTTATAGGTATTTTGGCTTAATCTAAAAGCTATCTCTATATTTCTTGCTATTTCTTTAATTGCTACTTTTTCATTGACGATCAGAATAAAAATTTCATCTGGGTACTTGAACTGTTGGACTCTTTTCATATCATAGCATTTGGTCTTCATTGTCTATCTTAGACATCTATATTCATAAAATCAGTTTTTAAACGAAATTTGTAGTCCTGCTGGTTCTTGAACTTTCTATCTCTCTTGTCGCAATCTCTAGATTCTTCGTGAAGAATACAATGCCATATGCATATGCGAAACATTCAATTTTAATCACAATCTTTTGATGGCCTAATCGAATTATTATTATTCTTATTGTAGTTGTAGTAGTATTAAAGGTAGTGAGTGTCTTTATTCCAGTGCCATCATTACATTAAACTTCTGACGGGTGCACATATCCAATTGGGTATTAGATATTGCATACTAAAATAGCATAAATATGTAACACATACATTTAATATTTATAATAATAAAAGAACAATAAAACTTTAAGTTTTGGAGGGACTTAATAAAAATAATTGGACAGCGAGTCAAGTGAACAGGAGTGTATGGGGGAAAGTTAAGAACCACTCGAGGGATATGGATAGGTAGCAGATAATGCAAGGAGATGATTTTGCTAAAAGTACAAATGGCGGAAAATTCTGAGGGGACTGAGATGGCATTGTCATCAAAACAGTAGCCAAAATATATTTATTATATTCTTGAGCTATTAATTCATTTCTGAATATTATTTCACGGAGTTTTTATAATGTTCCAGTATTTTGACATAACGCAGATGATACAATTAAATTTTTTCCCAATAAAGTCTTGAAGTTACTGGAAAATAGTTACGTGTCTGCAATCATTAAAAAAATAGATAAACTATCAAAATTTCCTAAAATATATTTTTTGTTCCCAAAGGCATTATACGAAACTTCAGATGGTTCATTTTAAAATTGAGAATTATAATTTCCAAAAAATGTTACCACCAATCACGTTCCCTGCATCATTGTTTTAGTATATTCGTGCAATCGGCAAAGTAGTAGGTATAACTTTGAAATAGAGTTTATTGAAAAATAGACCTTCAACTTGTCTGCGTTAACCACCGCTTTGTTTCAAGGCAGGAGAGCATAGGCTCAAATGTTCGTTCAAGCAGCGTCCACAGGTTTCCATGGTCCTGAAATGGTATATGACAAGCGAAGATGAAATAAGAGCGCATTCACGTCATAATGAATTAATTCAACACGCATTATATCCAAATTTTTGGTAGTTAGCATTAAACATTAAACAAATTTATAGCGTTTTTCAGATATTACTTTTATAACTGAATTACACAAGTTTACAATATCGAGCATTAGGACTGCATTCTAGCTATTTCAGGTTTCTACTTTTTAAAGTTAATTTAAGGACTGTAAAGAATGAATGAATAGTGTTTAACGCGCGTTTTTGCTACAGAGGCACCACAGGCGATGGGCACTGGTGATACATGAAATGAAATGATGTATTGGGAAAGGATTTATTTTTAAGGAAGGAATCGTTCCAGGCCTAAGTTTGGGGTACCTCCCCGACATTTGCCATTTATGACTGAGGAAAACCTGGAAAAGGGAGGACGGTCCTGGCGGTATTCGGACCCAGACCTCCAACTCACGAGTCCGCGACTTAACGACCTCGGCTACCCATGGCGGTAGATGTGGACAACAAAATATCAGAGTGATAGAACTAATTTTACATTACCCGTCAATTATCGTGTTTAGCTTTTAAATGTAATAGAATAAAATGGATAGCATGAGAAATGAACATAGAAAAACTCTACAGTGTAATTGTTAAAAAAAACTTTGTGTAAAATTTCATATAGGTACTAAATCTTTCGACTTTTAGAAAACTTTTGAAAATTTTATCCTCTACTGAATATTAATAGTACATTTAAAACTAAAGAAATTAAAATGTAAATTCCAAATAATCACTACATATAATTATATAACTTTAAATCATAAAAAAACATTAGGTGGTTGTTCATTTTACTACGGCAGAATGTAAAATATTAATGCTATTTTTCACACTTTTGGTTATTTTAGCACAACTCTGGTGCTGCAAACGAGTTTATATGAAAATTACGTTAGTGTACATAATTAATTAAATTTACAAGTTTAGCCAAAACAGAAAGAGCCCGAGAGGTATGCTGTCACCTGATTTTCAGTTTCAACACACTTTCAGGTAAGTGTTGCCCCCTAACTCTGCGTGGTGCAATTTAATGAAATTTTAGCTTTTAATAACGCGCCAGAAGGTGACGACCCCGTTCAAACCCAAACAACGCTAGGTGCTATGCAAACACAAACACAGGACGGAGTGGCAGAAAACACCGCACGCAAACACTATTTTCTCTCACAATACTGGTGTGCTAAAGTGTTTACATTACGCATAACTACAAGCTATGGTAAACAGTGCCAACTTCACTTGGATAAAAGGAATCACAAGAAAAAGATTGCGATTATTGCTGAGGCTCTGAAACACTAAAACACATTGTAATTTCTATTATCAGTGAAATCAAGTTTGGAAAATTCTGTAAAACTATTCATTCTGGTTGTAAAATTGAAAGTTATTGCAGTCTTTGAGAATAACTGCACGATTAACTGAATATAATGATTTAATTTTATAGTAGTTAATAATTCAAACATGTAACACTTTACACCACGCATTAAATAGAATAGGCATCATTTGTAACTGCTCGCTTAGGGACATTTGGACGATGAACTCAACGTCAAAATGTTCCACACTTTACAGATCGGGCGGCTGGATCATTAACTTCGGTGTATTGTTCATAAGCCACTCTTAGATTGACTTTGCCCAATGAACTGAGATGAGCTGTAATTGGGAGATTAAATGCTGACGACAACGTTGAATGAATGAGAAACGTGGTCATTTTCTTGAGGAAGCTTATTTGTACATTCTTACATTCGCTTTAGCTCCCTTATTACAAAAAAATTGACCTCTCTAGATCCATTGTAGACCTCCCGAACTTACAGAACGCTGACCAAATCTAACCGTTGTAGAGTCTAGCGAACTTCATCGCAAATGCATTCCGGTTAGTTATTAAATTTTTCCTCATTCGTGGACATCAAAATAAAAATAAGGAACTACAAATGATGAGAGTTCGACTCCATTTGGATAGTGGATCAAGGGAACAGGAGTGTATGGAGGAAGGTTAAGAACCAATTGAGGGATATGGATATGCTCCAGACAATTGCACAATAAAAGCAGAACAATATTGACAAATGTTTTAAGAGTGGGCATTTATTATTTTCCTGGAAGTACAACCGGCGAAAAAAATCTGAGGGAGGTAAAATGGATTAGTTCATTAAAGCAGCATTGCACTGAAATTAAGAACAAATATTTGGCCACAACAGCATGGGTAATCGGCTAAAAAAGATAAAAATTGGATAAAAACCTCAGAATTAAATAAAAGCATTAGCTATAGTGCAAAAACCGTATTCAAGCGATAGATTTTGCTCAGAAGTCTCTTATTTGAGGCTTGAGGTTCGTTTACATGCCGTAAACCTACGAATAGGACCCACGGCTTTATTTCCCTTCCGAAGGAAGTCATATTTAGGATTTTTACGCTCGGAAAAAATCCATCGATCCTGGCCGGGATTAAATCCGTGATCTTGGGTTTAGGAGGGAAATATGTTTATCACTACACTACCAAGACCGACAATTTGGAGTCAAAGTTTTAAGAGTTTCTTTTGCCAGGTCAGGGTATTCTTTCATTTTTTTTATCCCAATTTGATTTACACTTTGGGGAAAATATTTAGTATCAGTTTTCCATTAGCCTACCTTTTTTAAGATTTCAATACAAAAATCGTGAGGCTTTTCATATGTGAAGAACTTGATTTGATGTTCATTATTGGCGTATTTCCGAAATTTTATTCCATGTTCTGCAAGACGAGAAATGAGCAAGTGATCTGCAATGCTAATTCCTAATCTAAATTACTGATATATACTCTAAATTACTAATTCTCAAATTGTGGTCCGGTAATTTTCCCAACAATACAGAAACATTAGAGTAGTGATAACTGATTTTTTTATTGAATTTTAAGATTTCAATCGGTCATAATTATTTTAAATGGAGTTCAGAAATCATAAGGGATTGTACCTGACTCCTAATGATTTAAAACACACTCATTTTATGCAAGACCTATATTAATAGTACAATCTTTCATAACACAAAAACAAATGCATCAGCCATTTGTCCAGCTACTACGAAATAACTTCACCAGTTCAGATCACGTGTCACCTATTCTTCATTGTTCTGTGACTTCGTTATCATTGTATTCAATATGTACTTTCTTATCTGGATTATTCCCTTTTCATCTTCTAGTTGTATCCGACTTTTTTTGGGAATGCTTTCTATTTTGATTTTTGAGGTTTCTGAGAAAATGTTTGAATATTTGGCTATCTGTGTGTATCATTGCTTTAAATTCACTTCTCTAGAACTTGACGATATGTAGTTGCTCTGCCTTGATTTAATAAAATTTGTTTCAGTTTGAATTTCAGTTAATGGATCAGTTTATTTTATTGCGAATATTGCTACGCCTACCCCTATTCCATCCTCAATCTATTATTTTTCCTCTATTTCGTTGAGTATTATATTTAAGCATGAATATACTCAAGGAAAGAATATATATTTGTAATATGTATATAGGAGTCTATAACAATAAATATACCATCATTACTACCCTCTGTAAAACTTTGGAAGTTATGCTGGCAGAAAAGGGAATGTGAAAGCAGTAAGTAATTTCTTTTCAAGGGACGGTGTATGTACCTTAACTCAAGAATAAACACCCGATACTCTAGCAGCTATCAAAATAAGAGATCAGTTGTAATTTCATTTTTACTTTAACAAAATCTCTCCTCTTCCACTGCTATAGTTTCTGTATTCTTCATAGTTTCAAATTGTATCTATTTTAATTAAACTGTAATATTAATTTTAATTAATTATATTTATTTTAATTTTAATTTTTTCATTTGCTTTAATAAGTTTGTATCACTGTAGCTAATAAAACTTTTTCGATCCTGTGTACTGCACTGGAAACAGGGAGGACTATTTAACATCAACAAAGGGGGTTTTGTGCTAGCAGCAGAATAATTCTTTATCAAATGTTTGAAGAGTATTTCTAAAATTACGGAAAAGCTAAGGGACTTTGTCAACAAAGAAGTACCCACAATATCAAGCGCTACAATAAAATACACATTCTTGCATGAAAGACTGAACTTTTTAATTCGACAAATGTTCTATAATTTTGAAGGTAAAGTTTCTATGGGGGTATTTCGGTAAATATTTGCACTAGAAACTAGTGGAAAAAATTATTGTGATTCCAATGACCTTCGCTACATCAATACCATGTTGAAAAAATGACCTTAAACTTTATATTTGCTAAACTTAAATTAGTTATGTTCTGTCTTTAATCTTGAGAAGTTACCTCATCAATATTAACTGCCGTATAGAAGTTATTTAAGGCGATAATCTATGCCTAACCCGGCATAGGGGAAAATCTGGTTTACTGCAATAGGATTAGTCTGCAGTGTTCATCTTACTTGGGAGTATTCTGTCACCCTGTCTTAGTAACTGCTCACTATTTCCGTAAATATGTAAACATTGCGTATGGAACAGTGCACATGTGAATAAGAGCATATTTATTGTGATTTAAGTCTGTGACAGGAACTTTCAATTTACCTGCTGCACTTATATATCGTTATATAACATGTAAGAACGGAGTGTTATAAAAAGAAATAAAATAACAATAAAATAGAAATTTATTAGAAAACAAACATAAAATCTATATCCACAAAACTTGTTTAATTTCTGCAGAGATGAATTGAAGTGCAAACCAGCGGTTAGATCTTTGACTTTATTGGTATAAAATCCTAATAATGCGCAATGTTCACTCTTTATAAAGCTTTCACTGCACATTAACCGTGCTGAATACGTGCCCATCTAGTGACCGCACAAATGAAATTTGTAATCCTCTTCACATGAAACATATCCCAACAAATGTCAGTGAAATCAATACAAAAAGTTCACAAGGGTTTAGGTCGAGGGAGCAGTCACAAATTTATTGACCCTACAGACTAATGCAAGTTCCCGCGGGAACCAGCTCTACATCCACACATAGCAAACACATCGTTTTTTGGTTCGTATTTCTTTGGGTCACTCTGTATAAGTAACGGAATAGAATGGGTGCAATGTAAACATTTTACAGCAGTCAAAAGTGTCATTTAATAACCAATAGTGGTTCTACAAATTAATCAATTAAACGCTTCTATATACTGCTTAACTATTACTAGCGGGGTGCAGTGATATACGTTGTCGACTATTTAAGGAAATATATTCAGAGAAATTGCTTCTTCAATTATATATTGAATAATATGTAAATAAATAAAATTCAAACTAAAAATATATTGAGTAAAAATAAAAACTATTTACTGCCGTAATAGACCACCATTTTTCACCTTTTAAATAATTTATTTTTCAGCTTAGTAAACAAATTAAATACTGCATTTCGATGACATTAAAGGCTAAAAACCTACCGTAAGCCAATAAATTAATTAGTAAGTATAATCAATGTAAATATAAATTTGTACCAGAAATTTTAACAGTCACTGCTCATTGGAAAGACTTAGTAGAACTTAGAACATGATACTGTAATTCTCAATAATGAACAAGAGAAAGTAGATAAACAGAGCCTTATTCATAATATTACTAATAAAAAGATGTAAAGAAAGGAAAGGTTTATTTAGACTAAGGTTAATAAAGTTGTTAAATATCATGAAACTAAATACACCCTTCTGCTATGGGACATTAATTTATCTGTTAAAAATTGCAATAAATTTATGTTCAGATGTTTTTCATTCTCCCCTCTAAAGCAAAACAAATATTTTATAGAGACAATGCAGCCTAAATACAAATAGATACATTACATTTGTATCACTAGTTAAAGATATTTGTTTTATATACTTCAATAAAAAATTAAATTTTAAATACTTTTTCATAAACAGACTATAATTTAATATTTATATTTATTAAAACGTTTTTATTTATTGTGTCAGAACTACTGTTATTAAGCCTGCTCTTCCACTCTGCTAATCTAACAATGATTCAGTGACAATATAATAAGCGTTAACAAGGACAAAACACATATAAATATATGTAAAACATGAATAATTAACCTTATTAACGTAACAATAGTTCAAGCAGTAAAAGAGACAACTTATACACATATTATTATATGTATATTAAGAAAGAAATTGAAAATAAGCATAGAATAAAACTTAAAAAATGTAAAACAATAAGGAAATTAATGATAATAGGAAGATATATTCTAATAAATATCTATATTGGAAAACAATGAATATAAGTCTAAGGCAATGCGTTATTTCCAATCACATTAAACAATGCCTTATGAAATACCAATTTTTTAAATAGTTTTTAACGCCAGTTTTTACTACTGAGGCACCATGGCGGTGGACACTGATGATACACTAGATGAAATGATATATTGGGAAAGGATTTTAGGAAACGTTCCAGACCTAAGTTTAGGGTACCTCTCCGGCAGTGTAGGTCCTGATGGTGTAGAGGTAACCATACTTGCTTTTCTAAACCCAAGATCGTGGGTTCAAACCCGGCCAGGATCGATGGATTTTTTCGGGCGTAAAAATCCTAAGTATGGCTTCCTTCGGAAGGGAAGTAAAGTCTTGGGTCCCGTGTTGTACATTTACGGCACGAAAAAGAACCTCAAGCCTGATTGAAGAGGCCTTTGAGGAAAATTTGTTGACCGTTTCAAACCCGGAATTGAATGGGACGCTGATGACCTGAGATGTTAAAAAGTGTCCTTTAACAAAACGAATCAAAAAAAAAAAAAAAAAGATTCCCTGGCATTTGCCAATTATGAGAACTGAGGAAAACGTAGAAAAAAACCTGTCAGGGAGAAAGGTCCTGGCGGGATTCGAAACCCAAATATCCCGCTTACGAGTACGCGCCTTAACGACCTCGGCCACCTCTGGCGGTCCCATAAAGTTTCGTATTTATATCCTGTGGTAATGCTAATAGAAAGAAAATTAAAAACAAATATTTGATCTTCAGCACTTAGTACTTTATCCCATAGCCCTCTAGTCTTGATTATTGTAGTTCGTACTGATGGCACAAAGTCAACGAGCTTGGCCAAACGCTTCTGCAGAATTTTCTTCCTCTTATTTACTGAATGCTTAGAAGAAGTTCTTTTAACTGGGTTGGATAGCTTTCTGTTCGAGCATATTTATACAACTTCTCCCAAAGCTTCATTTGGCTTGACCACTTTTTTCTTCTGGAATATGTTTCTGATGCCCAGAAGAGAGTTTTGGATCATCATACTGAACTATCCCTTTAAATGAAACATTCCATCTTGCATGAAACTCATATGACCTTTTGGGATGCCTGCCTTAAACCGGCCCATTGCTTCATCATTCACGAACAAAGGGATGCCGTCACTTCGAGAGTTATAACTCTATGCTAATGCTGTCTCCATTGATTGCTCCATTGGTGACTAACTGGTATATTTTGCTATTTCCCTTTTTGGTTGATCGTCGAATATACTTGATGCCATCATATCTCGTCACTCCATAAGAATTCGGACCATCATTAGCGCTCCATGTTGCTATTTTCATTTACTGGACGATAGTCTATTGTTTTTAAGAGCAAAAACGTGTTAAAATCTTAGTAAAAACTCTTTTATCGAACTTTTGAGACCTAAAAGTAACAAAAGGTTACAGAATGTGGCATCGCATTTCTATTTGAACTGCAAAACATAGGTATCTCTATAATTTTTTGTTCATAGCCACTCAAGGCGTAACAAATATGCAGATAATATAGGAAAGGAAAGGCAAAGAGACAATGTCAAGATTACTGTTCTCCAACCTCCTTTCCCCTCTCAGCAGGACTGAAATTTTGTGCACACACAGACGTACAGATTACATGGCGGTTTCTACATTGATTCGAGTTCAAAAGATCAAAGGTTGGGCTTCACCCTTTTCCTGTTCTCTAAGAAAAGCGAATGAAAAAAGCGCGGAATGCGAAGGAAGAGGAGAAATAGGTCGGACGTTTTTTTTTTCTTTTAGACATTGTTCCACAAAAATCCAGAAGAAAGTTCAAAGTCGAGAAAAGACGGAGTGAATCCGTTGCGAAAGCCGAAGGGTTTCACTATAGTACGAAATACTTGTCAACGTTTCCGTTCCGGTTTTCAGCACATCTGACTTCTTCTAGAAATTGTTCTTCTGCTCGTAAATGTTTCACTTCCTTTGTTAGTGATTTTCTACGTTCACGTTCATATAATGATGACAAAATACCCATTGATTTTGTGACGCTTATATATAGGCTAGGCTAGTTATCTTCAAACACACTATTTAGAACTTTTTTAAAGGTTTCTAGGCAATATACTTGCACGGACTTCGTTTAGCGCTTGCTTAACTCCAGTTTGGACGAATTCATAAATAGAAAATCTGCATACCCACTCAAACTTTGAAGAGTTTTCTTTGTAGCCCAGATAAAAAATGCAGAGTATGTGATAAGTGGCTCTATATTTTAAATGTCATAACGTTTAGTACTTGGTAGAGATATTTTTTAATCAAGCTACTCTTTTCTCATTAATATCTCCGCAAAGAATGAATTAGAATTTTATTGGGTGTCTGGACATTAGGGCATAGAAGATAATAAAACTGACAAAAGAGGTAACTAAGATTACTTCACAGGACAAGACCCTTTCTACTGTATTAGCAATAAAGTTGCTACAACACAGTAGACTAAGAAAAAACATCCAATAAAATGGAAGAACTCCCGCGGTGAAATATTATTAAAAGGTCAAATAACACTCTGGCTATGGACCAACTGAGTAGAAATAGAAAACTATTGGAATGATTATTGGACAGGAACTCCAGTAATGGGATCATAGAAATGCATGTAAATAAGCTAAAGAGATTGCAAAACATATCTTACTAAAGTGTGAAATTTTGCCAAGAATACTCTATTAGAATAGGGTCCTTAAGAAGAGCAATTCGTAATATTGTACGAAATAGTCTTAAGCTCTAGATCTGAAATAACATAGTTAGAATTAAGGCAGTGCACATATAGGCCCTTGTGGCTTAAATGCCAAGGTATATTATTACAAACGCATTAATCATTAGTTCATTCCTGAAGTTGCTATGCGTGACGCTAAACCCACTCAGTCTCTTTAATTAAATAAAACCAAAAATAACTAAAGATGACTTTGATATGGGAACGCACACATAACCCTAAGAAGTAAGTGCAAAAACCATGGAGCACTAGGTTTATGGTGTTGTAATAATAATTTAAATATCATTGCCTGAATTATTAATAATGGACCCAAAGAAGAATCAAATAAATACATTATTTAAAAACCTAACAAGAAAATAAAAGACAAAAGTAAAGCACAGGGTGCATAACAGTCTTTATATACTGTGACAGATCCTCACTCCCACGCACGCCCTAGGAGTAAATGCTTTTAGATAATGTAAATAGTGATAATTATAAAATATAGCTTAGGGTAGCAAACTGGGACACTTCATGTTACGAAAATGTATTCATGGCTACTTGGACGTTTGACTCTATGACAATAGGGAAAAGGTAGCATTTTGTCATCGTTTGTGTTTCTTCTGCTGGTAATAGCTAGAACGATGGGTCTTTCTACTGTAACAAAGCTAAGTGCATGCAGGTGGCTGAACAATAGATCCTTTTGTATCTTAGTTGGAGGAGATGCTTCAAAATTCATTGAAGGTAGAAGGGGGAACAGGTGTCGGCGACGAAATCGTTACATCGTATGATGAGGAACTCTCCAATAAAGTGCCAGAAAAGCGATATATTTAAAATAAGTGCGTTTAGCAGCCCAAGAGCTAACTAGTTATATTGAAATATATCTAAGGCTCAGGAAAACCTTGGGCTCTGTGCTGTAGATCCCAAGTAACTCTTTGAAACCACGTGGAGACGTTTGGATTTTATATGTAAGGAGAAACAAATCTAGCAAAGCAGGTTTTTACCGGGTTGTTTTTTTATCAGATGGCAGCGGCAGTTCAGATTAAATAGTTAAGACAGTACAAAGCATTACCAGATCGGGTAGTAGACGAGAGGCACACAGATGCAGTATATTTACCATGCGTCATCGAAGTCTTAGAGATAACGAATCAGGTGGCGGATAACTAGTAATGTGATTAAACATTTCAATACGTTTAAAATGCAGCAAGGTCATGTGAATTAAACTATCCCTCTCCATCTTCCTTCCCAGGTGACTAATAAAAACAGGAAAGTCGACTTCGGGCTCCCGAACGACCCGGGGTACGAAGTGGGACCCTTGGTCCAACCGACAACATCAACATCTGCATGTAAAAACCGCTTCAAATCGGGCATATCTAACATGGGGCAACATCGACGCACACCCGCTTCAATTCTAATGAGAAAAGTACTCGATTTATGAAAGCCAAAGGTTAATGCACAACAAACTGTATCTCCGGAGGTGGCCGTCGACATGCCGATGTCTAAAGGGGAAAATACACCACGGCTAAATATATAGGTAGAGTTGGTTTAGGTAATCAGTGCCAGGCGTAACTATTCGAACTGCCTTTGAGCATCAAGATCTTTTTGGTTTTAATTTTTAAATTCCCTAATGTTCACAAACAAGAAGAAAATATCCATTTGCGACATTTTTTGACAGCCTCTGTATATTTTAAGAGTCTGAATTAAGCATGATGCTATTTTTCTCTTAATTAAAATTATCTAAATGTTATCTGTAATTACATTATTAAAGACATAAATAATGCATAAGTTTGTTTATTAAACTTGGATAACTGATTTAGAATTAAAATATAAATGCACGGTGTCTACCTTTGCGAAATCCATAATCCACATAATTGGTGATATGGACTTGAAACCGGCCAATCGCTGTAGGCAGTAAACTTTGCACATTATTCCGGGGTTACTAGCTGACACTTCGGGCCTCATGGACTGGAGCAGCAAGTCAGGAAATTGAATAAAATTGTCCAGGGAATAAAAATGGAATTCAGTGAGGTGAGCACTCACCTATTAGACACGTTAACACAAAATTGGCGGGAGTATTTCGCGCCATTGCCATGGATTGCGTCATTTCGTATTGTGTATAAAAGGTATAGATATTGTTCAAAAAGGGGCAGTCTCAAAATTTTCCAGACCCAAATATGTGTGACTGCTGTGGTCCAGAGCTCAGCGTAAGGGCGGCCTAAGTACCAAGTACCAGTTCCGCCGACGAAGCTTGAGCGCCAGTCACCACTTTAACTGCAACATTGCAGTTCACATCATTGAGCTGATTTAAGAATTCAATTAAATTAACAATTTTTTTCGCACTCAGCACCTTTTGGTCAGCGCAATAAACCTACGCGTTTGCCAAGATTACCTTGCCCGTGGTTAACGTGAGACATGAATTTGCCCGAACATGTATGTTAGGAGAATACCAACAAGTAAATAAAGAAGCGTTATTTATCGTCACCTTTGTAGTTCCGTTCCACTCATGCCCGGCGGCTAGCTTACAGCCGCAAAAATCCAGCGGAGCGCACTCTAGAGAGTTTCATCGAAGAAGAGTGGGTCTGCAGCAGCCGTGGCGAAACCTGCGATTAGCTGGCACAAATTGTTTACCGTAGCTACCATGCAGCTCAATTCACATTCCCCACCAACGTTTTATGGCTCCATATTCCAGGTTGCCTCAGTCGTTATCAATAACAAATACTCAGGAGTTATCCTAAACTTAGGCCTGGAACGGTTTCTACACAAAATTCTTTTCCCGGTAAATCATTTCATTCCATATATCATTCGTGTTCACTGTCTGCAAAATCACGGAAATTAAACGGACGTTAAATAAAATTTAAATAAGTTAATAAAATATCATTCAATAAAATTCTGACTAGAGTACAACAGAAAAATAGCAACACTTTTAATAAGGCAAGATTCTGTTCTAGATACATATTTATAGACTATTGTGTTATTTTTACCGTATTGAATAAAGAGAATAAACGTAACTAGTTATAACTGAGAAAAGGCATTCTATCATCACCTTTGTGAGCCATTTTGTATAAACTTTCCGAACCTTTCTTTTCCCTTTCCAACCAAATCTTACACTTTAAAATCTGTTTTTTTTTTTAAGTTATTACACATGTACCAGAATTGTATGATAGCCTTTTTTTCTTCGTATATACAGAAGGTATAAAACTTGTATACTTTCACAGTGAGTAAAATTGACCAAAAGAAGGTCAAATAGATATCAGTACTATAGCAGGTGTAATATGTAAACCCTTTCATTTCCATGCACCATCAGGTCTCATATCTCAAATAAACACGGATATTGAATATTTTCCTGCATCATCAGATGTTCATTATATCAATGTTGAAATACCACGACAAAACTTAAGACATTTAGTTGAACAAAGCAAGCTACTGAATTTCCCTTTTAAATCCACTGCCCACTAAATATCTTAGTCAGATAATGTCGGACAATGCTTGAAAAATGAAACTGTGTCCTATTACGTGTAAATGCATCTTTTATCTTTGATAGAGAACACATAGCAGAGTTTCTTACGCATCTATTAACCACAATATCTGCCCAAAATTTATTGAAAATAGACGGTGCTGCCTCATCATTACTATCGTGTTAGGGTTTAAATATGCCCAAACCTATGGGATAAAATAATGCAGACTATACAGATAAAATTTAATACAGGGACAATAAATACCAATCCTTAGCAAGTTTTTGCTTTAGAATCTACGTTCAACATACACTTTTTTCTTTAATGATTACTACTTTTTAACGCCCTGTATAGAGCTTCCCTATGATATACTTTTTCTTGCTGTTAACTTTTCCTGTACTGCATTTTAGTCAATCCTCTTCTCTCTTGTGTTTTTTATATAAAATATCAGAAATTCTTTTCCAATTAGACTAATGAGCTTTCTCTATGAAACCCTTCTACACTTCCTCTCCCTTTCAACATCCTCGCTCCTTCGTTTTCCAAAAGCTCTTTTATACGTTTTCCCTTAGAGCGGCAATTTTTAATGCGCTTCTTTTTAATTCCAATGGCCGCTTTTACCAATCATAAGTATGAGTATTGATATATGAGCAATGTCGTTGGTTTTAACGTCGATGCGGGCCCTGTAAACATATATGATAGAATGACGAATACAGATACAGATAAATGTATACTTTCACCACGATATCGTTATACTTATGACGCCACATCGCAGGTTAGTTACTTGGATTGAATACCTTTACTCGAGGCACGTATATGTTGTAACTCATTCATTTTACATATATATATATATATATATATAATAGAAGATTCACAAGAAATCTGCAGACAGAAACAGAACAGGTAGAAGGGTGGCTACAATAGATACTTATGCTGAATGATGTTAGATATTCTGTTATTAATACGTTTCCATTTAATGATAACTCAATTAAACATTTTAACAACTTCAAGCTTATTTAGTACCATTTTACAGAAAATGATTCTGTTGGTTTAAAATATAATCTTAAATTGCAAAATGTTTGATTACTCTTTAGCACCTAGAGAACAATCCTCATTATTGTTGGTCTCGGCAAACCACACCAAGATGTAGTAGAATCCTTAGAAGGTAGCCAATAACTGATCAAAAATGTTGTCTGGCAATACGAGATGATACAGAAGAAAATCAAGGTATAATGTCCATATTTCTATACTGAAACGTCATTAAACAGCTGTTTCTGAATGGTAGAGGTGATCTTCTCGAAAACCATTGAAATGGAAGACCAGCCTTCAGTTTGCAAACAAATATGCGACACTGTCCCATAAATAATGTCAGTTTTTAAGCAAAGTTTCTTTCAAATGTTATCTAACAAAATATCGTCAGAGAAAATGACATGAGGTTTTGTGGTCTTGAGTCACCTTTCAGCGAGGTTTATTATCCGGCAACAGTGCCGGTTTCTGGATTTTGGTTTGAGGAACTAGGCGATACCATTTTCGCACTTCAAAATTTTCGAAATTTGTTCCACGCAGGAAATGGGGCATCGATCGAAACTGATGGTAGTCTGAAGGCGCAAGACCATGACTATATCCTGAATATGATAGTAGTTCGATCCCCTCCAATTACTGGATTTATTCCATGGTTATTCGAGCAATATGAGATCTTGTATTGTACTGCTGCAAGAAAACTATTTCGAATAGCTAATGCTGAGTATCATGTCTCAAAAATTCATGAATTCATTCCAGGTGTTGAGAATAAAGATATACATAGACTGCACGCCCGTTTGGAACATATACCCAGCGAATTACATCTTCAAAATTTCTCCATACACTAACATTACTTTGGGACCGAACCAATTTTGTTGTTTGGCAGGTTGGCGGGATCGAGCAACTTTTTCAGGATTGTTCATCACATGAAAAAGTTATATTGGTTATTTCACTGTGAAGTCATTTTAAAATTGAACAATGAAACGAAGCAAAATTTTGAATTCTGACCAACCACAGCCGGACTACGGTGTGAAATTATCGAAAAAATTATCAAACCCGTTTTATCACGCGACGTACATTTGTCTTGTGGCCAGTGTAGCCAACTCTATATCTCGACTATATAATTCCTGAACACGCATCACTGACCACTAATGAAAGCAAAAAAAGCATGGACAATCTATAAACATAATGCAAAATGAAGAGTTCTTCAAAGCGTTTTGGTGTTGCGTTAAAAGTGCAAATTGGAATGATATGTTAGAAATTCCAAACCACAGAGTAGAGACACTGAATGTTCTGTTTTTCCTCAGCTGGTATTAGAAAATCGAACAGTAGCGATTGTAATAGTTGACTTTTGTACATTTCAGTTTCACGGTTTCTGAATGGAATAAATATTCACAAGCATAACAAGTGTTAATATTCTGTGAGGGAATTTCAAGTATATATCACTTTTATTCTTATTCTGTTCATGAAATAGTCCTGAACCCGTATTTTCTCTTCTCTAAAAGAATGCTGATTATCAGTAGATAATCAGCATTCTTTTGTAGAAAGATTGCTTGAAAAGGTTAAGTACAAATATACAAGTATTACAATTTCATAAGCCAAGTTTATGAGAATAATATTGAAATTCTTATTTTATTCCTAAAATACTGAAATTCTTATTTTATTCCTAAAATACTGAAATTCTTATTTTATTCGTAAAATACTCATAATAAATATCACTGGAGGGTATGGGCTTTCCATACTCACTACATTTATGAGTTTATCGGCAATCTCATATCCTCTCGTGATATTGCTTGTGATAATTCTATCATCCATGGGATTTGCAATAAGCGCTATCTACAGGTTCTGTATGATTCTTAAGTGTTTCGATGTGTGATATCTTTTAATGCACTTAGTGTTTTCTTCTCCAATATTGAAACGCTAAAACCATAGTTGTGTTACATGTATACTAACACCATCTTCTTCCTCCACTTCACATTTTCTTCCATACGTGACATTAGCTTTGTGTAGTGCTTTAGTTCTCCAACCTGAAACTATGTTACCTCCATTTTATACTTGTGTATTAGCAATGCCGACTGATACATGATAACGATATACAGAATAATAACTATGGCTTCCTGTAAATAACCTTGCCAAATAAAAGAAAACTATTCAAATCTTACAAGACACAAACTTAAAACCCTCATTATATTATTGGACAACTTAATATCATTTAATTAATTTATTTTACACACCCTTATCAAATTGTAAGTTTCTTTCTTAGATATTGGGACTCTTGACAAAAACATTGCAGCTTAAGCCAGCCTACTCTGAAATGCATCCTGAGTGGAATATTCTGGAAGTATGAATTGATATTACCAAAGGTGTAGTTTTATTATATTAATGTTTTAAATATTGGTATTTATTGGGTACATAGTTGAATTTCCGGAAAAGATCGCATCTTGATGTGGTTGGCGACAGACAGTTGCAAAACGCCTAAAGAATATTACTAACAGAATGCGCCACTATTGCCCACTACCCACCCATGAGGAACAAAAACGCAGTAATCTCACGCCACTCACAAATGTGTAAGCCAGCAGCACAAGGCTAACAATGGACAGCAAGCAGAAGAAGCTCACAACATGTTAGGCGAAACAGTAAACTACATTAAGATGGAAGTTCAAGACATCGTAAGTTTATAATAATATTTAAGCTGTTCTGTGAAATTAAATATTAGTTATTTTTAATGAACTTTCTGCTGCGTTTTTCAAGTAGTATCTTTCTCAGCGATGACTGTTGTTGATGACTTTTCAGAATGTTAACAGAATGCACGAAGGAAGATGCCGCGACGAATTGGGCTGATATTCCAGGAAGACATTATCGACTACTCTTTCCTAGACTAAATTTATTAAAGAAGTTACATAGGACAATGAGAGATATGTGCAATGGGAGCTATATGTGTAATTACGGACATTTGCGACTGTGGGAACAGATCTTTCTCAACAGTTCTCATATAAAGATCAAAGAGGCATATCTCCAATGGAAAATTGCTACAAAACATTGAGGCAACACTAACATTCATCCGTGTTAGCCAAGTTGATTTTGCAACAAGATTAAATCTAAAATCAATTACATTTGGAAAAAGTAAAGTAGTAACAATGCAATTTCAATCTTCATATTGAAGACTGCTTTGACGGCTAGAGAAACCGCCAGTCTGACAGAAATCAAAACAGAATATTCTGATTGGAGATCTAGCTTCAACACGAACATCATTCCCAAAGGTAGGGAAACTTAACCTTCCCCTGTCGGTGTACAAACGTGGCAACATTGGCCAGTTAGTAATGGTTCAATAATTAGCAGTACTATGCTGGGAATTAGTTTACACTTTAATCCTCTCTCCTCTGGGCTAAGCCCCATATGTCCACGCTAGATGGTAAAGGATTTGGTGTGAATGCTAGTTAGTAAATTGATAGGTTTATACCGGGTCCTAAATGTAATAAGCCCAACTGAACTTTTAAGTGAATTTAATTCAAAGTATATTGTTACATAAATATTGAACTACACAACAGGGAAAAAGTTGAGGAATATGCTTTTCTCAATGTGTAAAAATCTCTTATTAGAGTGTTCTATATTTTTGAGCTTTCAATGCCATCTACAAGAAGGTTACTTCAACTACAGTTGATCCATGACAACACTTAAAAATATGTAATATCCTTAATATTTTTCATGACCATACAATTAATTATTCAGTTGTATTCCTTTTAATAATTATCAAGATTTTCTCTGAATTAGTGACAATTTAGCATTTTCATCTTCGAATAAACTTTCTTCCGGTAAATATATCTTTACTAACTACTATAACGATACAAATAAACTAAATAATCCCATCGGTATAATATCAGGTTATATTAATTCATGTAATATTAAGTTATTAATTTTATTAGTTAGGTATTCTGCAATGAAAATGAATGATTACTTCTGTTTTTGGTAATAAATATTTTCTTTAATATTGTCTAACATAATATTTAGTTGACAGCGTTTAGCAATGAAAACAACTTAATGATATTATTGTTCCTGTGGTAATTTTATGCAATAATGTCATAATCCAGAATTTTATAAACGATTTTGATTAACAATAGGGACTGTTTATAGCTCTGGTGTATACATACGTGTTAAATATTTCAGTCTTGCACAATCTGAGGCAGGGTCAAGTATGTATCAATTTAATTTTCCTATTATTATTATTATTATTATTATTATTATTATTATTATTATTATTATTATACAAAAACAGCTAAAATTATCTCGTTTACACTCCTACACTGTATATGCAAAGTGTAGAATGCAATTGTATGTCTTGAAAATTTTAATTTTTGCACGAGGATATTTTTGTTAAAGAAAAATTAACTTAAGGGAAAATGGTAACTAAGAGTTAAAGCTGCACTCTAAGAGCATATCTCCTTTAATGTAACTATATATTAAAACCTGGGATGTATTCATTCTGAAAATAAGTCTTTTTCTTTTTCTTCCTCTGCTGCTTAAGTTGATCACATTTATGAACTTCATTGTTGTGCGATGAAAGGTTCCAGACCAACTTTCTTGTGTATCCTTCAGGAGTAAAAAGTAAAATAAACAGAAGAGTGTAAGCCAGTTTCGGGTAGTTTCGAAACTTAGTTGACAGTTACGTTTTATATGCGCTGAAGCATCACACACTGGTGGGAGGTGGAGAAGAGCGTATGTGAGAGTTTGCCTGTATCAGGTCTTCCATACACCTCCAGAGTTTGGTGCACTTCACTGCGAGGAGACTAAAAACTTTCTCAAAGAAAAGTTTCCCTACCATCGAGGACTCGATTGTGCTGAAGGACTCCGTAATATCACGAAATAAAAGGGTAGAAGTAAAATATAAAGCACAATAGCTTCCTTTCAAGTAGCTTAAGTTAATAAAGTCACTCTAACTCAACATGCACGCTAACAAATATGGCATTGCGTTTCAGAGATCGAGAAATCGATTGTGCTGAAGGACTCCATAATTTTAGATCATAAAAGAGCAGGGTAAAATGGCAGTTGCGGTAATCTCTGGTAGTTGTTCGTGTCTATACTATTACTTTTTTTTTCCTGAACAGCACGTATAAATTTAACACTGTAATCACATAATGAACTTACAAGGGAAGTGCTAAGGAAAGTCAATAAACCGCAAGTGACACTAAAATAAGATAAAATCATGTAACCTTGAAAATAATTTATTATTACACATCAAAATTGTCTAAAAAATAGCTTTTTACTTACATTTATGGAAATTATGGTTAAATCTAACCATACAGGCTGCATTGAGAATACTTACATTGACGTCATCTTAAAATAAAGTAATGAAACGAAACAAAAATTTGAATTTTGACTAATCACAGCCGGATTACGAAGTGAAATTATTGGAAAAAAATATCAAATTCGTTTTATCACGCGACGTGCAATTGTCTTGTGGTCAGTGTAGCCCGCTCTATACCTCCACTATATAATTCCTGAACACGCATCATTGACCACTTTTGCTAGAGGCGATGGGGAGCTATTGATAGCAACAAAAGCATGAACAACCGACAATTATAACGCAAAATGGAGAGTTCTTCAAAGCGTTTTGGTGATGTGTTAAATGTACCAATTGATTGTATCATTAGGAATTCTAAGCCATAGAATATAAAGAAAAACAGGACACTGCATGATATCTTTTATTTTTCCTTAGTTGGTATTAGAAAATCGAACGGTAGCGATTGTAATAGTCGACTTTTGTCTATTTTAGTCTTACGGTTTCTGGACAGAACAGATATTCATATAAAAGTGTTAATATTCTGTGGGCGAATTTCTAATATATATTACTTTCATTATTATTTCATTCATGAAATAGTCCTAAATCTGTATTTTGCTCTTCTCTATTGACATTGCTGACAATTGACATTCTTCTTTTGCAAGATTGCTTGAAAAGGTTAAGTACAAATATACAATTATTACAATTTCATAAGCAAGTTTAAATTCTTATTTTATTCGTGAAATAGTCCTAATAAATATCAATCGAGAGTCTGAGATTTCTAAATAAATTCATTCACTACGTTCGTGAATTTATCGGTAATCTCACACTCTCTTGTGATATTACTTATGATAATACACCACAATATTTCACAAACGTTAAGTTTAATCTTTTTTACCGTATACTAAAATATAATCATAAACGTATGTAAAATTGCACTTTTTCTTAAGTTTCTAGTGATGCTCATGTCAGCAATAATTTGTACCGCATTACGTAAATATAGAAAGATTTTTCAGTGTCCTGTAAAAGTCTCTACTGGCGGATATCCCACAGATACTCGGTCGATTTATATCAGAGAACTGAGTGTAATAACTTGTATCTTTCTAATCACTAGACACACACTCACATCATGTACTTTGGTATTATCAAACATGTAAAGAAATTCAGGGCTAGACACTTCAGCAATAAGGACCGCTGGCTAATAGCCTTGAGCCTTTTACCGGGTTGCTGCCGCAATACACGCCAATCTTGCGGTAAAGAAAGTGGTAGAATTTCCTGTATTCTGTAGAAATTTCTTTCTATGTAGTTAGGTGGCTGTTTTGTTGATGCGGTGAACAAGCAGCTATGCGTGTAATATTTTATTTTCTCGTAAAGTACACACTTACAGCACACAAGGCCGTGCAAAGAATTATATGCTATGATGGAAATTCCATAATCGCAAGCGCAACCGTTATGAAATGTTTTATTATTATTTGAGAAAAATGACAAACAAAATGACAAATGTATTCAGGGTAAAATTACTTTGTGACTGACAGATCATTTTTGGTGCGGAAACGAGGTGTGTCAGTATGACAGCTTTCGTTCAGCCGTGATGTGAAACTGGTTTTGCCATCACCGCCTCAGAAACAAATGAATACGTCACCATTCCCTCCCCTCAGGTTTCAAGCCTTTTCGTTCTGTAGCGAATGCAGTCTTTTTGAAGTAGGCGTGAACCGCCGTAACCATCAATTTAATTTTGTTTTGGATTTTGTGTTTATTGCAGTTCTGGTCGTGCGCTCGGGTACACTGGGGTCACGAGCTGTAAGGCAATTATTTCGCTTTACTGCAAAATCTTATTACCCATATATGAAATATTTTTAAGGGTAAGTACACAAAACAGGCAAATTAATGCGTCTAGGACCTGAATAAATAAATACTGTTGTAATTTTGTTCAAACCTGGTAATATTTATTCCTAAGTATATATTAACATTTTTACTACCTATAGTATGCCTTAGATATAGATATTTTCTTAAAATTTGTTTTTATAGAAGTAATATAATGAAATATATTTTAGTTTACTAGCCCCATATTTAATACAAAAATTCTTAGTAAATGTGCAATCACACTAAGCCCCTTCTATAAATACGACATGGAAATTTGCATAAATCATATAATCAAGAAATCAATATAGTCCACGTGTTTATTAGCAATTATTAGCGAGAAAACGTTTATTTAATTTGTAAATAAACATTTTAGCTATGACTGTGATGCATTGCCAAATTTAACTTTTTATTATTTATATGCTTAAACCTAGTAATTTGTTTAGTAGTTAATCTACAAAACTGCATTTCTCCTTACTTGTTTCGTCGCCCCTACAAGAAAAAATGAAGGAATTTCCTCTTGAGAAGATATTTTAAGACTAGAGCTGCCTTGAGAACCAATTCAAGATCACAACAACTGATTGTGCATCTTGTAAAAATAATTGTGCCCTAAAAATCTTGGAAAGCTTTGGATATATCTCTTGGAAGACATTATCTAACAAACAATTGCATAAATCTGAAGGATACTGGGTGATGCGGTTGATGCATAACTTCCAAGGATTGCAATGTTATACAGTTCTAGTACAGCCCCCTCCCCCCAAACTTTCCACTTCCCTCTCTTGTTAACAGCAAGAGGACTAGCAGCATATTTTCCTCTGCACGCTTTGGTTCAGTTCATACTTTACGTACTGTCTTGTCTTAAGTTTTCTAGAAATCATTACCACACTTTTACATCTATTGTTTTTTCATAGTCATTCCTGTGCTATCAGAATACTAGGGCATTCGAAAAGTAATGACAACAATACTGTAAATAAATATTCATAGGTAATCGTTCAAATCTTGTATCAAAGTCTTGAAGTAACCATACTTTGTAAATACAGTGTTTCTGATGTTATTAGCAATACCAATCTAAAATGTTCAGCAGGTATGAACATAGGTTTTTCATTAAAATTCAAGTTGCAAGAAGAAATACAATCAGTGCTTTAGTGCGCTACTATATGTTTGTGGGAGCCGTCGTGAGGGCATGCATGTTCTCCACGCATTGCAATATTCTTTGGAAGTAACGTTTATTGTGTGTTATGCTTATGCAGACATCATTTTGGTGCATACTGTATCTTGAAACAGAAAATATCCGATTTAAGGCCCTAAACACTCGTTGATAACAGCTGTAGAATTATATTAATTTATTAAGTTCATTTTTATATGTTTGCATATTACGTAAAGGCTATATAAAGCCAGAAACCTCTAACGGTAATGGCTATTTAGCTATGTTTGTTTAAAAAATCCATTTTCTTATTTATTACGTAAGATAAAGGCTATAATATATGATTTAAAGCTCCAAACATTGACTGATAATACGTTTTTAATCATATAAATTTAATAAGTTCATTTGAACATGTTTTTAGTTAGGTAAGGGCTTTAATTTTCAATTAAAATAACAAATATTCGTTGGTAATACGTTTTAAATCGTATAAATCTAGTAAACTCATTTGCATAAATTTCGTGTATCAGATAAGGGCTATCACACTGTATGTCTTAATGTTTGTTTATTGGCCTTTATGATGAAATTTAATAATATAAATGTAACGGTTGAAAGTACCACACACAGAGCCAAAATTATGAAAACATTAACTATAAATAAAGAAAATTATAATATTAAGTGAATCAACCAATTGGCAGGCGTAACAACATTAATAATGTGTACCAAGAATGAAAAAATTAAATGTCATTCGTATAGTATACTTATGTTGAAAATAATGAATAGTATTATTACAATACATTGTAACAAGTGGCGTTTATTTAAAAATGTTTAGTTAGTTATGTTTTGTATTCTGTATGGAGAAGTTGTGCATTAGAAGTTCCATTAGAAGAAATCGTGGTTCGTACTTCGTAAAGAGAAGCCGCATTTAACATTATGTAAAGATAAGTGGCGATTAATATTTCGTGGGAAGAAGTTACAAAATTATTAGTTAAGGTGAATAATAAGAGTCACGAGTTCCGTATAGGAAAATATTATACGAATTATACCAGAACAAAGATAAAATAAAGTGTGTTAAACGTATATTAGTGATAAAGAGAATTTACGTGGAGTTCAAATAAAATCAAATAGATTATTGTCGATATAAATAACGAAAGGAACATTGCCATTAAAGCACGGTTGTCGGGAGAGAAATATAAATTTCCTCACGTCTGTCTCGTATTCGTCTGCATCTAATAATATTCTCAGGCTCATTTTAATTAGAAAAGTGTACTGTTGTGTGTTAATAACAAGACATTAATAAATTCCCGTTGATTTCCATCCAGTGCGATTTTATTATTCTTAAAGTCACACTCCTGTCACCCCAGAAGCATCAATCTGAAAAATCCAGTTATAATACCGAACAGTGAGCTAGACGAGCATATTGTGGTGGTAGTTGGGAAAAACATCTAAGACGACACACCTAGATAATTTGCAACGTTTATGGAGACGCATCATTTAACATCATTACAATTTGGCCCCCAACATGTCGGCGTCGTAAACCATTAAAATACCATCACAAAATGATGGTGTAAGAGCAAATGCTGCTTACTGCTCTAATTACTTGAAATATAGAAAACCTCTACGATAGATCAGTGAGAGGAATATTCAGAATGATATTGCAGATGGAATGTGCTACCTCCCAAGGGTTGTTGACATGTCAGTTACTGTATAGTTATGAAGACTGTTGTGCCAAAAGCAATCTAAATAAATTTAGAGGGAAACAGTAACCATATTGCCCTAGTATATCTTAACACATGTTTTTCTGTTGCTATATTCTAACAAGATTTTTCTTCCTTTTTTTCTTGGAGCGATGGCTTTGAACTCTGTTTTTAAAAGCGCATAAGTGTTTTGTTACATCGTTATTTCTATAATTAGGTTTATTTTTCTGTTTTGATTTTCTATCGAAAATTCTTTCATTAAACTGCAAATAATATTAATTCATAATTTTATCTTTCTGTTAAGAACATGCAATCTTAATAAAACCTTTTACTAATATTGGATACGAACCTAGTAAAACTTTTATATGTAGGGCAAATATAGATCAACAACTCATTTATCAATATATATGATAGGTCTATTCATTTCTGTGTTTTAGTTTTTAAATTCCATGCTTCATTTTACACGTATTTTTAAATACTATTATATATAATTATAGTTATTCTTACATTCTGAGTTATAAATATTAAACTAGTTCTGCAAATATTGAATAATTCTAAACTGTGACAATAATATAAAATGCAGAATATTTCTATCGATATTTTATAAAAATGTGATGATAAAAACGATGTGGTACGCCTGCGTTTCGTGAGTTCATTTCAAAAGGAATTGTGTTAATTTTCAGTTTGTAAATTTAAGCACGAGTTATATAAAATCTAAATGAATGAATGTGGACCTTCGCCTGTTTTAATTTACACCAATAAGTATTCTTTCTGCTATGAGATATAAGCTTTACGATTTTAAAAACAAGTAATAAATAAAAGTGTGAAATTTTATATATTCTATTCCCTTAAATTGGATACATCTTTAATTTTCAGATTTCGCTTCTAAGCATTCATATTGAAGTCAGTTTAAAACTTGGAAGTTCGAACTTATTCCTTTCCCTTCCCTACACGAAGTGTACACTGTTTTAATTTTATGAAAATAGCTACCTACGGTGAATGATAACAGGTTACTAAATGTAGATATACATACAAATTAACGGGACCAATGATACTTACATGAATCCCCTTTAGCGTTAATTGTTTGTTACAGAGATACTGACCTTGAATGCTGCGATGAAGTACCCTTCCCTAATCTTAAACAAAATGCATAAAATAGCCATTTGGCACATAACATTTTTGGTTTTAACATCTAGATTTCGTACATTTTTAATAAATCTGTAACTAGAAATCCAAAAACATATACAAAAAAACTTTTTTCAAGAATATATATGTTTGTTTTTGTAATAACATGATAACTGAATGATTACACTAGCTGCATATTTCATGTACGTTTTATATGAATCAGGCTAAAATTGCTGCACTTGATATGGGATTAAAATGCACCAGAGATGAGCTTAATTTCAAAAAATTTAAAGAGCTTAATGAAAAAATATATAAAGGATTAATTATAAGTCACATATTTTCGGCTACATTAGTGCCTGCTACGATCACGTGGTTGTTAAATAATTCACCGTTACTTCTGAGTTCTATGGAGGATTACTGAAGAGGAAAGCTCAAGCAAGAAAGGGCCACATCTTGCTCGAACTGGAGGTTTCAACAAGGATAACGCTCCGACTCATTGACTGCGTGGCCTTAGAAATTTAATCGACTCATCAGGCCTGTGGCTTCTGAAGTAAAAAAAATGGTTTTTACGGTTATTTCAGATAGTTTGGAGATAATTTACCACAAGAAATAGGCTATTACAATTAAGAGAAAAAGAATTCAAAATAACAATTTGCAGTTATAAAGTTTTTATGACCCACAAGTTAAAAATAAGTAACAAATGAAATAATACATTTAATAAACTTTAGGGGCAACTTGAAGATAATATATAGATAAGATGTGAAAGGTTATACACTTTATAAAGCTAAAACAGTTATAAACCCTCATTCCAACAAGCGAGATTTTGTATTTCCTTTTCTATGTTGGCTTAACATTGTGAAATATTCTCAACGTGTTTTGTTAAGATACTTTTGTTACTGTAGTAACATTTAAACCTGTTTTGCGAGTATGCCTAAAGCGTGATGCAAAACATCTTCAGCGGCGCAAGAAAAGTTGAAGGTAAATAAACCTACCGCTCCACGAGAGATAAGTGCTCCAACAACACAGTACTTCTGAGGAAAGCTATCATTATTCTCTGTGACAAAGAGAAATGGAGGGCACAACTCCTATTCCAAGTAAATTGCCCTCTACTTTCAGTAAATAAAGACAAAACACATGCGCAATGCATTGCTGCCTTTGGTAACAAATAGCCACCTGGCGGAAAGCCACCAGAAACAAATGCATGCGGCTTTTGTCACTGTTCCCGAAGTTTGAGTCACATTTGTATCTAACACATTTGTTAAAATCTTCAGTTTCAAAATTGGTGACTTTTGAGAGTAGCTCATTCTGGAACTTAATTTTTTTCTTAATTGCCTCAAGAAAAGTAAAGGAATGCTCTTTTGTACGTCATAGACATATGATTCAATAAAAAATGCTTAAAAAAACTCAACAGTGTCTAATGCAGCAGCAAAAGTTGTTAACGAAAGCTCGCAAGAAAGTTTCCCTTCTAATATGCTGATAAACAAATGAAATGGAATCTACTATATCGGTCTTCGTTTTATTTTCCCCGCATGAGAATTGAGCGGCAGCCAAAAACAAACAGCACAGTTGCCCACATCAATCTCGCGCGCGATCGGCAAAACACCGAAGTTGAAAACTCTCAAGCAGGTGGACTGTAAGGAATGCATGCACTTCAGTAACCTTGTAGGGATGAAAATTTAGCAATTTTTTGGCAGAATGTGCTGATGTGCATTTGTCTCCGCTTGTGCAAACTTGGAAGATATTTTCGCGGCGATTGATCTTATCTAGTTTTTCCTCTATTAACACTTGATGCCCCACCTCTTAGTTCATTGACCAACATTGATCTGTTGTTTTGAATTTAAGCACTATCTTAGATTTGTCAAGTGAATGAACACCCGGAAAACGTTCTAAAAATTTGCAGATACCGAACAGCTGATTTACTTGAAAACTATTAAAAATACTTTTGAACTATGGTAAACAAAGAAATAAAACTTAATAACAGAATAACTCTCTAGTGTTCCGAATCTAAACACTTTGACTAACAATGGGTGCAGCTATGACCTGCAGCTCCGGACCCCGTCCGCGTTCGGGGTAAAACAAAACGAAGACAGAATAGATTTTATATTTGGATTTTATTTACGTGGGAAAACTGTGCATAGTACAAACATTTATATTACAAAAGTTGGCGTTTTTCTTGCATGTGATTATGAAAGCATAATATTATTATTTCAAGAGAATTTTGAGTTGAGTAAATCTTTACAAACTGTTGGTGAAAAACAGTAGATCATATTCTTTCTTTCATAGAATTTATACTTGGGTTTCATACCAAGTTTTTTGTAAACAACTTACTTTGCAAGAAATAAACTCAATCATCAGACCTTTGCTGTATAACTTAAAGACAAAAACGAATGGTTCGACTTTTTAATATTGAATATGTCTCAAGTAGGCAGGACCTCACAACTTCACTGAAAATGTATAGAACAGAAACAAATTCTCCTTACTTTACTGAAGATCACAGATATTTCCCCAAAGCTCCACATTAGATGTAGACCATTTTTCTGTTTTGTCTTAAGGTATGCACCTGGAGTGTACAGCTAACTTTGCGCCTGAAGTGTTTTGTACGATCCATCATTCAGTTCATGAACTTTCTTTAAAATGATTAAACGTATTTATACAATGGTGAGGCTTCTACCCCCGGACTTGCACAATGCAGCAAGATATATTCTCCAAATATTTGATAGAATGCGAAGACGTGATGATTAGTTAAGACTGCTCGCCTCCAACTGAGGTAGCCAGGGTTCGATCTCAGCAACCGCAATTGAGATTTCTCTGAGACAAAACGGCATCTGGGCTCTATCAGCATCTGCTCCCCATCTTCACCTTCATCATTCAGCGTAAAGCAGACTACCGAATTTCGATGCTCGCGTTATTAACGGTATTAAGCTACTGCCTTCTGCCGCATATGCATGGAACTTTAATGCCAGCCCGGCAAGTGAATTACCATTAGAGCTCGTTCAATCACTCATAAACTGCGGAATATGAAAGGGATTTTGCAGCAAAGTTAAGGCCATCGAACAAACCAACGTGGTGGCAGCTGTTAAAATACCACTTCTATAATAAATTGTATTCTTTCATTTTAAAATATATATTAATGAATACTTTCTAAATACATTAAATTAAAATATGATAATAAACCAGCAATATTAATCCTAGTTCCATACTTAAGTTATGGAAACCAAAGTTATTTTTGCTCATATACATCTTTCATTGTAAGGGTATATTGGGGCACTGGCATAGAGCATCAAAACACATAGATAAACATATTTAAACTTAAGTCCTAACTGACATGTTTCCTTTCTAATTGGTCCATTAATAATAGATGATGAATATTAAGATGTTTCAAATTTAAAATAGCCTCATTCCGTTCAACAGGTTGTAACATCTCCACTAGAAGCAAATAGTGAATACAATAAACATATCGACTTTAATTTCTTAATTATAGAAGCCTTAGGATTTTATTTTTCCCAAAACGATAATGGTTTTATAGCATAAGCGTAACATACAACATTCTTAATACTCACTGTCAAATTAGTTTTACCATTCACTTATGATTTATAATGGTAAATGATAGCAGCGCTAGTACAGGTTGGTCTAAATAAAAATGTATAGTTTAAAAGGTGTAAAGATTATTAGTAAATTTGAGATGTTTTTAATAATCGGGAAAAGTTTTTCTACCACCGTCTGTGCCCCTTTTGTGAGAGAAACTCTATGAAACACTTATAATATTGGAAAAGAGGTAAATGCCAAAAAAAAAAAAAATGGATAATTTCGTGAATAATTTGTATCTCTTTCTCATTATTATTATTATTATTATTATTATTATTATTATTTTATTATTATTATTAGATCATTCAAGAAAATTTAGGCGATGTTCTTCAAAGATCGTCATTTGCACAATTTATACGAGGTCATAAAGGTACATGGTTTCAGTTTGTTATAAGGTTAGCGGCAGCTCAAAGAATAAACTACTGATTTGGAAGGAAAAAATTGGAATTAAGGCTAACCTAAAATATAAGTAACTTTGTTATTATGCAATATTGCAAAATATATTTCTGTAAAATTCATAACGAAAAACTGAATTTCTAACTAAATTATTAAAATTCAAAACCAAAATCTTAATGGGATAGGGAAAATATATAGAACAATGTGATAAGGCAGCTAGAGAAGGGTTTGCTCGAGCTAGAACTGGATTTATGAATTTAAAATGATTAGGATATGATAAAGGAAATTGTTTAATGTGTGGAGAACTCAATAGAGATTTTCATTTTTTTTTTTTTTTTTGTCATATTGTAATGAAACAAAATTATGGAGAGAAACGGTTTGAAATTAAAAATACGAAAATTTAAATGGGAAAATTTTAATTAGGAAGAATTTAACTGTAAAAGGAGAGAAGGATATAAAATGATAGGGAACTATTTAGATAAAGTTAGAGAAAAATGGATAAGTATGACGAAGAGGATGATGGCAGAAAATGCAGAAACAAATGTAACCTTAGAAGTATAATAATTTATGGATATTACAGTGTATTTAGGGGAGATTAGAGAGAAATGATAAAAAATGTTAAGATAGTCAATGATTGATAAATTGAATAGGGGAGGAAATGACAGTAAATTAGCATTAGAAACAGGATTATTACATATCAATAACCTGGGTGTTAGTGTGTATATAATCCTAAGGAAATAAGTAACTCACAGCATAGGATAATAGTTGTATGCAGTGTTTAGAATTAAAATATTATAATAGAGACATAATGATATCTATTACTTTTATATTGTTCGTTAGTATTATGGAATTGACAAAGACATATTATGATGTTTAAATTGGATGTTGATGTAAAGAGAAACAATTCAAATTCAAATATAAATTCATAATAATGTCTGTTGTATTTAGTTGGAATATTTATTGATATGTTTTAATCTTTAAGGTTATTAATTGGTTTCATCGTGATGAGACAATGACCTATAAATAAACCAATCATGTAAGTTATGTGTAAAATCATTAAGTTTTATACTATTTTTTCACCACGACTAAATTATACATTTTCTTTTTCAATGTTATTCCGTTTGGTATACAGTAAAGCGTATACCATGCGTTTCAGTCAATCATCTGCCAGTCACGAATGCTACAACCGGCTGCTGGCTGATGGTTGAATGAAATTCAAGTTTTTTCGGCACTAAATATTTGCGATAGCTTCACGAGATATCAGCCGAGTAATCTCCAAAATTTCGCACTTTATTCTATATGATTCCTTAGGACAATGCATATGTCAAATTACCCATGTTGTACAAATGGTATCTATATTACCATTGCCTAGTATATTTCTAACTGAACTATCGATATTAAGGAAAGGGCTATCTACAATCTTATAGGCAGCAAGTGAGATACAACTCTACTTTGATTACTAGACTGATTGAGGTTCTTTCAAGGTTTTCCTTAGTCCCCATTAATGTAAAGTGCGGGGAGGTACTCTAAACTTAGGCCTGGAATGATTCCTTCCTTAAAAAAAATATATCCTTTCCCAGTTTATCATTTCATGTCCACCGCCTGTGGTGCCTCACTAGTTAAAAAGGTGTTAAAACACTATTAAAAAGCACTAGATTATTTTCCAAGAGTTTAAAAGACGAATAAAGGTATTCTCATGAACGAACCAGTTTGTGCAGAGTTTTATTTGGCTCTCAGTTGGAAGTTGGGCTGTCAAAGTTCGATGTAGTTCGTAAGCGGTATTGACAACATTTCCACACAAACGATGGAGTTATGCGGGAAGCGGAGATGCTTGTAGAGTTTATGTAAAAATGTAATCTAAATATAAAGCAGTTTGAAGTTTATACCTTTTTATACAATACTTTATAGTCCATTTCCCGCTTACGTAATATTAAAATGCCTTTTTATTTTTCTGAGCATGTACGAAGAAATGTCCTTAACTCTCGCTTGAAGGAAGCTACAGAAAACCTGCTTATATGCGAATTGTCAAGTAGAGTTGGTTATATTAAAAAGCGCACTGAATGCTGTTATAGGCCAGGAGATATCCCTTCCTAATTATTAATGCCCTTTTTCTTTGCTAATTGTGTGGTATTAATAAAACATTTTCATGTGTTGCTATATCATATTAATTAAAACTTGCACTGGTTATTTAAATTATTATTTAAAAAGCGTGGGAGTTAATATATGTACCTAAACATCAAGAATTTGCAACGTTTCCGGGATATACAAAATCAAATAAGGGTGGTTCGTGGCTGTGTGCTTGGAGGAGGATAAGAAAGAGCAAATGGTTAGAGCTTCAGTATGGAAGGCCGATTATTTGTGGATCGAATTCCGATTACGATCCAAAATTTCCAATCCTATTCTTCACTTACAGCTAATGTTCTACACACGACTAGTGTGAAATAATTATATATATATATATATATATATATATATATATATATATATATATAAATGTATAAGCGCTGTTACGTTATTTTTGGATGGTAATCATAAAGTAGACCTATTTACCATAACAACATCAACTTAAACTAGTTTCAGGTCGTTAAAACGTTTTGTATATAAATAAATAAATTCGTTCAGTTCAGATATTTATGAAGTGGGTTTGCGAGTCGAAAACGTTTGGGAATAACTATTTAGAACATATTTATTTTACAACTACTGAAACCCTTGAGATTATTAGAAACAATGTAATCAGTTTGGCCAATCTATCTAAGGCATCTGTGTTAGAGTTCGACTAATAACAATAGTCAACATAATGAAGGCTTTTGTCTGTTAAAAAGGAAACAATATGGGATTCTAAGTGATGGTTTTGTGCTGATTTCAAATCATTTTACAGAACTTTTTCATCACCCAGGGTTTTTGAGTAATAGCATGAAAAATATTTGTGGTATGTATATATTATAATAGTACAATATCTTAGCTGAAAATATATTTACTCCCTCAAAATGTATGCAAAGTTGTTTTTCGGCTATACTTTGCTTCAGTGACCAACAGCAATCTGCCAACATATTTGGACAGCATTTACCCTGGTAGCGCTTCTCCATTTCCAAGGTGTCCTGGTGGAAAGTCTCGCTGTGTTCGTCACTCACAACCCCTAGGTTTTCAGGGAAGAAAGTGTGTTTTTAAAGACATATTATATGCCATGATCTTGTAGTTTCCAATCATCTCACTGCTAAGTTCTGTGTAGTTCTCCGACCTGAAGTTTCCTATAAAGTTTATGACGACCACGCTGTTGCTCCTTGCATACTTAAATTGTTTTAAAATGATGTATATTTCATTTTTCTTATTTGAGGGCCAACAAATATTCCTTCTTTTAGTTTAGCATTACTGATTCTTGGGAATTTATTTTTCAGGAAAAAAAATGCACTGCTATCACGTCCATTGCTTTCACAAAATTCTTAATCAAGCCCTGTTTGATATGCAGTGGAGGAAAAAAGATTTTTTTAAGAACTTACAAAAGTTGGTGAAGAACATTTTCTTGTCCTGGGTTAAGTGACTCTCTCTTTGGAAGGTTATTTTTAGTACAATGCTTACTTTTATCTCTGTTATTCCACTTGCACAAGAAGCAGCAAAATTTAGTATAGCTAAGCTGTAACCCAAGTAAGATAGCTATTACTTTCAAATCCCCACACATCTGCCAAGAATAAATTGATAGTGGATGCAACAACTTCAAATTCTCATAACATTTGTTCATACAAACTGCTAAAGGAATGCATGAATATTTGTTTCCAATATTTAGCAGCACTCCTTTCAAGGAGTCTATGAACACATGTCAATCTTCAAGTTTAAGCTAAACACTTAGTAACTAACAAATTCTTAATATAAATACACAAAACAAGATTCACCTATTTAGAAAACAAATGCTCAAATTCCTTTGAGGCAGATGGAAGAGGGTCGGTCCTGGTGGTGTAGTGGTTACCATACTTGCCTCCTAAATCCAAGATCGCGGGTTCGAACCCGGCCAGGACCGATGGATTTTTTCGGGGCGTAAAAATCCTAAGTATGGCTTCCTTCGGAAGGGAAGTAAAGCCGTGGTTCCCGTGTCGTACATTTACGGCACGAAAAAGAACCTCAAGCCTGAAAGAGAGGCCTCTGAGCAAAATTTGTCGGCCGTTTCATGCCCTGAGTTGAATGGGACGCTGATGACCTGAGCTGTTAAAGAGCGTCCATAAATAAATCATTCAGATGGAAGAAACTTGCTTTGAAGTCCCCCTGCAGCAGCTTTCAATCTGCGGCGAGTAATTCTGACTTGCTTTCACTTAAACCAAGATCCCAAATCAAATCATTCAAATCCTCCTGTGTTAGAAAGTGAGGTTCATTTATAGTGATATCTTCCAAAAAGTCGGGATCATTCTCCAATTCATTCTGAATATCAGGAACACTTTTAATTACTTCAGTTAATGTTACGAGAGTAGGTCCATAAGTTTCCGACCTCGCCGATCAGGGATAATGCCTTCACAAAACCCTTATCTAATGTCATACCTTATCTGTTAAGTACATAATTGCAGCTGTAACTCCCGCTGTGTTCATTTGTTCAGATATAGTTGCGTAAAGAAGAATATGTGTAGAAGATTGTGACATGTTCAAAATGGAGTTTCGAGCTGTTATTAACTTCTTCACAAAACAAGGACTTACTCCAAATGAAATTAAACAGCGATTGGACGGTGTACATAGAAATGCATCCCTCACATATTCTACAGTAAAAGAATGGGTCAAACTTTTTCGAATGAGTCGAGAAAACATTGAAGACGAAGAGCGTGCGGGTGCTCACTCCTGAAAACATTGATCGCTCTTGTGGAAGGAGAAATTATGGCAGACCGGTGGTTCAAGTTATAGAAATAGAGCACAAGAGACCTTCAAATTATTCATGAACATTTAAACATGAATAAGGCTTGTGCAAGATGGGTGCCTAGACTTCTTTACTCAGTTCAGAAGCAGCAACGAGTCATCTGTTGTCAGACATTTTTGGAGCTTGCCGTGGCGACAAGAGAGAGACGTTCTGCAAACCATTGTTATAGGAAACGAAACTATGGTCCTCCATTATGATCCCTTGTCCAAAAGAGAATCAATGGAGTGGCGTAAACCTGGAAGCACTGCCTCTAAAGGTCAAGGTCACTCAGTCCACCAAGAAAATCTTGGCCACAATTCTTTGGGACTGTGGAGGAATACTCTTCATTGAGTTCAAGGAGAGGCACACTACATTGGGTGTACTATACTGGCCTACTGCGCAGACTACGCGCTTCCATCAAAGAAAAAGGCGAGGAAAGCTGGGTGGTGGTGTGCGCCTTCTTCACGACAACGCGCCTGTGCACACAGCTTGTTCTAAAGGAAACTGTGAAGATACATGGCTTCAAGAGATCGACGATCCACCCTACAGCCCAGATCTAGCTCCCAGTGACTATTTCCTCTTCTCAAAACTCAAGAAGGGCCCTCGAGGAAGGACATTTAAGTGTGATGAAGAAATAATGGATGCTGTTTAAGCCCATTTTGCAGACAAGACTTCTATTTGGGGAGGAAGTTGACATGTTAATTCAAACATGTGAGAAGCGTATTGAAATAAAGGGCTTTTGATTTTGTCTCTATCATACCTAGAAAATGATTACGCCGGAAACTTATGAACCTATTCTATTATATCATCTGGTGGAGTTGGTATGGGAAGTCCTGGTCCATAAAGCACCTGTCGAATTGCTGAATCTAAAGATTGATATATAACAGTAGGTCTAGACTTGGAACTTATTCCAGATATATTTGTCCAACAGAAGTAACAGTTTGCCAAACTATCCTTAGGTTCGCTCCATAGCATAGGGCCTGTAAAAGGCATTGGAAGGGATCCTTTTAACCAGCCAGTTAATAGTGTTACACATTTATTACAACAGATTTTCGGGGCTATTATTTGAATGATCTATTTTGTTGTCAAAATAACACTCATAAGCTCATTTAACCGAGAGTAAAACTTCGCCTCTGCGCTTTTAAAGTGAGCACTCACACACGTTGTTTCTATCATTAAGGCACCTTCGAGACATGCTTTTTATACACTACTCCTTGTAATGCACTATCAGGTAGGGTATTATACTCCTCAATCACAATTCAAATGACAACAGAAAAGAGCACAGAATTAGTTTCTTTATTTAAAGAAAGTTTCTGTTCATCTGGGAAATATAGTCACTGTAATCACAATTTTGTGAGGGAAGTGTAATTGTTATTATTCATAAATTCACAGACACTGTGAATTTATGAATAATAACAATTGTTGACACAATGGAGTGAAATATAAATATAATATACTTCTAATTTTCATATTATATATATCACAAACGCTATGAAACTTTAAACAATTATTTCTAAAACAAAATAAATGCTGAGTAATGGAAAATTTATAACTTCATTTTATAAATATATAAGAAACAGCTAAAATTATTTATTTAACAAAACCGATGTTGACCAGTTTAATTTGTAAAGTGAACTGATAGGATACAATGTAGCGAACATACTTTTAACAATACTGAACGTGTTATTATTGATGATTATTAAAGTAATATTAGACCAGTTATCCTTAAATGTATAGATGCAGCGATGAAATAAGAGAACGCCAACTATGATAGAAATTTATGATATGTACTTATTGACGTAAAGAAAATTAAAATAAAAATGCAGGAAATTATTTGTTCTGGATAGGGCTTTCAAATAAGATATTTCATAACATCTTACTTGTGTGAAAAATAATTCTCTAAACTCTATTATGTAAAAATTCGGGTACAAGTGAAATCCTGTAAGTGAAATGTGCACTCTGCCTATCAGAAATTAAAATTAACGAGTAATTTAGTGCAATCTTATAGTGCTAGTTAGTATGAATGCGTTTCAAATAACTTTCAGTGTAATATTATTATAATAGTGTTTACTATTCTGAAAGATTATAGTCGGTCCTGGTGGTGTAGTGGCTACCATACTTGCCTCCTATACCTCAAGATCGCGGGTTCGAACCCGGCCCGGACCGATGGATTTTTTCCGGCGTAAAAATCCTGAGTATGGCTTCCTTCGGATGGGAAGTAAAGCCGTGGATCCCGTGTCGTACATTTACGGCACGAAAAAGGACCTCAAGCCTGAAAGAGAGGCCTCTGAGCAAAATTTGTCGGCCGTTTCACGCACTGAGTTGAACGGGACGCTGATGACCTGGGATGTTAAAGAGCGTCCATAAATAAAACAATCAAAAAAAAAAAATGAAAGATTATACTGCAATTAAAAGGATAAAGATTTAAAAATGTAAGCTTATTTCTTTATATCTTCAAATTTTGAAAATCAACAATATTGGATTTTAAATTTGAGTTAAATATTAAAGGATAGGCAATACCAAGAGATCTTTAAAGAGGGTCCAAGGTCAAGGAAAGTTCGATAATTGATCCATATGTGTATATATCTTCCTACCAGTATATAGGTATAGGCATATATACCATGTGAAAGGGGTATAGATGTCATTATGTAGGAGTTTATAGCATATATAGAGACAATAAAAATAATGCAATTTAATAATTGTAATTAAATATCTACATTGATAAAATAGAATGAACAAAATAAACTATTAACAATAGTGTTTATCACACTTTTCATCATCTATATTCAAATTTGAAATGTGGCTCCCCCAAACCAGTTTAACATAAGGGGTGCAAGTACTTTCGACACTGAGCAAGTTAACGTTTTAAACTTTGATGGATTGCTCAGTACAGTTTACACTTTTGCACATATGCACGCAGTCATGGTATTTTTACCAAGTCCATAAATTATTAATTTGTTCGCGTTTATTTAGGGTTATTGAATGATTATTTAAAAATATATCTGTTTTCTTTTCTTCTTATTTTTTCACGTAAATGTTTCAGTATAAATGTTTTGTATTCATTCTTTCATACAATGTTAAATTAAACGCATGCTTCGTTTTTAGGTACTTTCATTTGAAACTTTCGCTGTCAAGTGTAATAGGAAGTAAACACCAATGTCAAACATTGATTTCATTCCCATAATTCAATTGGTGTAACGTAATTGGGTCGCTATTTTATATTCAGTGCGCAACAAAACGGTACTGTGGGACAAATGTTATATTTTTCCCTTCACTGCAAACTTTCCATCCTTAACACTCAACTGCACAGTAACGTCATTCCAATAGACACAAGAGGAAGGCGCGGTTGCCAAACCTTCCATCCTTAACACTCAACTGCACAGTAACGTCATTCCAATAGACACAAGAGGAAGGCGCGGTTGCCAAACGTCTCTTTATTTCAAAAACGTTATTCTTATTCTACAAATGCATGAAAGAAAGAAGAAAAGTGTTCATATCCTTTTATTATTATTATTATTATTATTATTATTATTATTATTGTTATTATTATTATTATTATTATTATTATTATTATTATTATTATTATTATTCTCGTCGTGATCTCTTGTTCAAAGAATGACATTTATACCCTGTTAGAAACTAGAGAAGTAATTTGGGTTTTATTATTTCTGCTTCTCTAGTTCTTATAATTTTATTCATGTTATTCTTTAAGAGTTAATTTGTTTTTAATGCTTGCTTTTAAATGTTTATTCCTGTTTTTATATGCAGAACAAACTTGGATCGTTTATGTCATGGAATTGTTGGTAAAATAAAATAAATTTTATTTTATAATAATTTAGATATTCTGAGTAATAGATTTGTTCAGACAAAAATAATCTTATTATTACTTACATTGAAAAATTATATTATGTTAATACTTAAAACAAGAAATATAGGTATACAAAGTTAAAACAAAGTTTTAAAAGAATATTATAAAAGCATTCCTTATATAAAAGTTCTGAATCTTAAGATATTTATTTTGTATATACTTTCAGTTTTATGAAAATTCTATTCCCCCTCAAAAGCAAATAATTCGTTGGGTTTCAAAAGCGAACGAAAGCATCGAATGCTTTTGAATACTAGACACTATCGAATGTTTTGAGCATCTGCATTTACTAGTATTCCAGTAATAATAAACAGATGCATATCGAAAGAAGGTATTGCCATGAATGCTGTTACAAACTTTTGAAAGGAACGGTACTAGTCGGTAATAATTTTGCTGTCAGACACTGTTGGGTTCGGGTACAGCAGGAAGAGTGCTTTACTTGACGTTTAACCATGGAATTGAGGGGATTATCAAAACTGTGTTGTTGTGATAGACATTCATTAGGTAGCAAAATCACCAGCGAGTTTTTTCGGATACTTAAAAAGCTGGAAATCAGTAAAGTGTTTCACAAGCACACTAACCAACGCTTCACTAGACCAGTATTGTTGATGGCTGTTCGAGATTCAGATGCTGGGGCTCTGTGAGGATCAAAACACTCGCGGATTGTATTCGGCGGAATTTAGGACAGAAGTAGACAGTGAAAGTTCCTTAGATAAACGAATCCAGGAGATTGAATGCTTAGACCTTGAGCTGAGGTGTTTTTATTTCAGTACTGCGCATTTTTAGCTGCAGAAATGAAGCAACACAGGGTGCTAAAATACAAACTACTGCTACACTAACAACGGCCACAGGAAAATTCTTTTTAATAGCAAGAAAGTATTCAGCATTGAAGAAAACTACAAATATAAAGCCACGGAGTTTCACTTTGGAAAAGGTCCCGAAGTTTCAGGAAAGTCATCACCCTGCCTGATTAACGGTTGGGTGGGTTTATGAGTTTTGATGGTGTCACCAAGCTCCATTTCTGTCAAAAGGATTGAAGATGACTGCCACAGTGTACAAAATCACTCTGTTGGAATCACAGGTGCAGTACCGGAACGGGATTTTGAACGAGGCTAGGTCCATGCAGACTTCTTTTGAGAGAAATATTCCAGATTTTATTATTGCTCATAACTGACCTTCTAGAGGTTACGACCTTAACACCCTGTGCTATAAACTATCATCGGTGTTTAAGAGTAGTGTTTATAACAAAAGTCATTTAACATTGAGTGATTTAATAGTTCTTTGAGTCAGCAGAGGCGATTTCCCAATGGAAATAGTGCATGTTCCTGTGACCAGAAAGATTTCAGTCATATGTGAGGGCCAAAGGAGGTCATTTTGAGATGCTGATTGGTGCTAAACTTTTAAATCTTGTAACAAAGTTTATGACAAGTGAACGCACTGTGCATTTACAATGTTTTTTTCAAAAACATAAACCTGTAACACCTGCTTATTAATTTCAAAACGTACTAAATGACCAAAATAACATCCCAATGTTATTACGTTACTAATAACGAAGCTCACTAATTCCTATTGACGACGTTCTGACCTGCCTGGGATTGAACCAGCGTCATCGCAAGCTGAGAGAATGGAATACCCTCACCAATGCGGTATGATAAATAAGGAAAACCGGCTTACGATTCGGTTCATATATCCCCCGTTTTCCCTTTGATTGATGGCACAGAGGATATATATGTTTCCTGTATCAGGTTCTGCAATTAAGCAGACATATTGCGCGTGACGCTCTCTAGTAATGATTTCTAAAGCCTTGTGCAATGTGAAATATTAATCAGCAATATGTACTGTTCGCCACCTGCCGTCATGCTCGTTCTGCTGCAAGATTAACCCAAAGCCAGCGCTTTCCCTTTAATCATTTTAGATTCGCCTGCTCGCAACATACACAATGAATGCGAGCGGCTATGTACATTGTTTTTTAATCCACCTGTTTCTCGCGGTATGCAGTACCGGAATTCTGCGCTAAAACGTAATTATTGTTATTTTTATTTTAGAAAGCAACCTGCGTGTAGGTATACGCTTGTTTGTTGTGATCATATGGGAACACGTTATATATATAATACCATTATTTTTTCGTGAATGAAAAATAGAAATTGTTGGCAATGGCAGGCTTGTCTTTTTTGTTGCATTTGCGTCATGATTTACTTCTGGGTCATTAGAGGGTTCCAAGGAACACATTGAAGAAAATGCATTCCCCTTTTATACAGGGAGTATATTTAATATCTGACTCATTTAATTACACATTCAATTTTAACATACATGCTAATATGTTTAAGAATGCTATTATTTACGTATATACAGCAATTTATTTCCATTCTAGGTGTTTTCAGCCTCAAACTCTAGTTCGAACTTTTTCTGTAATGAATCGATTTCTGTGTTTGGAACTCCAGGCTTTTATACAACCATAAAAAATGCATTAATGGAAAAGTAGTGCGACGATTCTTTCCATGCTCTAGACTATTCCCTTATTTTCATTTTCATGCACTAATTCTGGCACTTTTCCAATGTTACCACAGTGAAAAGTTAGAAGTTCTCCAAAACTTTGTCCTACTTGTTCACTCATTAACATTACTAAAGACGAGAGTATCAAGCAAACGTATGTTTTATAGACGCTTAATGTTTTACTGCGAAATTTAGTAATTTCATAACCAAAGTAAACGCGGTTTTCTTTTTGTGCGCGTTTGTATGTTTAGGCCTTTTTGAGAGTAAATTATGCACAATTCTAATAAATAAATGCCTTTTATCTTTATCAGTGCATACGATACTCTTTATTTTTAGCTATATGCATTGCTGATAAAACTTTCCTCTCGCAGACACTTAATTGGAGCTGTTAAGTTTGGTAGTGAAAAAGAAAGGAAAACAGTGAGTAATTTTAAAATAACTGAATGTGTTTAGAGATGCTAGCGTCTGTATTATGACTCTAATAAAGGCACAAGATATGCACTAATAGCATAATGGATTAAATACAAAGAAAATATTACTTCAGATGGTAGATAGTGTACCCATTGTTACAATCAAGTGGGAAATTCAAAAGTGATCTGGAAGCTTTTTCATCTGTAACATAAAATCTCATTTTTGCATCATTTACTAGAGCGTGTATTAATGAAAACACTACATGGTTTCATATTATTTATTTGGATAGCTAACCGCTCTACCAATCACATGAGGTTATAGAGACAATGTTACAATCACAACTTGACAGTAAGGTTGACAATACTTCAACATATATAAACCAATGTAAAACATGATGTATATGTAAATTTATGCTAATACATAAATATGGATAATGAAAAATATTATCTTAAGAAGAATAAAAAATATGAAAGTAAAAGAACAATAATATACAAGTACCAGCAATGACAATATATATATATATATATATATATATATATATCAACCAACGAAAATCCTGAAAGTAGAAATAAATATATGAGCAAAGCATAAAAGTAAAAACCCAACAATACATTGAAAGAGATAGCAACATTTAAGATAGTAATAAAAACAATACAATGAACAATTCTACAGCAGGGTAAAACAAATAAAGGAATCAAATCTAGGGTTATCAATTATTTATAATAATATTAAACAATTTCTTATGAAACGCTCCTAAGTATGGCAGTCTCTGATTTCCAGTGGCAATGCATTCCAGGAATATTCTAAAAATTTCAAATAGACCAACAGTCACCCCTGCATTGCACACTGCAGAAATGGAAATTAAAAGAACTCTAGGGGTTTACCAATTAAGATTATACCAAAAAGTTATGGCATTTTTAATCAATTCAACCCAGATTACAATTTTATTTGTTTAGTTAAGAGATTAAACGCGGCGAAAACTTGAAGTAAGAATTTGACCTGACCCTACCACAAAGTTCTTCTTTCAAGTATGCAATTCTTGTGACGTAGAGACATTATTTTTAATTGCTATTGATAGGCAATCTGAGGGAACAGAATTTAAGAATGTTAATGGTTATTAATTGGAACCACATGAAGAAAATTAAACTCACAACAAAACTTGATAATGTATGCTTTTTGTGTTTTCCACTTCATTGCGCATATCTAGTAACTTTATACCGTATCATTGCATGCATATTTTTGAACTTGCACTGTGCATAAACATCTCATCTTTACTGGTTACATATATAAAGCTATCATTATTTAAACAAACCAGTGTCTATACACCAAATAGGAGAAAAAAGATATCACGTGTAAACAGTGGATTGGTAAGTATGATATTCTAGCTCGTAGACTGTATTATGATTTTCGATTTTATTATCAGTAATTACAGCATAGAAATTGAATTGCTGTTTAAACCGGCAATGGTGGTTTTGGGCTAGTGGAAAACCACATAAAACTATCACGAACGACTTAAATACATTTGCTGTGACTCTTTAAAGTGCATTTGTTATGGAGGTGTAATGGTACCATTCTTTCTTGAAGGAGCGGTTAAAATTGGACGTTACAGAAATTGAGAACAGTGCTTTTTATGACGAGATGTTATTGATATGGCAACAGGATGGAGCACCACTCCATCATGGTTTAGAGGTGAGAAACTTGAACAAGACATTTCATGAATTGATAGGCATGCAATGCTCATTTTCTGTTTTTCCCTATAAGAGAATAGTGAAAAATCAGTTTTATTCAGAAACTACAGGAATGAATATCACAATCGGACAGCCGTTCCATAATCTTATATGAATAGTTAATAACGTTTTGTCATTCGTGAATCGTAAGCCCATATGTTGTAAACTTAGTACTGACAGCAATGATTTTCAATTATACCTCATTATTTGTCTACCGTTTTATAATACAGGTGAGCAATAATTGACGCAACCGCGGGACCGGCCTGCAGCGCTATGTCGGCGTATATTTCCCCTCCGCGAGGCTTCAGTGTGAGCTGAAATCTTGCGCAAGTGGCACGCGTTTGTTGGGTGATGCCGTACAGTGTATTGATTTAAAGTGTATTAGATGAACCTCGCCGGCCGGTCGCACGCCGCAAAATCGGTTGCGTGAAGGATTGCTCACCCCTTATACGTTTTGTTCCTCTTACTATTTACTTGAAAAGTTTCAGTTCCTCATATCTTTTATATCTAATCGGAATACAAAGATGTGAAGGATTTTAATCCAATATTCTCTCACCTTGCCTTTTGTTTTTGGATACAGGTTTCCTTTTTGTTTATTCTTTAAGGACATATTTCATGAAGTGTTTAACACCTTAGCCATGGTCCCAATTAATGTGTTCATTCATTCCTATGATTCTAATATGTGAACAAAATTTTAAATGATGCTTGAATATTGACCCCATATTTAACTGAAGGTAATACAAATAGTGTATAATTTAAGAAACATAATGATAATCTGGATTAATTTACGTAAATTTACAATGTTGAAAATTAAGCTTTTATTCAACAATTACTTTACTTCAAAACAGTCGCATAAATCAGCCTCTTTCCTCTAGCACTGTATAATGCCGTACACCCATTCCGCCAAGCAATTATCGTTTGTATACACTAGTGGAAAGCGCGTGACCTTCAGAGGGCGTGCGATTACCAGTATGACTGGAGTTAAAAGTTACGCTAACGCAGGCAATTGAACTTGCTCACTCGCGTTTAACACGTCAATTGTTTCAAGTGAATTTTTGTGCATTTATACTTTCTACTGTGTATGCCGTGGAGTATGCCGAGAATGCTAGTACTCTAGAAAAAGGATTATTTATTAAAGATTGTTATGAGAAAAAGAAATCGTACAAATGCGATAGGAGAAACGTTTGTGCCAAATGTGTCAATTTTATAATTTGTATTCAAGGGGTATTCATTGCCAAGAAACAGAGACCAGAAAACCGTTTTTGGCAGAGCAGAAGTTTCATGTAATAGTCTATTGATCAGAAATTTCTCGAAAATCTTAAAACACAATTAACGCAGCAAGTTAGTGTATTTGTCTGCAGTGCGTATAAAGCCAATCAGTTGCATGAACGAAAATAAATCCCATGAAGGAACTGAAATAAAATATTTGAAAGACAGTTTACAATATTCGAAAGAACAAAGTATCTCTAAATGTTTCAAAAGGATTTGGGCATGTCTCATAACATCTGTGATGGTGATTAAATATTACTAATAAATAACGAAAGAAATAAAAAATAATCGCTCTATGTGTTCCAACCTCGCGATAGGACTTCCCTCCGCTGATGACGAGGTTGTTACTCAGTAGCTTCTCGTCGGCAAAATCAATTTCGGATTGCGTAGCTGAATGAAGAATGAATAATAAACTAATACAGTAAATGTAAAGGCACGATTACTTAATATTATAATTACTATTCTTGTAATTTATAAGCTTTATATGAAAATCAAACAATTTCCATTTTTATTATACCGAATGTAAGCAAAATAATACACATAAAAAGTGTTCATTTGCACATCTTTTTGATGAAGGAAAAATGGAATACCTGCAATTGGATACTATGAAGGTTTCTTGAATAGTTAGCATTAGCTGCCTTGAAAACGGAGATTTGATAGAAAATTAATAACATTTTTGAAAGAGAAAACTGGTTGCGGCAACTATTAACATTAGGTCAACAATACTAAGCCGCATAGATTATAACATATATTCCGATGATGATTTTGGACTTTAAATTCATTAGCTACTTATGTCAGTGTTCATAGGTTGAGATAAAACTTCTGAAACTTTCGTAAAGCAACTTACCACAGCTTGCATCGAATAAGTGAATTAAATTTGAAGAAGTATCACTATGTGAAACAGGTGTGGATAAGATCAATTATTATTTAAGATACTATATAAATGCATAAGTAGATTGCTTTCTAAGAGAAATATTTCATTTGGGTCGTCAATGCTTATATGTATTTATATTTCTACAGGTGGTGTTTAAAACTCTTGAAGATTGAGTATCTGCTTTATTGAATTTATGAGATAAAAATGTGATGCATTCTTTGGAACAGAAAAAACAAAAAGGATGACTATATTTAGACTTGGAGTTTGGAAGGACCATAAAATAAAATATTTGATAGATAAATTCCCACATTTGGTACAAATAGGTGAATGTATCAACTGGAAGAACTTGAAACAGAGCGTTTGATCAGAAGTTTCTAATAACTGGTAATCGACAAGTTCCTCCACACACGGGTGATGTGCACTGCACAGAAGGAAGTTGGTTCTTCTTCATTTCTACATTCCTCCCTTCCTTCGAAACCGGCTTTTAGCTGGTAATCCGCCCAGCATTGCCAAGGGTCAGACTTTGGGGTTTGTGCTTATCTCGGCGGTTAAGTGAACATAATACGCTTGGCATGGGGTCAGTGCTGCTACCCGAATTCGTTTCCCTAATGAAATCTCGGCTACGCAATGTTTGCGGAGCGACTTCTCGATGACCCTTTATTACATAAGTGTCAATTGACATGCAGTAATTGTTTGTAGACAATTTCGACTGAGTGAATATGAGTACTGTCTCACCCAAAGTTTGAATCGTTCTTCTTGTTTGTATTACTTTATTTTCCCTCCATTCATATCTCTTAATAACCCATGAAACGGATATATTTTATTACTATATTATTTATTAATATCATCTGTCTTCTTACATATTTACCTTCAAGCTATACTTGTTTCTGTCCTCGCTTCCTTCTACATTCCAGAACATCCTTTAAAAGCATTTGTTTTGTTTTCTTGCATCGTCTCATGGCATCATATGCAGTCCAACCAAACATTTTTACCTTTATTTTCTGATTAATCATAACTGTTTATTCTTCGTTATTTTGTGAACCGTTTACTGATCCTTGAATTATAAAATTAATTTAATTTTAATTTAATATTAATTAATTTAATTTTAATTTTTCTACTTAAATAACTTATAGTATTTCAAACTATGTTTATTCACTCAGGGTTTAGTTTCGTGTGTTATATTATTATCACATTAAAGTTCATTGAACATCAATATTAATGTTTCTTACTATTGCTTAATGTAAATTTCTTGGGCACAAAATTTGATTCCCAAAAATCATAATGATTACAGGCTTCATTAAAATCACATTTCTAGTTTGTTTTTTTACTCAAAATATAAAAACTGGCATTTCTTAAACAATTTCCATCCTTTTACCAAATTCATCTGGCAACTTTCTAATTACATAGAGGGCTGACTTATTTCTGATTCTATTTTCGGGGCTATGGTATCAGTTCAACTCCATGTATGTAATAACAGGTATTACTGATAAAAGTTAAAATATTTAAACTGGACTAAATTTGTAGAAAGTTCCATTCAGTTATTTCTAGATGTGAAATCAATGGAACATTGACTTAGAGATAACTCATTTTAATACATTGCCCTGTCTCGTGCCTTTCGTTTTAAACATTCCACGTAATCACCAGCGCTAGAGAAGGGCACGTGACGAACAACGTGGAGGCAGTCAGCTATAAATCACCTTCCAATTGACTATAATCGCCGAAGGCAAACTCCACCTAATATGCCACATTCAGAATATCCAAGTAGTTCACATCAACCCTAAAATAAACTTGGACAAGCTATTACAAAATTAGGAATAAAGATGCGTTACTCCCGTCTCCATGCCCTTCTTTTGCTACGAATGATAAAGTTGGTTTAGTTATAAATAGCTATAAGCTTTCAAACATATCTATTGAAAATAAATATAAGCTAGCGAGCCAATGTTAAGTAGCATGTTAATTATAGCGCGGTGGATTATGAGATTTTCAAGTTTTCAAGGTTTCCTGAATTGCCTTTTAGTTATACTGCACGAAAAATGTTGGATAAGTTCCTGAATAAATAAACAAAAAATATTTTGTAAAAAAATGGTTTTATTTTAAATGATAAGTTTCTTTCAGATCTATAAATGTATTTAATGGATTTTCTAATTTGTTCGTCCCATCCAAAAAATGCGATTTTTGGAGCTAGACGAAATAAATATTCGTTCCGGCGACAACCTCTTCCTATGACGCGGATTTATTTCCTGCTACCATTTCTTTACAAAGAGGAACAGAAGTACTGCTGGGATCTGGAGAAACGGCTTGTCAGATGAATGTGTTAAAAGCGTTCCAATATTCACTATAAATGTTCTCCTTTTGTTAACGCAAAGAGATGTACCTAGTCTTGTATATTGATTAGATGATACACATGCAGTGCGTAATGTTTTACTTGGCACACATCGCTGGCCATCTCTACAGCTCCCAGCAATAGTTTGAGGGAGAAAAATGCTAAGAGCAGCTAGATGAAGTATTTAATACCTAAGTGCAATCATTTTGAGATCATAATCGCAGACTTATGCGCTGGCGTGTTAATGAGATGAAACAGGACCTTTCTCTTCCTCAAATGAGGACGATTCTTCCTGATTGCGTTATTTATTTGTTCCAATAGCATAGCGTAAATCATGGTTTTTCTCACTTGCAAGAAATCCATTAAAAGTAAACCGCGGTTGTTTTTGCTTCTGTGGAAAGCTTCTTCCGGTTTCAGTATGTTGTTTCGACTACCCCTTAACAGCGGATCCATGTTTTGTCGACTGTCACATACCATCTCCGAAATTCAGTTGGATCCCATTTAAACAGATCCAAACTCTGTGCGAGAGTGGCAAATCGTTATTTATTTTGGTTAATTGTTAGCGAACGCGACACCACACCACCGATAGCTTTTCATTTTGCAAATGATTGTACTAAATATTATGCCAAAGTTCTCCAAAAATGCCCAAAGCTTCAGAAATCCACGGTATCTTCATTCTCCGATCGCTCAGTGCCATGTCATGAATTACTTCGGGAGTCATTACCTCGACAGAGCGTCCAGAACAGCCCGCATCGCTTGTGCTCATTTGGCCACGTAATGTTTATTTTGTTTCACCCTTGTTCTTTTCTGACTTTGCTCTTCAAAAATAAAATTAATGTTTTTTGATTACATGAAACCTCAATAGTCAGCAGTCAGTAATGTTGAAAACAATCTAATGCTGCTATCTTTTGAGTTTGCGGGGTTTTATTGCACAGTCACAGTTAGATTGGATTTTGGTCATCAGACGTTTCAGAGAATTACAAACAAGAAGTGAAAATATTAAATCATTTGGAAGCTTCAACTTTCAGGTAATAGTACATCATAACAGTTGCGTAGTAGAATTTAGTGAAAATGTAACTGTGCATGACATGAAAACATGAGCTTTATATATTTCAGCTGGAATATTAAAAGTAACATTTATCAGTAAACGTTAGTTGGCTAAGTTTTACGTTAATTTCATGTTATATACTGTTACGTCGTTGTAGTTCACGAGATATCGCACTTCAAGTTTCCAATTAAAACATTTAATTAATCTTTTACACATAGTTCATGGCGTTTTTCCGGAGGCTATATCAGAATACAATTTTGCCTGAACTTGCCATTGATATAATTTATACCCGGAAGCAGAAATGCGGCATAGTACACGATAAAGTGCAAAATTTATCATTGCTTTGTGTTATTTCACTCCTGTTCATTTAAGCTCTTTTTGAGACATGGTTAGACATTTAGCAGGTAACAAATAATCTTTTTTTTATCTATATAAAACCTAAATCATCCACTCCGTGTCATCATCAAACCGCTACGGGTGGCCGAGGCCGTTAGGTCGCGGACTCGTGAGAGGTCTGGGTTCGAATACCGCCAGGACCGTCCTTTCTGACTGAGGTTTTTTCCAGGTTTTCCTCAGTCCTCATAACTGGCAAATGCCGGGGAGGTACCCTAAATTTAGGCCTGGAACGATTCCTTCCTTAAAAAAATTAACTCTTTCCCAATATATCATTTCATTTCATGTATCATCAATGTCCATCGCCTGTGGTGCCTCTGTAGCAAAAATGGGCGTTAAACACTATTCATTCATTCATTCATTCATTCATACTCCGTGTCATAAAGATTTTTGAGAATTTTTTATCAGTAGAAGCTCTGATAATGGACGTACAGTTCATAAAATAGTAAACCAATTCAAAACTATGGGGACAGTATAGGGTAACGAAATAAATCGAATGTGTTATGCATTAACGAAGAGAAAACTTAATTGTATCGCTGCTGGATTAGAAGGGCCACTACAAAGTGGTACTCTCTTGAAATTAGCCCTTAAGTGGTAATTAGCTACAAAAATTATCGAAATTTCGTTCATACAAGACAGTAGATCTGATGACAGCCTTTGTGAACGTTTTTAGTGTTGACAGATAGACATTGTCAAATTTTTTATAAGTAACTTTTGTTTTTAATATATTTCATACTAGTTCGATTAGATTTAAGTCGGAATAATTGCGTGGTAGACCAAGACATGTGAAACCAACATATTCAAATAATTATCCATCAATAGAACAGGATTTATTCCATTTACGAGGGTAGTTCCACAAGTTTCCGGCCTCGCACACAAGGATTATCGCGTTAACACAACCTTTATTTGGTGTCATAACTTATCTGTTAAGTAAATAATTGCAGCTGTAACTTCCGCTCCACTGTGTTCAGTTGTTCAGATATAGTTGCATAAAGAAGGCTATGTGTAGAAGATTGTGACATGTTCAAAATGGAGTTTCGAGCTGTAATCAAGTTCTTCACAAAAGAAGGACTTGCTCAAAATGAAATTAAACAGCGTTTGGACGGTGTGTATGGGGAAGCATCCCTTTCATATTCTACTGCAAAAGAATGGGCCAAATCTTTACGAATGAGTCGAGAAGGCATTGAACACAAAGAGCGTGTAGGTCGGCCCTTAGATGTTCTCACTCCTGAAAACATCGCCCTTGTGGAAGAAGAAGTTATGGAAGATTAATGTTCACAGTTACAGAAATAGCAGCAACGTTGGGCCTTTCTAAAACCAGTCCTTTGAATTATTTATTAACATTTAAACATGAATAAGGTTAGTGCAAGATGGGAGCCTAGACTTCTTTCCTCAGTCCGAAAGCAGCAACGAGTCATCTGTTGTCAGGCATTTCTGGACCTCTGCCTTGGCAACGAGAGAGAAGTTCTGCAAACCATTGTTACAGGAGATGAAACTATGGTCCTCTACTATGATTCCTTGTCCAAAAGAGAATCAATGGAGTGGTGCAAACCTGGCGAAGCACCGCCTCTAAAGGCCAAAGGTCACTCAGTCAACCAAGAAGATCATGACCATAATCTTTTGGGACTGTGAAGGAATATCTTCATTGACTTCAAGGAGAGGAACACCACAGTAAATGGGAAGTACTATGCTGACCTACTGCACAGACTACGTGCTTTCATCAAAGAGAAAAGGCGAGGAAAGCTGAGTGGTGGTGTGGCGCTCGACAACGCGCATGAGCACTCGGCTCTTTTTGCAAAGAAGCTGTGAAGAAATGTGGCTTTAAGGAGATCGATCATCCATTCTACAGCCCAGATCTAGCTCCCAGTGAATATTTTCTCTTCTCTAAACTGAATATGGATCTTCGAGGAAGGAAATTTAAGTGTGACGAAGAAGTGATGAATGCTCTTTATGCCCATTTTGCAGACAAGACTTCAGACTATTTATTGAAATGCTAATTCAAAGGTGTGAGAAGTGTACTGCAATAAAGGGTAACTATAATGAAAAGTGAAATATAGTTTTGTTTTTATTATGCATAGAAAATGGTTAGGCCGGAAACTTATGCATACCCTGCTATGTTAACTTGCATAAAGTAAAAGTTCCGTTTTGTCATTTATAAGCCCACTGATATATTGATGTCGCATAGCCATGTTGTACATTTGTTCTTTTACTTGTTATGATAAGGAGTACTGTTAAGAATTATGCTCCTTTACGGCATTCCACGTATCAAAGACGTTTCATCCTTTTCTTTGTGGTAATCGGATGTCTTATATTTCGAATTATAAATGAGGCAGGCATCCGGAATAAATCCCATCTGAAGTCAACCTAGACGATAATGAGAATCCATCCGAAACTTTCGTTTACACACACTCTTGGAACGTCGTCCCTCTGTCAACACTTGGAAAAGGGTATTCTGAGTGTGAATCCATGCATATCAATGTTCTGTTTTCTTCATTTTCATTTCTTTTCAATACTCCGAGAAAAAGCGCTCTTTTAGGCCCTATGTTAGACAATTAGCATAACAAAACGTTATTATTTTTAACACTTATTGAAATGAAATCCAACAAACTTCACTATTATTATAAGGAATTCTATGCTCCTTGAGAACCTAAATTCCTTTCCGCAGAATTTTAATAGCTTCCGCAGTGCAGGGATTTCTTTTTTAGCCTCAGGAGATTGTTGCAATTTTCTTCGTGTTATAGTACGATATAATTTTATGTAAAAACATTCCGGACTTTTCAGTCCCCTTCTTTCTAAGTTACTCGTAATTTATAGTATTTTTACTAAAACCAAGATAAGCGATATCCCGTTTATAACAAGCATTTTCAGGCCTTTTTCTTCTCTGGTCACAAAAATTGATAGCGTTATTAATTACACCTTAATTTGCTCGCGAATACTTTACTACCTTTATGTTCCATCACTACAAACTTGAATGAACTAATAGATATGACTGTACAGAGTTTTCTTCCGGTTGTATGGCGTTTGTATTCCTTCCTTGGTTGAGTAATACCTTCAAATGTGCCAAGTTTCATTCCATTTGCTGTGAGACACGCAAGTATGGCATTTCCTACACTGTTTACTTGTTACATTTTCTGTAACACATGCATACGCATACTATTTGGAAGTCTTTCCTCCAAGGAATTATAGTTCCTCAGAAGCAGGTTGTTAATTATGTTTATAAACTACCCAAAACAATTCAAGGAACATTTTTCATAAGTATTGAATTTTGAAAAGCATATTTATTGACTGTTATTTAAGTACACTATTGAAATGTGAACATTTCCAAATTTGTTCAAACCTATAATATTTCTGAAAATACGATTTTCTGAAAAATCATATAGACCAGTAAATTTTTACGTTATCTTTTCTCATTTACCCCACTAGAATAATAATTGCACAGTAAAAAAAATAGAAATAATTTTGCTACAGGTCATCTGAACATTTCAGTCCTTAGAACTCTTAATACCCTTTTCTTGGTTTTAAAAATAATATTAATTAGTGTCATTTGTTTTAACCCAGGGCTCCTTAAATGACTATACGTCTCTTTTGCTCCATTTGGTTGCCGCCTCGTTATTAAATTATTTTTTTAATGTGTTATTTATTGTCGCTTTGACTCCATTGGTCTTCTGACAACGTCTGTAGATTGCACGTGAATACTATTGGTTTAAGTCTGTAGTAATGAATGAAATGAATGGCGCAAGTGAAATTGGAGTCTTTGGCGCCTTAAAGCTATGCGGCATTTGCCTTCTCTGGGTAAGGAAAAACTTCGAATAAAAACACTTTACTCAGAAGGCTTGATATGAACTCAGAACCTTCAAATTATTACAGTTTTACTTACTCACAGACGGCTCTTGTGTAGTAGTCATGCCTCCTTTCAGAACGGCAGCGGAGAAAACTGCGGATAGTGTGACTTCAGCATAGTATGTAATTACAGTTTTTATCACGTGTATATGATAGCTCAGCTGGCTAGAGTGCAGTGATACTATTGGGGAGATAGTGGGTTTGATCCCTCAGCTGCTAATTTTTTTAACCTTCATAATTTGAATGCATTGTTCAACACAATAAATGTCACTTTTTAATTTTTTATGTTAAAGCTTATAGTGTTAACACAACGCAAAGGTTGCAAATTTACATTATGTTAGCTTAAGTTAAAAAATAATAATATATGCAAAATATTATGGTGTTTTAAGCGTATGACCTCTCCCTTTGATTATTATTTACTTTACGTGTTACATTGCATCCTCATAGAGGCTATATTTTTTTTTAATCTTCATAATTTGTCTACAATGTTCCAATATAATACATGTTACTTTTTATCTTTAAACTTATAGCATTTAAACAAAGCATAGGTTGCAAAGTTAGGATACGCTAGGTTAAGTTAAAAAATATCCAAAACTTTAGTGTTAAAAACGTATGCGTTTTCCCCCATGATTATTATTTACTTTACGTTATTATAGTGCTGCAATACAGTTTCTTATTTCATATCGCTGTATACTGAAAATGATTAACTATTAACATGCATCCTAAAAAGTTAATTTGCCATACGATTGATTGTTTCCGTCCGCTACGACTCTTCCATCCACCTGCATTTGTTGCAAACTACTACTCGGCTTTCCCCGCTGCCGTTCGTGAAATTAAGCTTGACTACTGCACAAGAGCGGTCTGTTTGAACGGTATTTTGGTCCCAAACGGAAGTCGCTTTGTCATTGATCATTATTCATAACCACATTCTGAATAATCACTTGACTGCTTACTAAAATGCTTGGCTGTTTTATTATTTTTTATTCAGTTACCATTAAGCGCCAGATCAGTTTATAACACTTGAATAAACATTCCAGAGCGGGCCTATGCTGCAACATGAAATCAAACACGCATAGGAAAATTGTTTAATCAGTAGAAATTAACATAGCCAGTTGCACGGTTAAGTAGTTAATCATTTCTCCAGTTTGCGGAGGAAAATTGTTTACAATACCAACTATGGCCGCTAACACGACCCATGGATTTTTCAAGTAGTCAATTGAGCAAGTTGTAAAAAATCGAAGCTACTGTTGCTGTTGTTTTCATCTTAACTGTACACCGGCACTCAGCTTTTGGATAAGGAAGTGTGTAAATAAATATTAATACAGAATTAAGAATCAAAACTAACTGAAAAACACTTTTAAATTTTTTAAAAGAACTGGGTAATCAGTACGAGAAGACAGAATTTTGTACCGATACTCAACTCTGTTATAAGTGGCTTTCATTTCCAGGAAGATTTAATTAGTCGGATGTAATGAAAATACGGCTCCTTCCAAAGATTAAATTCAAATACCCAAGACTAATTGACAATGCAGTACGGATTAAATTATGGGTCCTCAGGCGAAACCTTATCTGGAGAAAATTTCTTGTCCTTTATTAGCAAGAAAAGTTTAACCAGAACTGCTGCAAAGCGGGAACCTACAATAAGAAGGCAAAGTTGATCCATTCAATACGATCTGCACTGTCTTTTTCATATGAAGCTGACGTAGGCAGATGCATATAGCGAGCTATTTCACTTTTAATAGTTTACTGCTGCATATTTTGGTCAAACAAGCAAAGTAATACCGCTGCTAAGTACTTATATCTTCCCAAATCTAAAGCAAGTAAGAAAATAATTTGGTTGCTTATTGAATTTTAACCGTAATATATAGGACACCTTGTGGAAAAATTAGTATTGCATTTTTTAACAACAGGCGAAATTAAATTAATGGGAAAATAACTAGGTCATTAAATAAAGCATTATGTTAAATTCAAGGAGTTTCATGCACAATAAAAATCATATATCGGAGCACAAATAAGATTCTTAGCAAAACGTCAAACAAAGGTCGTAGCGACTGAACAGTATTGCTCCCGCGCAATAGATCCTAAAACTTTGGTCACTCCACTGTCAAATTGCCAAGGAAGCTTTTACCTTCTGAAATTTACATCAGAATGAAGATAGATGCGTCAGGGTAAGAATGTATAAATGAGTGGAAAGAAGGAAAAAAGTCACTGATGAACTCAAAAGTGGAATTAGTTTGAATTGCAATTAAGGCAGACAGATATTCACTCTTAATGAAATTTACTGACACAGTAGTCAATATTATCCATGGTGACTTCGGGTAAAATAAGATAAAGCAGATGGGTCCCAAGGCAGCAGTGTGACAAATTTACTATGAACACTTGAACCGTAAAACTTGAGAAGGATGCTGTTCATTATGGCCTGTACCGTCTCAAAACCGCTTATTATCTTTTAAATTGTCAACCCGTATTTCTTCTTTCTGTATGGCTGCATTATTATTTCTAATTTTTCATCAATGTCTTCCTGCGTGTAATAAAGAAACTGGTTAATTAGCAACTAAGTCTATTACGTGTGAACAATTAATGTTCTATTTTCTAATGGTATTGCCCATTGCATAATTATATTAAACAAATATGGAGTAAGGGAATAGTTTTGTCCCACTTCTTACTTAGTTCTAATATTATTTGTCATTTTATTTAAATTGTTTTTGCGCCATTATATAAACTTTGAATAAATTCCACCATATACTTTGGATACTCTCTTTTGTGTATCAAGTCTCATATTATCTTTCACATAATGCAGTCAAAGGCCTTCTTAAAATCTATGAATATTAAATATAGGGGCCCTATAATGAATTCATTGCAAATTTTAAATTGAGCGCCTCTGTCGGTTTTTTGAAATTTAACAGGCTGTCATCTGTTCGTATTGCGATTAACGATTGTCATTTGTATGTATTGTTATCAGCTAAAATGGAGTGATAGACGAAGGCTCACACATCCAGATTCTGAAAGTGCATATTAAGTACGGCGAATGTTATGCAGGGACCGTTCGGAGACCGTGTAATTTTTGGTGGACGAAATGCGCCAGAGATTAATAAGGGAATTTAAGATACAGGATCAAAGAGAGTGTCAAATAGCCTGGAGTTCTCGGCGATTGGTAGAGAAAGTTGCCCACTTCAAACAGAGCGTTGCTACGAGCCCAATAAAGTCGATTCGCCACCATTTAAACATTTAACCGTTTTGAGAACATTTTCTAGCGAAATTTAACAAAAGATCTGCATATGCATCCTATTAGCACAGGAACTGAAGCCGAAGGACCATTTGCAGCGTCGAACATTTGCCTCTCTCGCACCGGTGATCAAAATTGGTCACCGAGATCGTGTTATTATTTTTATGGGTATATGTAAAACTTGCGTTTATGGGGACAATCCACGTCAACTCAAGGCAGAAATTAGACGTGCCATGAAACTTTGCTCTAAAGTCGTTGAAAAATTTGCACACATTGAAGGTATGCCAACGAAGCCCTAGAAGCCATTTATCTGATATTTTGTTTCATAGTAGTGTTTGTGCTTCATATTAACTTAATAATATTAACACTTTTGAAATAAATTATGTGTGTTATTATTAAAACAAAATTACTTTCATTTTGAGACACTATATTTAAGTAATTACATTCTCTCCTTTAATAAGTTATTTGTTTTATTGCAAAAAAATATTGTCTGGGCAGAACTGGCCAGTTCTAAATCCACTTTGTTATACAGTGAAATTATTTGAGTTAACAAGTGCAGCCTTCGCAATAGGAAAAAGGGAGGTAGAGTTTCCGCGTGTAAAGTTAGTAATTTTATTTCAGTATTTGTGTTATTAATGAAAGCATAAAATAACCCTGTATTTAAAACCGGTAATAATAAGGAATAACCTGTGCTGTTGTCCATCAACAATGCATAGGAATTGCCTGTGCTTCACATGTTTTCCCGTAAGAATATGGCGGTTCAGAGCACGTTTCTTGCCGTTGGGAGATTCTGTCTCTCGTCAGATTTTAACAAGTTAATGAGTAATTTCTTTCGAATCGCCTTACTTCTTCTCTACATAACTCGTTTTCACATATCGCCACGAGTGTCCGAGGTCGTTAATTATTGATTTGGTTTATTTTTGGACGCTCTTTAATATCTCGTCTCATTCAATTCAGGGCATGAAACGGACGATAAATTTTGCCCAGAAGCCTCTAATTTCAGGCTTGAGGTTCTTTTACAAGACATAAATGTGCGCGACCTTACTTCCCTTCCGAAGGAAGCAACACTTAGGATTTTTAAGCCCGAAGAAATTCATCGACACTGGCAGGGATCGAACCCCGCGATCTTGGGTTTACGAGGCAAGCATGCCCAGGTCATTAAAATAGGGAACCGTAAGCGGGAGGACTGGGGTTCAATTTTTATCATGACCGTCCTACCCAAATGAGGTTTTCTCCAGGTATTTGTCAGTCCTCATAAATGGCAAATGCCGGATAGGTACCCTAAATTTAGGCCTGGAAAGCTTGATATATTTCCCAATTATTTATCATTTCATATAGTGATTCATCAATGGCCATCGCCTGTGATGCCTTAGCAGTAAAATGGGCGCTAAACAGTAATAAAAAATTAGAATGTTTCTATCGTATATAAAAATCGTTCATCAGGAATATATTTTATAGTGGCGTAACTAACAAATAATAATTAGCAGCCAATTGCATTCAATGAAAGTATTAAATAATACACGAGTAAGCTTGCCAGGTTTCTCCCAGTACGCAGCCGTGTTCTTCCAGGCCGTAACTCAAATGAACCCAATGTGTTTTCAACTTAAATTTGGATATTATTTTGGTCAGTTCATTTACTGATTTTTGTAAATTGTTTTCTGAGGATTGTTCGAAATTTATTAAGTATTTAGAATTGTTTCAGAGGAGGGTGAGATGAACTCAAGGAGTAAATGGCTTTTATCCAGTTCATGAAATACTAAAGCTTTTCGGCGTGGCACTATAGAATTCAAAATTAAGAAAATCTAAGATTGTAGTAGTAGTAGTAGTAGTAGTAGTAGTAGTAGTAGTAGTAGTAGTAGTAGTAGTAGTAAAAGTAATAGTAGTAGTAGCAGTAGTAATAGATATTTATTGTAGAAACTTTAAAGTATAAACAGCTAAGTATAACTGTCGAATTCATGTTTCGGCCATACATCCTTGTAACAATGAAAATATACATATATGCAGCCATACATGCATGCACACATATGTACAAATACATCGATATATGTACATTCCGTTTTCTATGAGTAATATATACAGTGGCATGAATAGAACACACACCCCTGAGCCCTCTCCTCTTTCCTTTACTAATCTCTCCTCCCCAACTCCCCTCTATTTTCCATAGTCATTAACTCCTTTCTAGAGTCTTCGCTATAAATATTCCCAATTTGTGTGGGTATCTCTCGTGCACCAACACTTACCGGCAGATATTTATACTTATGCTGGAATTCAGAAATTGCAGTGGTAAATACTCATTTATTAAAATCTCTGTTTCCTTGCATTCTGCCAGAATATGCTTCCTGGTATCGTTTTCTTCGCACAATGGGCAGCTTCTTTCCCCTAAAGCATTAACTGTTTTATTTTATTTCCAGGCCCCTGATTTTAGCCATACGTGACCACTTCACCAAGATTGTAAGAATCATAAAGTCAGGATTCGTCAGCAGACGGATAAACTGCCAGATTGCGCCAAGTCTTAAGATAAAGAACATTAAAAACGGGGAGAAATTGGAGAGTGTTTGTGGAATGAAATAAGAGAACCGGCAGAAAAAGTAGAAAATCCTGACCTTTTCCATCACAAATGCCATTCCTAGGTACCAAGATTTGAACTCACGTCCGTACGCGCAGCAATCCAGTGCAACTGGGCATTTCAGCTATTGTGCCTTTTATTCAATGTTCAGACATTACAGTATGTCGGAAAATATTGGTAGCTTCAGATGCTCAAAGCACCTTTCAAAGTCTTGAAAAAGTTTTTAGTACAACGCCTTCGGCAATCCATTTGCTCAAGACAAAGATCTTCTGAAATCAGTGAACAGCATTCCCACGTGGCCACTCAAAATGAAACATCCAAACATACCGTCCAACAGGAATCCACGGTCAATCACGTGTTTTCTTTTGTTTTAGAGATTAAAGCAGTTCGAGGCGGAGTAAGAGAGAGAGAGAGAGATGGCAGGAATATTTAATTTAGAGATTCCTTCCAGAGAGGGAGGAAAAAGCTGCGCGGAGAAAGCCATTCCTTTTTTAATTAAGAGCGAAAAACGAGAAAGCAAGGAAAGGACAGATCTCATAGGTCAACTCTGCAGATGACAGAAACTGATGTGTTTTCTTGTAGTTGGGATCGATATCCTCGTTGGGAATGAAACAGATTTAACGGTTTCTTGATGTAACGTTCGATTCCCTATGGAAAACCGTAGTCCTGGAGCGTGTAGCGTTAACCCAGTGCATTTTCTGCAGTTTTGAATAACGAGGCACAGTATCCAGTCTTTACTACAACCTCGACTGCTCTTTTCATCAAGCTAGGTAAACACCGAACTCAAACTCATCTCTCCAGGGATTACTGGTTCGCCAAATGCACTGCCTCTCTCGCAAATATTTTCTTTCGCAGCATTCCGAAAATTAAGTTCGATAGTCTAACTGCTCTTGCAGTATGAAATCTATCCTCATTTCATGGTGACGGCTTCACTTTACTACAGTATTTGCTTTTGGTTCGTTGTCAGATTCAAAGTTCTGTAAAGGAAGGCATAACTTTTGAAAAGTTGGAAAAAAAAAAAAGTAACCATCTTTTCTTTTCACAAACTACAATCAAGCTTTTGCTTGCTGAAAAAGAAGCAAATTAAGGAATATTAAGGCATTTCAAAATAGTCAAAACTAAGTGAGCGTTATCAGAAATATGATAGTAAATATAAATATATAATACGCCAAGAGTTATTTGTTACCTCATTCCGCACTGAACGCAAGTCGCATGGAGGCAAGCTTGCACCATTCGCCGGCTTCGTCGGTGAAGATGCTCCCTTCGCATTTCCAATCGCATCACTTTGATCTCCAAAGCATTTCTTTTATTCCAAGTAAATACTAATCTACCGTATGGGAGCTCGAAATGTTATCCGTCTGCAGTCAATCATTTCCGACTTTTTAATGAAATTTCTGATCCGCAATTCTTACAATTTTTGCCAGGAAGTTCTCCTACAGTTATTACTTTAGGCTTCAATTTTATCTGACCTGAAGGTAAATACAATACAGTAAACTTTACTTCATTGTAATTATTAACAAGGAATAATACAAATTATTAAGCTATACTGGTCTCTTAACAGACAACTGAGCTATAATAATACAAATACAAGAAATAATGCTTGCTCTAGTAACAGCAACTGATATATTGCCCACATGCAACCATTTGGGAAAGGCGATGCCGTGACCTTGACCCAGCGCGCGCTGCGGTCAGCATTGGATGCAGGCACAAAATGATTGTAGCAAAATGCGAACTAAAACTCGATTTGTTGACATTTGTTTGTTTCTCTAGAATATAATGTTCTTAGAATAGCGAATACATAAGATTGAATAATAGCTTTTCCAGGCAGAGGCATTACTGATGAATGTCCATCGCAATTAGTAAAATGTGAACTGAAAATAGTCAAGTAAAGCTGACGAATAAGGGGTATAGAGAGGGGGGGGGGGTTATATGAGCTGTGTGTAGCTCTACCGTGCAAGTATTTAAAATGTGAGCATACATAATAAATGCTGTGCTAGGCAATCGACATACGTTTACTGTTTATAAACTAAGCAATTTAATATATACTTATATACTTACTTCTTAAAGTCACTAACATAAAAACATGGAAGAAATGTACATATTACGGAGCTTGAAGGTTATCAGGTAGATACGAGTAACTACTGATCAATTCAACACCATTTTCACGGCATATCTGGGGGTATTATAAAGTTTTTATAAGGATGCATATGAAAGCGTCGATTCCAAGTTAAATTTTCGACAGTCAACATGATGTAAATTTGATACTCTACACGAGTGGAAGTTTAGCCTGACTGGAATAAGTTAAATATGCGTTTTATCTCTCAGCACTTTCTAATAAAAGATACATATTTTTATATAACACAACTCGCCAACCAAATGAGCAAGTTTTTTAACCACATCAAATTTTATGATCTACCAGTTAGTGTGTCTGGATTATAGCTGGAAGGGAGGCTGTAATTTTCCCGAAACTCGGAATTAACCTGTACATGTCTCTAGAGTTAGTAAAAATTTTACATATTGAATGATGTTCGACGTAATTTAAGTTCGTAAATTACATAAAATTTGCTAACTCGGAGGTACTATAAGGCTGCAGCTGGTCGTCTAATCCCCGTTACAAATGAATAATTTAAATATCCATCCAAACAGAAAAAATAAAACTAAAGTAATAGAGTTTTTGCAGTAAATTGATAAGAAAATACAGCTATTGAACAAGTTTCTAATTTCAACCTTCTGGTTTCTAAATATATTTACAAGGTGAAGCAAGCATTTATAATGAAATAGAAATAGGTAACTGCATTGTGCAGAAATTATAAAATCAGAAAGTATGTGCAATAGATTTTTGGCAGCATTAGTTGAACTATATGGATATGTAACGTGTACCATGACAACACAGAGAGAGAGGGAGAGAGAGAGGGAGAGAGAGAGAGAGAAGCAGAATGCAAGCTGCAGTAATGAGAGCCCTTAGAGAGATTTCCGGGGTCTCGAAACAGAATCATAAGTAATAAGTAGGGATGGAAGCTCGGACATCGAACGTATGAAGTTAACTGCGTTCCATGTCATGCACATCGTGTTGTTTACATCAAATAAGATCTCTCTTTAAGAAACGTCTTTCATTTTCTATAAGACCTGCAGATTCACCAGCAACCAACGAACGACATCCTACAACCAGCGTTTCTAGGCAATAACTTAGTTCCCAAGTTACAAGAGCGTTTACATAGCATTCTTAATAAAACTGGTAAATATCGTAATAATTGAATACTAATGATGTGTAGAGCTAAAAGATGGGATCAACAATATGAGCTACAATGAGCTGAAACTTGAAAAAGAAGCAAAAGAAGAAAAGAAAGTATTGATCTCCTAGTCTTTATTCCACTCCTGAAGTTTCAGGTTATCAATGAGCAAATGTGTTATTCCCAAGAGCACCTTGGAATGGCTCTGAGTGACAAATCTACACAAACAGGACAACATAACTTATAAAATGAAGTGTAGTAATATCAATTTGATTATAATGAAATTTTCAGAGCTTCACAGTGATTGCAGGTTATGACAGGAAGAAACTAAAAACGAAAAAAGATAGCGAGCATTTAGAAAGGTTAAAGATATTCCTAAACTATTATTATTATTATTATTATTGTTATTATTAAAATTTTCATATTATTTGCATGTATGGACTATAGTGTAGGTTTCGCAAGTAGCTACTCTGGATATTGAGGAAAGAACTTCAACAATTTGAAGTTACGATCAAATGGGTTATAGAATAAGACTTTTGAAAGATTGTTGACCCTGTAGCCGAGAAGGCAGAGCTTACTCTAATAGCTAATAACTATTTCTTCAACACTGTTTACCTGGTTACACCCGAAAATCCTTCCGGATCTGGTTCGCCGGGAGATTTTACACAGAAAAGACAGTTCTTACCATATTCATAAATAACGTCAACTATAATTTTGAGACTTAAGATTTAACAAACAAAGCACAGAACAAACAAAGTTACATATTGCACCACTCTCATCATTAACTGTCCAGAATTAGTGATTTCTTCACAGCAAGAACCAAGTGACCTTACTTCAATGTATGACACAGTGGACCGTTTCTTCTAATCTCACAAATGAATCAAATAAATTGCGTTATGCTACACCATTTTCATTATAAATATATTTTAATGTTTCTAATTATACCACAGTGCAGTTGATAAGGGTGAAATATAGTTGGTTCTTTTTGTTATTTTTAATGAGCATTCACTTAAAGCTTTGAGGTAAATATTCACAAAAAAACCCAATCTGGAGATTAACCAAACTGGTATTCAAAACCGGACCGCTGCTTGAAAAGCATAACTTTACCGCTTGGACTACGCCGATGATGTTCATTTGATTTATTTATGGGCACTCTTTAACATTTCAAGTCATCAGCGTCCCGTTCAATTCAGAGCGTGAAACGGCCGACAAATTTTGCTCAGAGGCCGCTTCTTTCAGACTCGAGGTTGTTTTTCGTGTCGCAAATCTACGATACGGGACCCACGGCTTTACTTTCCTTCCGAAGGAAGCCATACTTAAGATTTTTACGTCCGAAAAAATCCATCGGCCCTGCCGGGTTTGAACCCGTGATCTTGGATTTAGGAGGCAAGTACGGTTACCACTACACCACTAGGACCAACGCCGATGATTTTGAATGACGTGTCTATATTGATGGAATTCGTTTGGAATAGGCACTGAAGATCAAGTATTTTGTTTGTTTATTTTAACTCGATATAGAACAGCGCTATGCTTTGTGACCTTACTAGATATATACTAGCAATGCCTAGTGTATTTACACTGAGACAGAAACTGTATGTGTTACTCATTTCGACTTGAGTATTTTATATTAGCTGCTAAGAATCGTTAGATGATAACTTCTGGATCAACTACAGATAAAAACGTAGTATTTAGGTGTAGAAAATAATAATATTAAAGGTTGTTAAATCGACCCTGGAACGTTTCCGCTATTAATATTGAAAACATGTAGAAACAGGAAAACGAGGAAAGGTAAATTAGTAATGTAATAGTAGAATATGACTTAAAAAAGGAGAAGCAAAATTATATTTTGATGTAGACAATAGGTTACATAGTAGTACTTATTTAATGAACACCCGTTACACACTTGTCTCCCCAGAAAATGTAACATAATTTATAACTTCAACTTCGTCTTAATTCACATTCCATTTTTCGAACTTGTAATTTGAACCTAAACATCACCGTTTGAAGTTATTATGACATACTCAACATAAACTTAATTTTTATTAAAAAAATAGCAGTGGAGTATTAGCACAACACTCACGCTCGGAGAGAACAAACTTATTCACAAAGTTTATTTGTTAACGAAAGAATACTTCTGTTGGTTTACAACGGGAGCAGTAGGACAGAAAGAAAAACTATATGGGCAGATCTTATTAGTACGCTCGAAAAGATTCCTGAGCTCGGAACAAAACAAGATTACATTAGCTGCTTTTATCTGGTTATTCTTCAACCTGAAGAAACAAATAAACTTCCCATTTCCCCCCTCAAAAAAAGAATATCCTTTTTTATTTGTCATGTTTCCTTCTAGAATAAAAAACAGCTTTTGCGATCCTCGAGTCTTTTGTGTTTATGGATGCAAATAAAAGCATTTGAATGCTGTATCGTTTTCCATTAAGTACATGTAAAATAAACTGTATACAATACGAAAGTCGCACATTTCCACAGAAACAAAATATTGACGGTCTATGCTAACTTCGTTACTGAATGTCGGTTTAACTTGCGGATTTTAGAACGCAAACGTGAACTATGCTTATTGCAGTAAGAAATAGTAACATAAATTTATATTATTAGTATAGAGAATAATACTACAATATTAAGAAAGGACCTAATCTTAATTTACTTAAATAACAAACAAAATATTAAAGAAGCTCAAATAGAGATTATTTGAAAATTTAATTGTTTAACATATTGTAATAACAAAGACGTTTGTGCCCACTATAAATATTCACTACTTAACGCTTGACGACAAGGTGCAAATGTCAGAACCAGATGCCTCCTGAAATAAGCTGTAGAATGTATTTTAATGAACTAAGTCGTAGGTTTGATTCGTTTTATTTACGGACGCTCTTAAACATCTCAGGTCATAATCGTCCCATTCAAATTAGGGCTTGAAACGGCCGACAAATTTTGTTCAGAGGCCCCTGCGTTTAGATTTGAGGTACTTTTTGGTGGCGTAAATGTACGACACGGGACCCACGGCTTTACTTCCCTTCCGAAAGAAGCCATACTTTTTACGACCGAAAAAATTCATCGATCCTGCCTGGGTTTGAACCCGCGATCTTGGATTTAGAAGGCAAGTATGGTTACCACTACTCCACCAGGACCGACTCAAACCACTAAGGCGTAGGGAAGCATACTTTTATAATATAGATATTCTAAACTTTGCAATAAATAATCATTCCTCTGTATTACTTTTTGTTATTTCTATCTGTTTATCCTATTTGTACTGATGTACAAGAATTAATTTTAACGAATTAGAAAATTTCAATCGATCTACAACCTGAAATATTTTTGAAGTTTTATTTATGGATAGTAAATATAAATAAACCCTATTTCATTTCTAACACAATTAAACGTATTGCATTCCTAATTACATTCAATAATCTGTTTCTGCATTTATACAGGTTGAAATTTGTAAAACTGGAGAATCTACTAGGGGTGCTCTCGGCCTGACGTTGAGATGTCGTGAAGATGGCCAAATTACTATGATAGTTGTTAAGTATCTCCTTTTGATGGCGCGCTGTAAAGTTTCGTAAGTGTAGTCAATTGTTTATAACGATCGTGAAGCAAACTAGTGCTAAGATTTTCTACAAAATGGATAAAACTGAAATGATAAAGTACTTCGTTTTGAATGCTTTAACATCTAAAAAATACAAAAGGACCTAGGTTCCACATTAAGGGATTCTTCCTGTTCGTTTTCGACGGTTAAAAAGTGGGCTGTCCATTCAAGATGATTTGCTCCCAGGGTGTTTTAAAACTGCTACTACCGGCAAGATAGTGACAAAAATTCACAATGTCGTATTTAATGGTCGCCGATTTAAGATGGGCGAATTGGCTCACATTGCAAACACCTCTATAGGCCGTGTCTACTACATTTTACACGAAGTTTTGGATATGAGAAACATTGGACAAAAAAAAAAAAAAAAGCATTCGAATGATTATTCCACAAGTGTTTACAGTTGTTTAAATTCAATCCAAGTGAATTTTTTGACGTTTTATAACAATAGAGGAAACATGGATTCATCACTGCACACCAGAGACGAAGGGGATGTCCAAACAGTGAATTGCAACAAGTGAAAGTGCACCAAAGAAAGCAAAAACGGTTCCGTCTGCAGGAAAAATTCTGGCTGGTGTTCTGGGATCCTCATGCACTTAGACTACTTCCAGAAAGGCGGAATCATTACAAGAGAGTATTACCCTTTATTACTGGACCAACTGAAGGATGCTATTCAGACTACACAACCACACCTTGCGAAAAAGAAAGTTTTCTTTCATCTCGATAATGCGCTTTTACAGACGTCTAGAGTTGTTGATGCAAAACAACATAACCTTCGCTTCCAAATGCTTCCATATCCGTATTATTCATCTATTTGGTTTCCAGCGACTACCTTTTGTTCCCAAACGTGAAGAAATGAGTGGTTGGAGGAAGATTCACATGAAGTAATCAGGTTGAAGCTGAGACAGAAGCTTATTTTGGATAAATCTTATTTTACTGCGGGTAATAAAATGTTGGAAAGTTTTTGAAATAAATGTATTGATTTATAAGATGATTTTCTTAAAGAAAAACTGATTTCTTGGTCAGACCGAGAACTTTTAGAATCTCTCTCGTATAATTTCAATGGTTAAAACATCTTCAAATCGTTCCATACATTATTTAACTGCAGTTCTTAATTAATTGTTTAGCTTTAAGTTCTTGTTATGCAAGGATTTATATGTTTAATAAACATCAATTATATATTTTCAGTGCCAATGTCAAAAATGCGGTTTATACCTTTTATACATCTTGGGAAAAGCACAAATACATGTGAACTATTTACATTATGTAAGTTGAAAAGTCTGTAACGATATAATTTCATTAAATGTAATTGCTTCATTTTAAATAAAGTATTTGCGTCATAAAAGTATTAAACTATTATAAGAAACCTGTAACGTTGTTAAATTACAGTTTCTGGTAAAATTTATTATATTTAATTATGTATAAATTTTACTTTTAGCATTAAATAAGCATATGTTTTCCTTCCCCCAATCCGATGATCTGTGTGCTGGTTGATACAATTTCAGCTCACTCTGAAAATTTGCATCATATTTAATATATGTGCTTTATTTGTGCTGTTCACACATTTTATTCCATGTGAGTTTACTTCTGTTAATTTAATGCATTCTATAATCACTCGGTGTTTTGAAACTATACTCTGCCTAACGAAAGCTGATATATATATATTGTCAAAAAACAAAATATATACTATGTCTTTCTGCACTTAACGGCGGGGAAGAGGAAAAGGAAAGTCAATATGACTGGACATGATTAGAGATGAAGAGAGTAAGTTGTGTACACTTAAACAAACCAGTCCTACAACGCCTACAGTGTATTATTATCAATACTGCCGTTTCACACGCAATTAATGCTTGGAAACCTATGGCTGTTTATTGATAATTTTATTGCTATACAGGCTGAACTGTGCAGAATATCTTGTGAAACATTGGCAAAAAGGAGAAGCATGAAGTTTCTGCTGTGATCAACAATCATAAACATTTGCTGACATTGCTTCATAGTTTTCATTAGACAGAATTGTTTATTATTGTAACCTTAACAGCATTGATCTTAGTACGACCCCCGCTGCTCATTGATTAAATGAAAGCAAAAGTAGAATACATTTCACTCTGTATCTCACAAATCCGTTGCGTGGCCGCCTATGTATACTATCTGCTTTCGTAATTTTATTGTTAGATGATCTTAATTACATAGTTGGCTTCCCGTGTCGTTTGTTGGGCCACAGAATTTACAGTTAATTTGTTTTCAAGCCTAGCAAATTTACAAAAATTTAAATTCATCCTATCACTAATTGAGTAGTGCTATTCTTTTGTTTAATTGTCACAATAATTGGTAACGAGATGCAATCCAGCCATTCAGTAGTAAAATTAAATGTCCTGAAACCCTGCATAAAGATTCTAGAATAACAGTGAGTTTCTAAATATTGCTTTTCATCGATGGCTTTTCATGGATTGTAATGTTCTAATCAAACATTTAATCTTACAGTTGATATGTATATAAACTTAATTACGACAAATTTACAATTGCATTTTTCTTATATTTCTGAAAAATTTAAATTAAAACATATGTGCAAACATTTTAACATATATTTTAGAACAGTGTTAAGATTTATTAAGTAAGGATAAAGATTTCAAAGATTTCTTGAGGAAAAAAAAGCCCAGCAGTTTGTACTATAGTAATTTCATGAAAATGCCTGGCACTTGAAAGAACTCCGTTTGTAGCATTCATAGGCACAATTATTCTGGAAGAAAAATAACGGGGAAGCTCCTCTATAAAATGTAAAGTAGCATGCTGTATGTCTTGTGACCGCCACGGGTGGCCAAGGTCGTTAAGGCGCGGACTCGTGATCGGGAGGTCTGGGTTGGAATACCGTCAGGATCGTCCTCCCTGGTTGAGGTTTTTCCAGGTTTTCCTCAGTCCTCAGAAATGGCAAATGATGGGGAGGTACCCTAAACTTAGGCCTGGAAAATAAATCCTTTCTCAATGTATCATTTCATCTCATGTATCATCAGTGTGCATCGCCTGTGGTGCCTCTGTAGCAAAAACGTTAAACACCATTCATTCATTGTATATCTTGTGGGTAAGACCACACAATGAAGAATACGCTGCCAGTCATTTTAACTGGAGATGGACAGAACATGTAATGCCACTAGACTGGAATCGACGAGCTCAAAGAATGACAGCTTAGAACTAGCTCGTAAGCAGGGGAAAGGAATGAGGGAAAAACTGGAAGAAGAAAAATGAGATAAAGAGGGCTAAAACTTCAGCAGTAGCTGGTCAACTAGAACGAAGGAACACAGAAACTGGTGGGAATCGGTAGAGCAAGCTATAAGAGAATAAGATAACTTTCCAAATTGTTGCATTTGCATGTTCCGTTTTAGCGACACATGTTACAAGTGGATTACATTATCCATCTATTTATAACTTATATCACCCTGTCAACTTCTGTGTCCAAACTGAAACATGTAATTGGGAAAGATGCCCCGATCTTCCCTTAAAGTAACGGAAAACCAGAGGTGACAAATATAGAACTATATTACTGAAACATGTTTAATGATGAAAATTTCACAATCTTATAGATAGATCTTTCAAAATTACTTTTTTTATTTTAATATTGCTGAAGCTAAATGAAATGTAACCATCTCGCTGCCTCAGCGAATAAAAGCTATGAATATAACAAATTAGTCTCAATTGAAATAAGATTGAAATCTCCTATAACAGAGTGCGGCAGAAACAGTGACCCATTTTAAATCGCGCACTATTGTTGGTCACGGCTTCTTAGAGAGATTACGTTTGCATCTTTGCGAAGTGCAGTTCAAAGCATTTTCTGTACGTCATATCACATGACCTTGGCCGCTTGCTCCGCTGCAAAGTACTACTGGATAGTCAGTATTTTGCCGAAACAAAAGCTGCATTCTTACGACACAATCAGCACAGAATCCGTACAGACTGCCAATATGTGCAGCGGCCAAGGTCATGTAATATGGCGTAGAGAAAATGTTTTGAACTGTACTGCGCAATGGTGCAAACACCAGCTCTCTAAAAACCGTGACAAAAAATAGCGCATAAAAATTTATCACTCTAATATAGTAGCCTCCATCGTCTAATATTAGACTAAATTCCTAAAAATTCCTGTTCAAGCGGTCTGGGTAAGATTTTTTTCGGGATCTTTCCTTACCCTGAGAAAGTCATTGCCAGATAGCTTTAAAGCTTGATAAAACATCGACAACGCTTGGAATGATGTGCAGGATGACAAATGGATCTTTTACTATGGGAGAATATATGTACAAAAAGGTATGGTTTAGGAGCTTTTGGGTCGCTATGACAATTACATCGTCGGTGCAGAGGTTGGCGCATACGGCCAAATACTTGTGGTTGTATGCGAAGTATTTCACACGCTGCATGGATCCGTGCAATAACATACTTCTCTTCCTGCTCTTAATCTGTGCTGATTACTGTCAGTCACTTGTGTATTCGAACATTTTTACGTCCTCACATGCATGCTACGCAAGTTCACAATGCCGTCGCGAGATTTCTGTAACATCACATTATGTGAAATAGGTTGCACACAATTGATCGCCCCCAGGGTGACCGAGGTCATTAAGGCGCGAAATCGTGGACGAGAGGTCTGGGGTTCGATTCCCACCAGACCGTCCTTCCTGGCTGAGTTTTTTTTTTCCAGGCTTTCCTCAGTCCCTATAAATGGTAAATGCCGGAGAGGTACCCTAAATTTAGGCCAGGAACGTTTCCTTAAAAATAATCCTTTCCCAATTTATCATTTCATTTCATGTATCATTAGTTTTCAGTGTACAAAGATCAAAATATTTTTTTTTAAATTGTGTTTAACGCCCGCTTTTACTACTGAGGCACCATAGGCGGTGGACACTGATGATACACGAAATGATAAATTGAGAAAGGAGTATTTTTTTAAGGAAGGAAACGTTCCAGGCCTTAGTTTAGGATACCTTTACATTTATGAGAACTAGTAAAATCTGGAAAAAATCTCAATCAGGGAGGACGCTCCTGATGGGAATCGAACCCCAGGCATCCCTCTCACGTGTTCGCGTCTTAACGAACTCGGCCACCCATGGCGGTGAGACTTGAATCGTGCGCGCCAATGTAACCAAGTTGGAGGTCAACAATTCGAACCGCTTTTGTAATTTAATGCACACGTGATGCTTTTATTGAGTTGGTAAAGACATCTTTACAAAATGTGGAACGCACACTATCACCATTTCCATAGCACTCTGATACTAATACTATGACGATCCTTAGCGACCAAATCATACTATTCTGGATATGGTTCCCTGTTGATAAATTATCAATTTGTCGTTTCGCATAACATAAAGCGTTGTCGGGTTTTTTTTAATCACTCGATATTCTCAGCTAATACCGGTTAATCGGTAAGCAATTGCAAAATAAGCATTCAACCTTTAATTTAATATACAAGCTCGTGTACTTAAAAAAATCTGATATAAGATTTTATATACACTATTCTGGAATGTACTTATTTACTCTTGCTTTTTGATCTTTGATCTGGTCGTAAATGTTGTTTACTTGAAATTAACTTGTAATATCTACTATGTAAATAGTACAGTAAAAACCAAAACCTCACAGACAGTAAACAACCTTGCAGTGTATCTTGTATGATTGGAAATTACATCATCGACAGGTTTCTCCGCAATCGGGAGATGAATACTACACAGGAAAAAGTTGATACTCCTACATTTCTGAAATTCCTTCCTTGGAAACCAGTTTTTAACAGGTAATTCGCGCACCGTTGCTAATGGTTGGACGTTGGAGTGTGTGCTTGCTTTGGTGGTTAAGTGAACACAATAACTAATGCTGGCACACGAATTCGCTTCTCCATAAAATCTCGGCTACACAATGACTGCGGAGCGACTTTTCGATGACCTTTTACTTCTTTACTTCCCTGTATGATAACTGAAAAGCAAATAAGAGTTTGTCCAAAGAACCCATTCTTTATTCCAATGCTTTGCTACTATAGCTAATGTGTATAACACACCCTTATCCAGAGGTTCTCACCCTTAGCAAACAACAACAAATACATTACAATTCCGTGTGCTGTACATTTCTACGTTTTAAGCAGTCGCACGCTTAGTTGTAAAAAGAACATGGTTCTCTTTAATGATGTTGTAAAATATTAATGGATGTATGGCGTGACAGCAACCACCACTGGCAAGCATTTGTACAATGAACCAACTAAGTCAACACGTGTCCGCATTAACAGACTTTCTGAAGGTTTTTCAAACTATGTTCATGTTCTTGATACAGATTAGCAAATATATTCTTTCTCAAGTATCGGTTGGGATATTTGCCAGTGTTACAGAATCGAAGAATGGAGAACAACGAGGACATTCCTTAGTCGGGTACATTTAGCCAGCCTTAAATGCTTGGTTTTAGACGATTCCTCTTGAAATACAAGTGTTAAGTTTCATGAGTGTTTTGCAGAAAGGAAGATGACAGTTTCTGGAGCTTAAAGGCCACACAGTTCTTTAGATTCTTGGGTGAAGAACATTTATGATGCAAATATCCACAAATAAGTGCAGAAGTTTTTAAAGGCTTAAACAACCCACCCATAATGTAGTTCTAATGACTACACTTTGGTAAATTGCTAAAAGTCAGCAAAGAGCGTATCATGTCCGTGTTTACAAACAAAGCTACAGTATATAACCTGTCAAACTGTACATGGGAATAGGGAATACTTAATAGAGTATTTGAAATGTACAGTACAGTACTGCAACTACTAAAATGTTTGATAATATTATAGTTGATTTTAGCGTTAGTTAAGAGTCTGTCAGTATATTTTGTAGCACATTATTTAAATTCTATTGGAATACTGTTCGTTTAGACATTTTGCTGATTTCAACACATTTCCAACAAATAGTAAGCACGTTTGTATTCTTAACACAAAATTATCCAAGCATATTCATAATTCTGCTATAATTTCGCATATTAAAAGTGCAATGAAGTATCCAATAATTTGCATGTTAGGAGGAAGGACTTAACAGCACAGTCTCGTTTATTAAACTACATTGACAACATACTCCTGGTGGATTTTGCGATTTCGTCAATTGAAATCCAAACGTTCTCATTTTAAAACTCTTTTGTAAATTCTCTTACAAGTTTCCGATTATGTACGTTGTACGTTTGTATTCCGCAATGTTGAAAAGACCGCCACGGGTGGCCGAGATCGTTAAGGCACGGACTCGTGAGCGGGAGATCTGCGGTTCGAATCCCACCAGGACCGTCCTCCCTGACTGGGGGTTTTTCCAGGTTTTCCTCAGTCTTCATAACTGCCAAATACCGGGGAGGTACCTAAACTTAGGCCTAGAACGCTTCCTTCCCTAAATATATATCCTTTCCCAGTTTATCATTTCATCTCATGTACATCAGTATCTAACGCCTGTGGTGCCTCAGTAATGAAAACGGGCGTTAAACACTACTGAAAAAAAAAAATGTTGAAAAGTTCGGAATAGGTCTTGAGGTGTATTTTCTAAAAATTTATGCATTTTATCATTCTGTAGTTTGCTCAGTGGAATATTAGATCCAATAAAAGTTTTCCACATGTTTTAAAAAAAATGAAATTGGCTCATTTTGAGGGGGCTCCTGTTTTGCCTCACTGAAGCTTTTTATTTGTTTTCGAACATTACATGTTACAGATCCTCACACTTTTACCAGGAACACTTAAAAATGTATAATTGTCACCTATAAAAATTACATCTTCCGTCGTGCTGAGAAGCATTCCTCTGCCTTTCCCGGTGTCTCCACCATATGTAACAGCCTAATTGTGGTTACTTAGACTATTGGGGGTATAGGTCAAGGTAGCTCTTAAAACATTCTCAATATGTTCTATCAATTCCATTAAATATACTATAATGTAAAATAGATGTAAATATAGATCAATACAAAGGCTACAAGCAAGCGCTGACATACCTAGATTAAGGTGTAATTTATATGAAGCCGCTGGTGTACCCGCGTTTCCGAAATCGCGCATGTCCAAGGGTTAGCCCTGTACACTGACACAACCTCTACACAGACCCTCAGCAACGTCTATACCCAACTATAAATACTATTATTGTAGAGAATCTACATATGAATTAGAAAAGGAAATGGCTATGTATGTTCTAATGGTAAGCTAGCCACATTCATCCTCAATTATTTATTTAGCCAACGCCTCCGTGGCTGTTCGGCGATTTGATGTCGAGCCTCCAGTAGCGCAGGGTAATATCATCGGGCAGATGTTCCAGCCTTGGACATGGGCATAGATAACCGCTCGATCCATGACGTTCGACAAAGGGGAACAGATCGTCATCAGCCAAACTTGTGCAGTGTAGGCGAGCTTGTAGATAGTCATGTCCTATCATAATGCGGAACCGAGCAACGGCAATATTCATCCTAAAAGTTTGTCATTCATGCCACACATTGCATGAATGTTAAGCCAGCCTGACATCTAATACAAATATATATACTTTTTAATACATTGCTTCGACCTTCTGAAGGAAACAGTTTCTCCTCTCTATGCTGCATTAACTCTCCATTCACTGTGTGCTGTGTGACAGGGCACACTCTGTATCTCTGTTATTAAACATGTACAAAGTACATGGCTTTCCACCATTATGTAGAAAATTGAATAAAACATGTCATGTTAAATACTAACTCTCTTGTTATTATAAGAAAAAATATTTAAAAAAATCTCCTCTATAGGGAATCAGTTTAATGAATCCTGTTATTCAACAGATAGGTTTAAGATCAATATGAATTTATTAAACAATTTACTAACGAGAACTTAGTTTTACTATATTTGCTTTTTATTACCTCACGATGGCAGCGGTAATCTACTTTCAACTTAACAAAATTTCAAGGTCACGCTTCTGATAATTTTCTGAGCACTCTCATTTTCATTTGTGATCATTTTGAGACTTTCACATTTGGAGTCTTTATATAAGCTGAATGGTTTACAGTATGCTTTTTGAAGTTCATGTACTTCCTTTAATTTCAAAGGTTGCAGTATGAACCTTGCCTACTTACAACGTGGTGTAAATGTTTACGCGTAATTCAAGTCAAGTCAGGTAAGGTAACTGCTTAAAGCATACTTTTAAATCTATCCTCTGCTTTTTCCCCCCCATCTTTTTGCGATCAAAGAATTATTTTATGAAAACCATTACAGTAATGTAATCGTTGTATCTGTCGCTCAGTTTTGTGTTAAGTTTAATTAACATCACAATAGTCGAAATGAAATTTTAATCTCTCGGGAAGAAAATATTTATCACTAAAATGAATGCATAATATAAACATTTTTTTTCCAGGTATGATTCACTTGTTCATTCCATTCTAGGTGACATCTCAATCTTGAATGTTTTAATAAGATAACTTAAAACTTACTGACACTTAAGCTACGCCCATAGAGAAATGAAAGACCGGAAACGCTTTATTGCTAAGATTTTTGCCAAGCCTATGAAACCATTAGGACACATGAACTCCTAAATGCTTTCTTATAAGTATGGAGAAAAAGTTTTGCAATCATATTAGCTACAGATTCTGTATCATACAACAGAGAAACTCAGAGAATAGGATTCAAATATATAATTCTAGTTTCAAATAAACAAACTTTTTGCAAGAAAATTTATTACCTAACATTTCAAGAACAGGTAAAACATGAACCAAGCATGCAGACTTCTCCAAACATGATGCGTAATGTGTCTTATGAAATATAAATTTATGATCTGTGGAAAAACTTATGTTTGTATTTTGGATGATGAAACAGTACCAAATCTTCATTAGCAATGTAAGATGTGAAACCACGTCATTACACAGAACAGGTACCAACTAAATATTGGATTGTTGTGGAATAGGCATCAACAATCATAATCTTATTCCAATCACTTGGATTCTGTCATCTGTAATTTGTTCTGTGAAAATCTGAATTTAAATGCCAATACAATGATTGCTGTAGGTTGCCACTTGTTGAAAAGGATTCAAAGAAATGCTCCAGTAAATTGTTGGGGACATACGGGGTACGCTTTGAAGTGGCATAGTGTACTCAACATGTCTTCCGTTCTTTCCAGACTTTGTGACCACCCTGTATAGTTAAAAGACTCGGTGAATTACAGGTCACAATCAGTGAATTATTTAAGCGCTAGTGGCAAACTTAGGTACACAGAGAGTTGTGAGAATTCAAAACAATCAAACACCTTCCGAGAATACGAAAGCCGTCATAATAAGCCGAGTTTAAAGGGATACTCTGCTGGTTAGCTAAGCACAACCTCATTCCTTTTAAAGAAAGGGCTACCCCTTGTTTCTATAATTTTACAACAGCAGATACATGGTAAAATTTGCTCGTTTTATGAAGAGGATTATCAAAGGTTCCAAAATAACGTGGCTGAGGGCTCTAATATTACAACGGAGCAGACCAACTGCTGCTATTCCGGGCTTACCCTGATCCCATTGTTAACGTATTTTCTCTCATTCTTCCATTCTTTGTGCGAGGAACAAAATAAGTTCCTTCGGTGTGTATGTGTGTAGAAATTCTCACATTATGGGTTTTATTTTGCACTTGAAAGAGGAGTGCCGCTAATTCCTGCCACAACCGCTAATCCTACTCTCCGGCCGCCGCGCCGCCCTGTCCCCATGGAGTGTCTCAGAACGGCAAGTGGTGCATAAAGAAAAGTATCAGTCAGGGGCGGAATTTTTAATCAATTTTTCTGCAGATGAAAAGATGCGCAGAAAGCTCAAGCTCAACAGCTTCTCTGTTTCTTTCTTCCCCTTGTCTCGTTCATTATTTTCAGCGTTACCTCATCCGCGTTCACCACAATAACTACAATGTCAGAATAAAAATAATGATCTCTTTTGTTATTTCCACTGGAAACAAACTGGCGATATATTATTAATTTCCTTTCAATTGCACACGTAGAAGACATAGGATCAAATCCTGATTGATAATTTTATACAGAGTTATTTTTCATGTAGTCATAAAATTATCATGTAAAGCACAGCAGCACCATTAGTTGACATAATTAATAAATTGAGACTGTATTTATAAGCTTCCCCCCAAATTTAATTAGAGTGGTTATAGTAAATACTTTTATGTAACTTCCTTATTTTAAGCACGAGTGTAATTTTATTTCTATTTCTTGTATAAGTGTTTGTTTATTGTTTGTGCAGTTATTTTTGCCAGCGTGCAGAAAGCACTCCCATCTATAAAACTCTGACCTGGGAATTTTTGTTGCTTATTGTATCAACATTTGTATAGAAGGCCAAAGCGAACGGCAAACCGATATTTTCTGGAGAAATTCTTAAGCAGGTCCGTGGAAAAGATATTTCTTTGTATATTGTCTGAAAGCTTTGTTGTTATTTAGTTAGGCAAGAAAGACGTAATAAAGAATATGACGACTACGGGAATGAAAAGACAGGCCGATAATCTCTGGAAGGGCGATCCTAACAGTTCCATATAATACGTTTGTGAGTGACATGAAAGAAGTCACGTAAGCCCTCTGACCAATAATGTGGCTGAAAAGAATCGGAGGGAAACAGATTATTCAATACAGATGTGAAGATGGGAATAAAACGTTTTACATTTTTCTAAAAAATCGTATTTGAAAGAAAAAAGATAGCTTCGTGATTAGTCTTACAATTTTTTGGCCCAGAGTCAGTCGATCCAGATTCTCTCAGTTCAGTTGGAAGCGTAGAGAGTGGAGAGAGTACTCAGTTGGTTGGAAACGCAGTCAAGTTCGGGCATTATCAGTGTGGAAGATAAGATTCATTTCAGGTTTCGTCGGTGCCCATTGCCTGTGGTGCCTCAGTAGTAAAAAAAAGGGGCGTTAAACACTATTCAAAAAAGAGACAAATAGTAGCTGAATATAATGTAAATACGGTGTTGTTAATGATGAAATTAGAATGAAAAATGAGATTGGGTTAATTTCACCTCAAAGGGAAAGAGTAGTAGCCGAAATCGAAAAACGTACAGGAAAGATGGAGCCTATCTAATCAAAACCAGGAAAATGAATCTTGAAAAAAAAACTATGAAGGGGAAAAATGGCATGGGTTAGAAAATATCAGAGCTCGACACATAAAGTAGGGGTCTTATTTTCTGATGAAAGTTATTTTGAAGCACATGAGTTGAATGTCTCCATATAAGGAGAAGCGATATAGAGGAAATCTCGCCGAAGCGCATCAAAGAGACAGTAAATTTTCCACAAAAGAAGGTATTTTGAGGCTGTTTTGCACTCATGGGCACACTAACTGTTTGATTCCTATTGACGGAATGATGAACAGCGAAGTAAATCCAAGTTTTAGAGAAAAGGCCACAGAGGAACCGAATATTGGAAAGGAAATTTTCCAGCAAGACCTGGCCCCATGTCATGCATCGAAGAATGTTAAAGACTTCATGGCGATAAATTCTTTGCAGTGTTTGTCCTGGCCTGGAAATTCATTAATTTTCAATTCTATAGAGAACCTTTGGTCAATTGTAAAGAAACGATGAGAAAAATAGACTGCATCGCCGAAGAAAATATTATCTGTGCTATGATAAACGTGTAGTTCCATAAATCAGAAATAAGTGAAATATGTACGAAAATCATTGACGCTAGGCCCAAAAGAATAATTAAGGTAAAGGGTGGGAACACCAAATACTAAAAAACACTGTTTAGTAAAAAGTAATATTGAGCTTTTGTGAAATAATTTTAAAAAATATAACAAAACCCTTGTTCACATTAATTTGCACGGGGGTATAAAACTGAGTCTTGTAATAAAAAGAGTTACTAAACATTTCATGTACGTAACAAATGTTAAGGTAAATTAAATCTGTTACAAGCTGTATACATCTATTGCTGTGTTTCCCTGGCGAAAAGGGCTGCTTCAAAGTGTATCTTTGAACCTGTTGAGAGATTAAATGCTACACTTGTTTGAATATATTATACAACATGTTCAGTGCGAGCTACAATTAAAAAATTGTGAAGGGATGTTAAATCTATGTGAGGGAAGAACAGCGGCCATGTTTGTTGGATACACAGTGAGGGTTGATACAACCCCCCCCCCCATTTTTAGAGCTTTCATTGCGCGTATGGTGAAGGGCAGAGAGGAAACACTTTACCCTCTCATTAATTGCAATGGTGTTGCGCTGAGAGCAATACGGTCGGTGCCTGCAACCAGAAATTGTACTTAGCTTTTGTTGATATAACGTTACCCTACCACTAGGGAAGTAATGAATGGTGTGGGGTTCCACATTACGTTCTACTTTGTATCACTGTTTAACCTGTACATGCTGTTTCAAAAATGCAGAAACATTTTCTTGAAATGCGTATACAGTGTTTATACATTTATTTGCCTTAACGTAAAAGGAAAGAAAACTTATTTTTAAAACCTTTGGTAAAATTGTATTCTATTTCTTAATACATCTAGCGAACACAAGCAAATATTTCAACTAGGGAATGGATTAAACATTTTAAAGCAGTTTTCGAAGGAGAAGAATTCGGGACTAGTGCAAGTTTACAAGCATTGAGAGGGTGCTATTATACGACAAAATTAACCTATCGCAGATAGACGAAGTGATATATAATTAAAAAAAACGGAAAGTCAGCGAGTATAGAAGGCTTGTTGGCCGAGTTCTTTAAGAAAGCTTTGCAAATTAAGAAATTGGTAAGTCTGTATAGAATAAACTTTAATAAACTTTGGAAGGAGAAGAATACCCCGAAGAGTTGAAAAACGGCCATTATCCAACCGCTGTACAAGGGCAAAGGCAGTAATAATACACCAGGAAACTACAGAGGTATTTCATTGTTGTCTGTGTTTGAAAAAATTTACAGCAGAGTTTTGTACGAAGGAATTAAATTTTGGGTTAAGGTATATGATAAATTTTCTAAATTTCAGGTTGGTTTTTCAACCGCTGACAATGCCTTTGTTTTGAAAACTTTAACTGACGAGAACCTAAGAAATAAAAGAGGAAAGCTATGCAGTGTTTTGTGGATTTTAAAATGACGTTCGATACTGTCGAACGAAGCGCTCTATGGGTAAAATTAAAATGTAAAGGGCTTTCTGAGGGCTTTCTTGTGTCAATGTATAAGGAAGTCAAATTTGTTATTAAGACTGATCGGTATAACAGATCTGAGTACAACATAGTGCAGAGGGGGCTTAAACAGGGTTATATATTATAATGATATGATATGTTAATTTAATGATGAATGAAGACATAGATGAACCAGTAATTGAAGACCAACAAATATCAATTCTTTTATATGCCAACGATATAGTAAATCTCTCCAGGACGGTAAAAGGCCTGCAAAAGGACCTAAAAACTCCTTGCAAGATTATTGTAAACCTTGGGGTATGCATGTAAATACATCTAAACCAAAGCTCATAATTTTAAAAATGGCTACGTCTATGGCAAGCTAGTAAAATGGACATGAGGAGAAATAATCCGGACCGTTAAATAATTTGACTATCTTGGGATAAGATTTGTCAGGAGTGAAAAATGGAATAAACACAATTTTTTCCCCAAGCACAAGGGGAGTGGTCAATTTTCACAGGTATTGAGGTTGCTAGCTCGGATACCGGATAATATAAATAATTTTATACGATTGTCAGAATTATTGTATGCATGTCGTGTGTGTGACTGGGTTTTCTAAAAATGTAATCTAGTTTACTATAAGTAATATTCTGAGAGCTCTTGTACGTGTGTTATTTTGTATCTTTAGAATTGAAGAATTGGGCATCGTTGGTAGTTTCTCTTGTCATTCATTTCAGAAATGAAATATTTTACAAGAATATGAACGGCCTTGCGACTGTGATGCGCAATATATGTTTAACTGGAATAATAAATACTACTATTATTACAATGTATGCACTACACGAACAAGGATGACATATAGGCATCTAAAGACATGTTTTATGCTAACTCTAAATGGCTTGCTGAGCCACTTTTTGCATTCTCCATTCAATGCTTAAAACAATCCTTACCCACTTTCAATGAAGTATAATTATAATGTATACTTATATAAGTTCAGTCATCATATTTTGACATTGTAATTAATGATATAACTATTATGTATATAGTGTGTCATAAGCTTTAACTTCGACGTAAGAATTGTACAAATTAGAAAGTCTGGTATTTTCCATTGCAGTAGGTCGGAAAGTTAAAAGAGTAATAAAACTATACAATGAAAGAGTGCCGCTTGTGTCGCTCTTCCTTTTTCAAAAGGCTACAGGGTTAATAAACTGGAAGGATTTTTAAATTTGTTAAGGTCTCTGACCGCAAAAGCCATTGTACCGTTTGCCCTTTAAACCCGTCTAATGGTGCGAATGTCTTAAAACTTTCAAAATATAGCGAATGGCAGTTGTAGCAGGTGAATTTGAACCAGCCAATGGAAAACCTATGTTTAAACTTTTAAAGATAGGCTCGAGGCTTGCGCATGTCTTTTTGCGTATCCCAGCCAATTTTTTTATTTGAATTTTATACAATAAGGGAGAGTCGCTCCACTGGGGCACTCTTTTCAATTCATTCAGTTCGCATAAGCTCGTCACTCAGCAAGCAGTTTACAAGTTCTAGAGCCGCGAGATAAGTTGCAGTATGTATGCAATTATAGATATTCAGTTCGACGCAGAAATAGTTCACAATACTTTCAGTTTCACGATTTAATATTTGCTGTTTCTGTCTCACATCTGTTGATTCCATTTTTATTAGTCGTACTGTCTGTCGATCTTTGGCTTCTTGATCTGTAATTTATAACTTGTTTAGGTATTCTTTCTTCTAGAATTCTTTGTAAATGTTTAATCCATTTCCTTTATAAATCCATTTCCTTTATAATCTTTTATTTGCTTGCACTTCCAGTTCATCTATAATTTCGTCATTTTTATGTTTTTCTCTCGTACAGCCTGAGCGTAGACGCCTCATTTCAGCTGCTTATATCTTACTTATATCTTTCTCCTCGACAGTCCATTATTCACTTTCATAATGTATTGGGTTCATCCCGACTTTGGGCGTAAAAATCCTAAGTATGGCTTTCTTCGGAAGAGAAGAAAAGGCATGGGTCCCGTGTCGTATATTCACGACACGTAAAGAACATCAAGCCTGAAAGAATAGATCTCTGAGCAAAATTTATCGGCCGTTTTACGCCCTTAATTGAATGGGATGCTGAAAACCTGAGATGTTAAAGAGTGTCCATAAATAAATCAATAAAAAAAAAGACATGGGGCCAGGTCTTGCTGGAAAATTTCCTTTCCAATATTCGGTTCCTCTGTGCCTCTTTTCTCTAAAACTTGGATTTACTTGTCGCTGTTCATCATTCCGTCAATAGGAATCAAACAGTTAGTGTGCCCATGAGTGCAAAACAGCCTCAAAATACCTTCTTTTATGGAAATTTTACCGTCTCTTTGATTTGCTTCGGCGAGATTTCCTTTATATCGCTTCTGCTTATATGGAGACGTTCAACCCATGTACTTCTAAATAACTTTCATCAGAAAATAAGACCCCTACTTTATGTGTCGAGCTCTTATATTTTCTAACCCATGCCATTTTCCCCCTTCATAGTTTTTTTTTTTTTTCAAGATTAATTTTCCTGGTTTTGATTACTTTTTTAAAGTACTGTTACTATATAGGCAATGCTATAATCTTCTAGGCTGTAAGGCATTGTGAAAATATTTAAAAATTCGTACAATGGATGTATTGTAATTATGTCCTTTAGGAATTACTTAATACGTGCAGTTAGCCATTACTGAATAAAATATATGTTATCTCCGATTATGGTCTGACGCGTATCTTTAAAATGTATGATTTGAGTTTGTGACCGTCATGAAGATAAAGGGCTTCTCTTGGACAGAAAAATTGTCATTCTCACATAACCAATACTTCACTCCGTTTTATGACGATTACAGAGGCAAAATCAACAGAATTTACGAATATTGTACATAATTATTTTGCAACTCTCAGCAACCAACATATCTGTGCATAGTGACGACTATATTTGTCTAAGCCTCCCTTACTAACTTAGAAGTTTAAGGTTTACATTTTGTAAACGTCCTGTATATTTACGACTTACAAAAAACTACTCTTAAGAACTAATAAGATCGCCAGCAATGAAGGTTAATTGTAAGAATTTAAAGACTTATACATAAACAGCACCTTCTAATTCAGCCACTTCATTTGCATAGTATTTAAATTAAACTTAAAACAGGTTAGCCATTAACTTTCGTATTAACGAAACGAAGCTTATGACGTGTCGATGAACTCCAAACCTTATTGTTTCATCATAATTTAAGTTTATTAGTTGTTTCGAAGATTTTAATTATTAATATTTCTATTTATGTATAATGTATTAATATTGTGTACATGTATTCCAATGTAACAACATCAATTTCTCCCATAATACACATGTTTAGCTTACATACGAAAGTAGTTTCCATGTTAAGACCATTGTTTACTATGCATAGGAACTTAAAAACAACAAATTTACATATCTGTTAAATTTAAATTCTGATAAGGAAAAAATAATTATCAAAACTATTTGCAAAGACATAGCTTATACTTTGCTTATACTATATTAAAAAGAAAAATCTTGTAGAATGCTCTTAGTATATGAAAACAATATCTATGTATATGGACAATTTTTAATACATTTAATACTACTTTTTTAATTTCGTGATGAGAAATTTTTATTTCTATTAAAAAAATTACCTGCGTATTATATAAAAGGAACCCTTATTTTATATTTGTATTAAGGAATATATTTTGTCTTATTTAAACCAATTTTTTGCCCTACACTGTTAGAAGTTAACAATGCTAATAAAACATAAAATATTGTTGGCACTTAACATTATAATGATGCGAAATTAAAAATGAACTGCTCTGTATGTCTATTAACACATAAAAAGTGTGAGAATGCAAACAACTTTCTTTGCGCACCCCTTAATGTTAATATTTAAAAGTTATAAAATATATTTTTTGTGTATATGCGTTGAGTGAAATGGCATTATAAAAGTAAATAATTAAAATAAAATGACTGAGTATGAAAAAAGAATATAAAAGTGGGTGGTAAACTAAAGGGAGCTTTCTTTGAAATTAAATATTATCTGGCGCTCATTGAATCCTTCATTTTATGCCAAAACATTAAAACTATTCTTCTAATTACCCTGTGATTACCGGTATAATTATTGAAATTTAAAATGTACTTCTTTCTAGTCATTGTGGTAACGTATAGCCTCTGGGATATTTTTAAAAATTAATATAAGGGATGAGAGCACCTATTTATTATTTTTTTAATATTAGATTTATTGTCCTTTAATTTTATTATTTTACTGGGGAGATTCCTGGAATTAATGCTTTTTAAAGCTGTAAATCATTTTTATATTTAAACATAGATTTAGTTTTTAGGTATTTGAGTACTGTAAAAGAAGAATATTTTAAAATAGTCGTAGTGAATTTAAAGGTTTACTTTTTTCCTTGAGCTATATATTCTCTTCTCCTATATAATAATATGCATTATTGAGAAAATTTCTTAAGAAAAAATTCACAAAATAATGTATATTTAGGGTTTAGTGTACTTCATTCTTAGACAGGATGTTTCGGAAATACTATAACAAACTTTGGTGGCGTGATCCTCACACCAAAACAAGGAAAAAAATCCATATAAATATATGTCCGGATACTCTTGAGTTGTTAATGAAAGGATACCAAAACAAGAAAAAAATATCCATAAAAACATATGTCCAGAAATTATTCATTTTATGAGTTATTAATGTTTACCAAAACAAGAAAATAAAAGTACCTATAAACATAATGTCCGAAAAGCCTTAGTTTTTGTGTTTATCACGCGAAGTGCATTTGTCTCCTGGCCAGTATAGCCAATTCTATACCCCCACTATAATTCCTGAGCATCATACTGATTAATCAAGAACATCAGTAGGCAATACTAAATAAAGTGCAGAATTCGCTTTCATATCGTCATCTATAATTCCTAAATGTTCTTTGTATCCAATGAGATTGCAGCCCCTTCATCCAAATTTGATAACAGCGTTTTCAATAATTATATATTTAGCCAACTTAATGTGTATTCACTCAAACAATTGTTTTTGCGCATTCAGTCAAGCAGTCTGAAATAATTTTGTAAATTATGTAACAAACTCTGCCTAAGCAACCATAAAATTTAATAAATCAGAATGTTTCTCTGTTTTGGTTTTCTCAGTTGGTATTAGTGAATCGAACGGTAGAGATTGTAATAGTCGACTTTCGTCCATTTCACCCTCACGGGGTTTCTGAATAGGTAGATATTCATAAGTAATTGTTAATTTTCTGTAAATTTAACATGTATATTTATTTATTTTATTCTTATTCTATTCATGAAATAGTCCCAAACCCGTATTTGGCTCTTATATAGTGGCATAATTGAAAATCGACTTTAGCCTATTGCAAAATGGCTTGAAAATTTAAGTATCCATAATACAAATATACACTTATTATAATTTTGTAATCCAAGTTTAGGGGAATTATATTTCAATTCTTAGTTTATTCGTAAAATAATTCTAATAAATATCATTGTGATTTTACTTGTGATAAAATTAGGAATTCTTTTAGTAGGGATATCACTAGTAAGAATTTGTGGATACTCAGGCGCAAATTGTTTTTATCTTTAGCAAAAAAACCGGGAACGGCGTCTCTACGAGGTTAATGTTTGTGCTTCTCCCAAACATTTCAACACTTAAATTTCTATAACCATTGTTTGATGCATTTTAATGGGGAGAAAAAAATATCTGCAGGGAACTGTGAGGCTACTAGCCGATATCTCGAGGCTGGAAAAGTGCATGCACCATCTGAGACGTCATCTCTCGTCGCATGCGTTCCAAGAAAAGTTTGTCTCCAGTTTTATACAGTCCTAATATTATAATATTACTTTTGCGGACACTCCAGCAGCGACAACTCAGTCCTTTAGTTAGTGGTAAGCACTTGGCAGGCTGGTAAATTATCGTGTGAATTCGTAAAGTGGTGGCTTCATTTCGTTTTAAGTTAATCGAGTGTAAAGCTTAAACTCTAAGCTCTTTTTAAGCGATCGTTGGAAGAGAAAATTAAAATTGAAAAACGGCTTGCATCACTCCATGTATTAATATGGATCTACTGTGATTGCAAAACATAGGAAGTATATACGTATTATCACTTTGTTACCATAAAAACCAGAAGAATGAAGTTTACCTTTGTTTAAATAGATGCTTTATTAAGATATTTTAGTTACAGTATCTCTCAATTATGTGTGTTTAGCACGAGTCACGAGTGTTAATTAGAGTTATTAAGTTTCTAGAAACCTGCGATCTGCATGTTGAGCTTTGACTTTGTGCTGTCATTGAACGAAACTGAGAGAACTGAACTTATCCACAAGAATTACACCAAGTGGGAGTGCATTTTTACACTCACAAAATTTAAGGGTACCTATACTATGGTGAAAATTTTGCATTTTAATGAAAGTATTTAATTTTATATTTTAACTTTTAAAATATATTCCAACCTAAAGAACTTTTTGAAAGTTTAAGTCACTTCAAATACCTGATAAGTTGTCATTTTTAATGATTGTAAATTTTCAAAGTAATAGGCCGTTACAAAAACTGCATTTTTCATTGCAATTGAAAGAATACTAAAAATTGGCAGCTTAAAATATCCATGTTAAGTGCTTGAAAAATTAGATGGATGAATATTGATTGCCTTTTCGGCATTATAGTACAGATATATTCGTCAATAGAAATAAACATTTTTAAAATTAAATTATATTGTAATAATGAATTATAAATACATATATATTAATAATATTATATTATGTTATTTCTGTATTAGCCATGATATATGTATGTGTATACGCTTTTTATATATATCTGGCTTAGTGATTTTCTCACAAAGCTTTACTTCTATTTCTTGTGGTATGTTTGTTAGTGTTTTGGTTGTTAATATTAAACTTTATATGACATTCCTGCATTTATAAATAAGTGTGTGTACCTTTTCATGCACTAAAAATCTTAACTTTATTTTTTCAGAATTAATTTGTGCACATTTGCGTACGTTTAGAATTCCATTTCTACTACGAAAATGGATCTACGTATGTGAATGAAAAATTTGTCTCAATTGCTTTATAGATATTTATATATAAAAATTTGTATACATTCTCATATTTGAAGCACAATTTTAAATAAAAAATATGTTCTTTACTCTTGAACCTTTCACCTGTAACCTTTTTTCGTGACATCACTAATTCATTTTTACAAATGTGCCAAAAGATGTTAAATTACTAGTTTTTTAAACACACTGTAATCTCAAAACAGCTGTCAAATAGTTGAAGCAAAAATGTGTGTACATACCTCAAAGTCCTGTTCTGAATGGTTACGAACTTTACATTTTAGCTCTACTATACGCCTAAGCTTTCCTATTCATAAATGGGCGAGGAGATTTTTTTACATGTATTTATTTCTCAAATTGTTGAGGATACAGTTTATGTATTATTTACTATTTATTGTAACTATTATGCTATGGACAGTTAGTGGAATTGGGGTTCCTTGATTGAAAGGAAGATGTACCTCGGATTTTAAGGCATGTAGCTTTAAGTGTATAAAAGATGTGGGCAAACGCCGCTGATATCCCGCTGCTCGTTTATGGGTATTGTAGAAAGCTAGCAAAATACTAGACCTTTTCTGTAGATGCTGCAGGTCCACTCAGGTGTACATTTGGGGAAGCTGTGATGAAACTTTGTTAGTAGAGGAATATTAGTAGCATTTGTTAAAACCCGAGGTAGCAGAACCTAAAGAGCACTTTCTAAAAAGAAAAGCAACTTCAAGCCTAGTACTGAGGTGCGAAAAATTACACCAACCTTCTTCAACGAAGGGGTTTGGAGAGAAATACTTGTGCAGCACTTGCCTGCTTCTGGGAAGAGTTTATCCACTGAATGATTATAGGTGTTGGATGGGCAAAGTTACAGCAACATTACGCTGTGAAACAGATAAACAGCCCTTATCACTCACGCTTCCATTTCTTTCATGGCGTGTAAAGGACGCACACCGTTCGCTCTGGTGAGAAACTAGTGGGAACCGCATCCACTTGAGAGCTCCTGGCTTCTTTTCAAAAACCTCTACACCAGCAAGGCATTGCGTAGTCATTTTTCAACTGGCGTCAGTCGGCAACGCAAGACAAATATCGCCTAGTGCCAGTATACACTTTGCGCGTTTCTTCCCTCCACACTTCGCCCCATATGAAAGGAAGAGATGAGAGAAAAGAAGAGAAAGAAAAGAATATAGAACTGAAATGAAAAGAGGGACTTAGGAACGTAAGCGTGTCTGAAGGTATGGTGAATGTATTCGACTCGAATTTCTATAGAACTTTACATCTGGGCGGGGGTAATGAATTTTCTTTTCAGTTCTTTCTGAAGTGACGTTTTTTTTTTTTTTTATCTTAAGCTGCATATATCTGATATATGAAACTTCTAAGACACGCCTAATGCCACCCAGGTTTAATTTCCCATATAACACCCTGATCTAGCTCTTTCAATCGATACAACAGGGTTGAGTGGCACATATGAGGTGTTCGAAAGGTCATTAATATCAGCTCTTTGTTTTACAATTAAAAATACATGTACAGAGTGCTTTAAAAAGACACGTGAAACTTCAGGAGCGAGCTACTTGCATGTAAACAATAAAAATGGCTTTTAATTTACCTTAATATTTTCAAAATATTCATCTCTCAAAAAAAAAAAAAAAAAATACTGCCCCTCAATTACTTACTGCCTCATGAGGGCGACTTCAAATTTGTGACTATGCAGGAATTCCTCATCATCCCCCAATAATTTTAATCTTGCTGTTCTGTTTGGTCTGTGTGACCCAATATAAATATATATTGAAAAAGATGCAAGTGTTAAATTTTAACACAATTACATTTTTCATTCTAAAATATCTGTTACAATGTCAATTGCTTGGGAAGAGAGACAAGTACAAGCTCCACTTGTATTTTGTGATTAATCCGAAGATAGAATTGGATCCAACAACATTGCTGAGGGCTTTGAGGAGTCATGTACGTGTTTCTTTCTAACCTTAGTGTAAAGTTGCCATTTGTGACCATTTCGTTTTGTTTTGATACAGGGTGAACAGTTTTACATGGATAAAAAAAGAGGTCAAAGAAGTTTAAAAAGGAGGAAATTGTTCGAAAAAATATAACACAAAATAACCATTTCATTTGGCCTCACATTATACTTAAAAGTATATCTATGTTTATTTTAAACAAAATATTAAAAAAAAGTATTTACAAAGGTTTACAGGATAGCTATATATGAAAGGTAAGCAAAATATAAATGCATTAGGTTCCAAATCCATAAATTTTACATTCAACTTCAAATTCATTTCTTCCTTTTCAGAAGCTCTGATGCGAGCTCTATGGAACCTGAACACTGTGGCACTTCTGACTTGCTAGAAGTACGTCGGGTTGAACATCAGAACCCCTACTCTTGGGAAAGTCGTCCGGTTGGGTTGAACTCGGAAGGTCAGTGTGTTCTCGCAACACATGGGAAAATAAGGTGTCCCAGCGTAATAAAGCCCATACGCCTTATATGTAGGTGAATCACTTTAAGTTCTCAGGTTATCCACTTGGAAAGACTGGTGCTAGGTTAGGCCGCCCTACCAGTGGTGCCAGGGGGTAGTTCCTGAGTCTGGGGGGGGGGTTCAAGATTGAAAAACAAAGAGGAATTTTTGCAAGAGTACACAAAGCGGAAGAGGCCGACTGTGAGAATGCAGTAAAGTAACTAAATTTACAACTCAATCCACTTCGATCTCTCGAATACCTAGCTATCTGTAAGCAAAAAGTATATTCCATTGATGCAGCTCCCATCTACAGGGAAAGTACTTTAAAAGACGTCAAAATGGAAATTTTAGGCATACTTACGAAAAGAAAGAAGTACTGTTTATGATTCTGGGGAAAAAAATCCCGGACCCAAAAGGGTTGTTAAAAGGAGAATATGTCCCTGGATGAAAAAAAGTCTGATTACCATATTTTGACATTAATTCAAATGTTAAATAGTGAAAGAAAATTCTAAAAGCACACGCATCTTATAAAATTCCTGATCAAATTCATTTAAAGCAGCTATTTAGCGAAGTTTTCAAACAGAAGAGAACACGACCTAATTCTTATTTCCGTTAATGCACCTTTTAGTATTATTGTTTGTGATGCCAAACTGCTCTCTCTCTCTCTCTATCTCTCTCTCTCTCTCTCTCTCTCTTTTTTAGGAAAATTATATTACATGCCATAATGAACGTATCAATTTGGTAAACACAACAAGAAGACGCTTTGAAACATATAAGGACTCCAAAGATAGCAGAAGGCAAGAATCACAAACGTTCTGTAAATCACAGATGTTCTGTAAACAGATGTGACTCATATATATTATGATAGCGTTGCTACGTGACAGGCAAATCAACAAAGAACAAATGAAGTCAATATTATCGTATGATGTCCTGTAAACAGATGTGATTCACGTTACGTTATGCTAGCGTTGCTACACCAAAATTGTGCCAAGATTATCGTTTGAACAGCGGAAAGCAATTTTGAAGTGGTATTGGAAGACCGAGAATGTTGTTCAAGTTCAAAGACAATGGGGACCCGTGTACAGAACAGAACCGCCAATGCAACAATTGCACGCATTCGAGACAAATTTGAGACTCAAGGTACCGTATGAGATGGTCACAACGGCAGATCTGGGAGACCTCGCACAGCAACAAATTGAAACGGCATGTGCTGCAATCACTGAGGACACTTAGGCAAACGTTGCTCAATCAGTAATCTAACGTACTCGGAAGTGCATCGACGCCGATGGTGGGCATTTTAAGAAACTGTTGTAACTGTAAAAGTCTAAGATGATTAGTGCTCTTTATTTTCTGTTTGTGTGAATTCAGTTTTATTATGTTAACACAGTTTTTTTCTTTGCTTGAAGTGTGTATACATTTTTGGCACCATCTGTATTTGCTTTTGTTCTATCCTATATATTTTCCAAGTACCCACTATTAAATGCATATAAACAATGTAAGTCCATGTTATTGAAATATATAGATATTATTAAGATTATGCCTAAAATATCACAAGAGAGTTACTTAAAACGCTTAGAAAGGAAGAACTTGATTTTAAATATGGCCACATGATAAGATATCAGAAGAATGCAATTTAGTCAATTAGCTCAAATAAATTAAGAAAGATTGGGTTTTCTGTAACGCAGTGTTTGTTATTATCACTAAATGCGATAAAAGTTAAACCAAAAGCTACAAAATTTATTACTTAAATGTTTTAAATTCAAACAGTTTTAATAAAACGCATAAAATTATGTTAACTAAGCATTTGCAATATTATATCTATCCGGAGAGATCCATCTTATTACGAATATTTTTATAAAAATTAAAGTTCTGGTTATAACTTGGCACTCAGTCAAGGAAGAGATCTTATAATGCATGCGTTAGAAGCTGGTCAATTAATTTCCTGTATGCTACCAGTTGCTATGTCTTCTCATTATTCACATTCTAAGCATGCATTTTAGAGTGCCATCACTCAGGTCAGCATTTTTTAAATTTGTACTTTGCATTACCTGAAATAGAAGTTGTAGACCGTGGGCAAGATAAAAGTGAACGAAACGAGACAGCTGATGGTAATCCCCTGAGAGGACTTTGCAGTCTGTTTTGAAAAGTAGAATGGATGCATGTGTATGTAAGGTCCTAAGGGAGCTGCTTCAAGACAGGATATGGAATGTAGTATTTAATATTAAATGACCAGATAGCTCCCTGAAAGCCGTTGTATTACAACTGAAAGTGGAAGAGAAAAAAGTGAAAAAAAAAAAAAAAACTTTTCACTTTACAACATCTCTGAAGTTTCTGAAGTTGCTTCTTGTTTTGGAATAAGAAACGAAATGAAAAGTCAATGGAATTTGACCAGAATATTTATATAAACATGTTATTGATCTGAGTTTGATCTGAACATACTTTTAGATGGAAAATAGGAACCAAAATGCTATAGGAAAGGATCCAAGGTGCTTTATTAAACTAGGAAAAGTATTTAAATAAAAACATAGAAATATTTAGCCATCTTCAACAGATTGGAATTTTTTTTCGGTCATTCTAAAACGCGACGAAAAAAATCAAACCTAAGTTGTAAAACACATTTCATAAACAACAGCATACTTTAATCACGTAACACATCCGGTATCTGAACTAATATTGAATATTTTACAGATATGAAACTCTTACGAACAAGCTTTAAGCAAGAAGGCTTTCATTGAGGTCTGGCAGCATCTTTGTATATCAACTCCGCACTGCGATAGGTCACAATAGCTTCTTGATTTGACCTAAGAAATGTTTCGCATTCACAGTTTTTGTTGTCAGCATGAAATCTCCAAGCACTTTCTTTCATTTCGTTACTTGGATGACGCTATTCTCTGGAACATAATAGTACACCTACCTCTCATCTGTAGGTGACACTGTATCAAGACATTCCTATTTTATTCATGTCCTTACAGAAGCCTCCAAGAGGCAGTAATAAGATGTATTACACTTTTAACTTATGGAATTAAATATACTGCCAGTATTGTTCAAGCGGTCACCTATACATAGCACATAGCACATTGTGGTGACACTACGCTTAATGCTTTATGGCTCCGCCTTCTTCACAAAAGCTTACTCAAACTTCTACATATGCAAGTAGTAGTGGTAGTGGTAGTAGAGCAGTAGTAGTAGTAGTAGTAGTAGTAATAGTAGTAATAGTAGTAGTAATAGTAGTAATAGTAGTAATAGTAGTAGTAATAGTAGTAGTAGTAGAAGTAGTAATAGTAGTAGTAGTAGTAGTAATAGTAGTAGTAATAATAGTAGTAATAGTAGTAGTATTATTAGTAATGGAGTATATTGTACTAGTTTTAAAATACACTCAAGTAAGTACAACTGCCGCATACATATATACATCCCACATGAAAGCATACATACATATAAATATGCAAACACATCGATATACTTACATCACACGCTTTCTATTAATAATTTTATACACTTACACATAAAAATAAATGGAACCCTTACTTTTGAGTCCCCCTTCCATTTACTCCCACCCTATCTCCAACTCATTATAGCCATTAATCTTCTTTTCGGCTCTTCGCTAGAAATATCTGTAAGTTATTACAGATTCACCATTCACCAACACTTCCCGGCAAATGTTCAAATTTCTATTGACATTCAGAAATTGCGGTGATAAATGCTCATTTCTAAAAATCTCCGTTTCCCTGCATTCTGCCAAAATATGCCTCCAGGTATCACCTTCTCCGCACAATGGGAAAATTCTTTCCCCGAGAGCATTAACTGTTTTGTTTCCTTTAACTCTCTAATCTGAACCATGCGAGACCACTTCGTTCTTCCCTGCCACAGATATCTAAATAATGTCCCCTCCCCCACACGGATGCATTTGAGCCTGCAGATTAAGCGATACTTTTTCTGCACATTGAGACAAAATATTTTGTCTATTGATATCTCTCAAACGTCTGTTAACTATTTTCCAACTATTTCGCGTAATATCCTCTAACCAAATATACCTTAGTTCAATTTTGTCTATAACCGCCACGGGTGGCCGAGGTCGTTAAGTCTCGGACTCGTGAGCGGGAGGTCTGGGTTCAAATACCGCCAGGACCGTCCTTCCTGACTGAGGTTTTTTCCAGTTTTTCCTCAGTCCTCATAAATGGCAAATGCCGGGGAGCTACCCTAAACTTAGGCCTGGAACGATTCCTTCCATAAAAATAAATCCTTTCTCAATATATCATTTCATCTCATGTATCATCAGTGTCCATCGCCTGTGGTGCCTCTGTAGCAAACCATTCATTCATTCAATTTTGTCTAAGTCTTTCCTTATTTTTGATGCCCATGCCGTATCCCACCTTCCCTTATTTACTCCCTTAGACAAACTGATCGAAGAAGAGCTTGATCCTCCTGTATCATTCTTAACCAGTACTTAATTGTTCTTATTTTTAAATTTACACTTTCGTTAGGAATTCCAAACTATTTAAGAACCCCTTTGTATTTGCTGTACCTCTCCCTACCGAAGCTGCAGTGTAACTACCACGAAGGTAAGCTCTCAACACAGCCAATTCTACAAGAAAAAGCGCAAGCTCAAGGAATTGTATTCGACAAAGGTTGAAGATAATTACGTAATCTCTTGCTTCAAACCTAGGAAGATACCGCAAGTAAGTGAACAGAGGGGCTAGCAATGGTGCAAAATCTTTGCCATAAAACTACAAATTAGTATGTATTTCTTTCTTTTAATTTTCTTAAAGCTTTATACTTATCTGGAAAAAATATGCAGTTCTATTGCTGTATCAATCCCAATAATTAATATTTACACTTTCGTACATTTATTTGGATATATTCAGAAATTAAATAAAATTTATATTACCTATTTATAAATTATTTATTATTAGATGTTTTCTATGTTCATTAATTATTTTCTATTTTTTCACCCCTTTTCTCATTAATGTAATGATAGTCTTAGACGATAATTTATTTCAAAGTTGGACCGAAAAGCAACAGTAATTTGTAGTATGATGTTCTGTAAACAGATGTGACTCACATTAAGTTATGCCTAGCTTTTCTACAACAAAATGTATCCAAGATTATCGTTTGAGCGGAAAGCAATTTTGAAGTGGTATTGGAAAACTGAAAATGTTGAAGTTCAAAGGCAATGCAGACGTGTATACAGAACAGAACCGTCACGCGAGTAACAATTGCACGCATTCGAGACAAATTTGAGACTCGTGGTACCGTATGCGATGTTCACAAGGGAGACCTCGCACAACAAGCCCAGCGTCCTCGGCTATGGTTTTGAAACATTTTTGAGCACTCACAGCAGAAGTATACAAATCAATGTGCACGTGAGACTGAAATTAGCAGAACCAGCGCACGTCGTATTATTAAAACAGGAAAGTTAAACGTTTTCATCCCAAGATTTGTCACTAATTAACTTTAAGTTTAAGATGATTAGTACTCATCATTTTCTGTTTGTGTGAATTCAGTTTTGTTATGTCAACACAGTTTTTTCTTTGCTTCAAGTGTGTATATTTTGGCACTTTCTGTATATATATATATATATATATATATATATATATAAAATATAGACACAAAACTACTGAATAAAGTCATGGGGAAATACTTTTCTATCTAGAAAGAGCAGTTTTTCTTTACAGTGCTCTTAGCGCTTGAAAATAATATAAGTAATTAAAGATAGGCAAGACCCTGCTAGAATATTTGTCGCCATGTAGCTCTAAATTGAGAATCTACAAAGGTTTCACGTTGCGCAGCAGACTTCATGAGAAGTTTCTTGTCAGAAGCCTCCTTTAATAACTTTTCTCTTCCCTTCGCATCTCGTCATAACGTTGCCTTAATTTTACTGTAATCCTGGCAAATCGACCGCCGGCTCTAAAGAATGTAGTTCCGCTCGTTGATTTCCTTTTTAAAGTTTTTAACGTTCCCTCTCGCCTGCCATAGCTCTTCCGGAAGATGAATGCAATGAATTAATGAAGACGTAAATGAACTGCAGTATTTCAGAGCCTGAAATTACCTGAGATGAGCGAAAACTCCGGAAAAAATAACCTCAGTCAGATAAAAGCAACAAATGCAACTGGACCCAACTAACAAGTTACATAGCTTCTGGTAAATGGATTTGTTTTAGCTGTAATGTGTTTATAATGGTTAACTGGGGGAGTGTGATAATAAATACATGTAAGTATATATATTGCAACTTATCATGAGCTCTTGAATCTAACTTAGGGGAGATCTTAATGTGCAAACGTGAACAATCAGTTACTTGGAAGACTGCACTGTTGCCTCTAGGGTACCATTTCACAATGACTGCATGATTGCTCTTAACATATAGTAATGTCTTTCATATTTGATTGGAGAGATTAAATATCGTATCACGTTCACAGGTTTGGCTTCCTGCAAGTTGCCCTTGGAAGAGAGGAGATTTCTAACTGTGTGAGAACAAATGAACACGAGACAGCCAATGATGCAAAAGTACTTTGTAAACTAATTTAAAAAATGAAATGAGATGAGTTACTGATTGTCAGACGCCATCAATCATATTAGTAGCAGTATGAATGTTTGTTTAATATATCGATTATTCCATTTACTTTAATTTTTGTGATAAAACTTGCTAATCCCATTAAAATTAGTAGATTCTTGGTAAATCAGTGGCATGCACGGCCTACAGTTGGTCCGGTGAGGATGCTCCAGGCGACTTTAATAACTATAACAATGCCGATCTCCAGAAAAACTGTAATTTTAAATCAGTGCCGTGAAAGCTTCAAGTCTTATATTGCCATCCATTTATTTGGGCTATTTTTACGCAGCAGTAGTTCACGGTCAAGCGCGCGCCAGGCCAACTTTTGATCAAGGCCAGAAAGTCAAAACACTTTCGGCAAAACAGAAGATATAAACGCCAAAAACATACGAGGAAAACTACTAAGTAAATATAGTATTTTTACAATTTCAACGTTCTGAATTTCCGTGAACAAAAGAACATACAAAAATAGAAAAATTCTGGAAAAAAATCATTATAACATGTGAATAACATTTTTAGACGATACAATACACAATTCGCAAGAAACTGTGTGCTTTAAACGTCTTGTTTGAAAACGAAACCTTCAAGTCGCACGTGTGTTTATGCATACATCGTTTTTAATCGCCAATTGTACAATGACTCAATAGCATTTAGCAGGCCTGCATTCCGCATCCTTGCCGAGTTCACTCTGCTTCAGAAAGCGTTATCAATTTTTAATTTACGTTTTAATACCAATTAACATATAAAAAGTTAAAAGTATATCACATTAAATATTTAAATATTATACATTGATCATAATAATTTTAACTCAGTTAATTTGTGATATATAATTCTCATTTAACTGCATGCTTTATTCCTAATACTCGTATTACGGTTTTAATTAATGTAATTATTTTAGACTTTAAATAGTATACATGTGTATATTTTTCTCATGTTTACATTAATTACTTTAAATGAAATTCCGTACTGTCACATTTGTATGATAATATTTATTTCAGAATGATTGCTGGAAGAGAATGCCTTCTGGTCTCAAGAAAAAATTAAATATTCTATTCTTGTAAAAATTGAAGAAAAATGATATAAGTCATCATTGTGCGTGTTACATCATTTTTGTATTGATATGAAATAGCTTATTAAGCCAGGATTTGTCAGACCCATATTCTAGGCTTAATACAACTTTTCTTTTAAATAAATTCTATTTAATCCTAACTTTCTAGATGAATTTAAAGTAAGTTTATTAGCATACTCCCTTTTTATGGTGAATCTTACTTAAGTGTAAGACTAGAAACCATTTAAATAACATGCACTTTAAAAGTAACAATAATAAATAATTGTTTAAAACGTTTAATTTCAATTCTTAATCCATTTTATGCACATTCCTTCACATTAAAGAGTTCGTTTCACAGGAAATACCCGTGATTATATGGATTTCAAACGATTAGTATTAGCTTCAAACATTTTTTCTCCAAACTAATTTTTTTTTTTTATATTTAGAAATGAACATCTCAGAAATTTTATTGGGACAGTGTCCAGTTAACTCAGTTTCCATTTTTCACTCTTAGACATACTAATATATCCATCACGCAGGAGATTGTAAACTAAGTGAATTCCTCATCGAGTTGAATAACGTTTGATAAAAATGAATATATAATCCAAATTAGGCTTTATTAATTAATGAAATGAAATAAGTTATGGCATTACAGTGTGGTATTAGCAGAACAAAATTAGAATTCTTGCAAGGTATTACAAAAGAGTAAACACATTTTAGAATCCCAATTAGTACTATTGAGATTGAACCACAAAAATTAATTGTATACTTTAATTAAATGAAATGTGTGGCCACCTATACACAAAAATATTCTCCGTGAGTAGTTTTACAATTTTTAAATGCAACCATGTTTATGAACTGAGCCCTTGGATTAATCTTTACATTCAATAAAATAGAGAGAAATGAAAGAAAGTATTCCAGTTTCGAGTATTAAAGAAGAAGTTCATATATTTCTCTAAATCAAAAAAATATTATAGTCAGACATAACTATAACATACGAGAAGTAGGTAGCAAAATAATTGAAAATTATATCGATTTTCATTGACTTTGAAATTTAATTTAAATGTTATTGTAGGGAAAAAAAAAAACATGTAATGCGAGCGTTTTCTGAAGAATATTACAGAGCGTTTTTACATACAAATATAATTCTCGCATATATATTATATTACTATTTCACATTTTATATCTTCACCACGATGCTTTTATTAAATATAAAACATATGTATTGTTATAAATACAGTTCATTTGCTGAATTAATTTGTAATTTTATTTTAAAACAACATAGAGAATATAAAATCAAAGAACGTTTTTTTAAATTTCAGCTTTCAGGTATACCCCTATTCCCATTGGTCAGATTTTCCTAATTTTCGGAAACTATTTTTCTTATTTTATTTCGAATTTTGTGGGGAAAGAAAAATATTGGTGCCGCTAGGACGATTTTTAAAAATTGAGTTTCAGTTAAACCGCAACTACTAATGGGCCGATTTTCCTGATTTTCAGAAACTATATTATTTATTTATTTAAATAGTATGTACAGAGTTATTTGTTAATAAGCAAATATTAATGCCGCTAGAGCAATTTTTTAACTTTTGGGTTTCTGGTAGCCCCCTGCTAATAGTTTTATTTTCAAAAACTATTTTTCTTATTTTATTTCAATGGAATATACAGAATTTACTTTAAAACATTTAAAATTGCGGCCGCTAGAGCGATTTTGAAATTTGGATTTAACCCCATGCTTGCGTTATTACTCTTTTTTGTATTAGAAATATTTTTAGTATTTACTAAATATCCCCAGATGTTATTAAGGAAATAAAGTAAGCAAATTATATTATGTTAGGATGCATACATAGGTTTATAAAATGAATTAATGCAAAAATGCCGAGTTTAGTTTTGATAAGGTGTAATGAATATGATGTTTCCAATCCATACTATGGTCAATAATAAGATCAAGAAATTTTATGTTATAAGATTCGATGATATCGTTGCTTCATATTGCACCATTACCTCTGCTTCCTATAAATTTTGATAAGAGAGCAGTATTGCAGGGGAGGGGCATGTTATCAGCAAGCCGGTCGCCACACGTGGGTTACTAGATCGAAAAACGCCACCTCTCAATCAGGCAGCTCCCCAATTGTCTTCACGAGGCTGGATGGAACCCGTTCTAGACCTCCGTAACATAGAAAAATGTGTAAGCAGGTACCAGGAATCGAAACCGTGTCCTTCCTGCTAGCATTCAGCGAACTAGACCAAGGAGGTTAATTATTTATTATATTGAAAATATTATTGGATTAATTTAACAGGCGATTGTTTTTGAGTTCTCTAATGGGAATACTAGCATCAGTGCAATAAGAATTGGATAAGTGTGCTTGTTTATTACTAAGGGAATACAGTGTATAATAATGGACTAATAATAGAATCTTGAGGTACACTATGCTTTACTATCGACAAGAAGAATGCGTTGAAGAATTTATCATAATATTTTGCTTTCTGTTTGATGAGTATGATGCAATCTATTAATAACCTTCGTCATTAACACCTTATATAACTTTGACAAGATTTAGTAATCGCGTGTTAGAAGGTAGGGATTACCTATAAGTTCTGCGTTTAAGTTAACTACAAACACATTGACAACATGAACTCCGCAGAATCTCTGCTTTTGATCATTGAAATTCAAGCATTTTCAGTTCCAAACTCAGAAATCTCAGTTCATTTACATGTTTGTATTTGCACGCTCTACGTATTATGAACTGGGATCTGTGTTGAAAAGATATATATTTTTTTAAATCGATGCACTTATTTGTTAAGCGGAATTCTAGCTGCATGTCATCAAGATAGTGAAATTTACGAAACTGTGTAGTAAACTTGTATAGCACCTCACTATATAGCCTTTTTCTATTACAAACTAGTTTATGTTTATTACTCTAAACGTATTTCCTTACATACGGTACATCCACGGGTGACCGAGGTCGTTAAGGCGTGAACTCGTGAGCGGGAGATCTGGGGTTCGAATTCCGCCAGAACGTGCTCCCTGCCCGAGGTTTTTTTTTTTCCAGGTTTTCCTCAGTCCTCATAAATGGCAAATGCCGGGGAGGTACCCTAAACTTAAAACTGGAACGCTTCCTTTCTTAAAATAAATCCTTTTCCAATACACCATTTCATTTCATGTATCATGATTGTCCATCGCCTAGGGTGCCTCAGTAGTAAAAACGGGCGTTAAACACTATCAAAAAAAAATTACATGTCAAAGTTCCTCGTAGTTTCACAGAAAAGATAATTGTTAAGTACAAAAAATACATCTGTCCCATAGTTAGAAACTTGTGTATTATAACACCCTCACTTTATTTCTGCTTCGGCGTTCTGAAGGAAACAAAGGGAACATGATATTTTTTATGCCAAATTAATTATACACCTTAAACATCGTGTGCTGTGAAATAGGAGTGTCCTGCAGTATTATTTGTAAAACGTACATTATATCGCAATACGGACTATTAGCGATTTTTCCCCAAAATTTAATAAATGTTCCAGTTTTATGAAATATCATCTGTGGAATTAAGAAAGATGTCGGGACTAAACGACGTGACTCAACGTGCAAACAGCCTGAAGTGGAAATGAGGCGGACATGCAGCAAGACTACCAAGCAGCAGATGGGGACACATAGCTACCACATGGGATCTACGTATGAGTAGGAGAGGAAGAGGGAGACCATGAACGAGGTGGATAGACTCCTGAAACTGCAGTATCTGGAAGAGCCTAGGAACAAAGCTGGAGAAAGAAGAGAACAACTGAAGCCAATAGGGAAAGTGATACCAAACTTATAATACAAAAACTTAATAGTTTTTATATTATAGCGCTTGAACCTTCTAGTTAAATTGTGTTAAACTTGTAAAATAAGAAACACTGTAGACTTAACAGATTCATAGGAACAATAGCTCATATGGACTAGTTCACCATATGAGAAATCTATGAGCCCCCCGCTTGGGGAGGCCCCAGACCTGAATGGGACATAAGTAGCATTCCAGTTTTATTATTATTATTTGAAGTTAACAATTAAATGAATATTGCCTATTAATATAATACCCATTCAGTACAACACACTTTTAAATTCTAAATTAGCGACTCAATGCATTTCAAAAAGGTATTTAGGCGTATTATGTGCAAAACATACAATCACGGCGGTTTTCACATCATCAGCATAAAATTTCTTTTGTGGAGGTTTTACTTCGGTTTAGAGCACATGTGATATTCCTGTATGCTAGTTCTGTGTTTTAGGATAGATGATTGTCTCATGAGAGCCGTAAACAGTAACAGCAGTCTTCGAAACAATAATTTGGACTTGAGTTCTGCAATGAAGCAGGCAAACACGACTCAGCATTCCACGCCTCGAGCATTTGTGCAGGAGTGGAGTATAATATTCTACATTCACACAGGGATATTCCTATTCTTGAAGCCAATCGATTACTTGAAGTTTGTCCTGAAAGATAGCCTTCAAGATCTGTTTGGCGGTGCTGCGTTTGGGTTTACGGCGCTCTTGTATCTTTTCCTGTAATATAGATTTCAGCTCTTCTTTCCAATACTTTGTGACTATTCAAGTAAAACCATTAATCTTGTGAAGTTTCCCATGAGCGATTCGAAAGAGAATAATATAAAGTTATAATATAACTCCCCAATTATGCGCAATTTATTTGAGTTTCAGTCGCCTATCGTTGAGCACTTCTCAACAAGAGAAACTTTCTCTTCCGTCATCTATTCCACATACCAATCACGACCAGAATCATCCTTGATGTTCTCTCTTTCATGCATAGTTGTTCCGCATAAATACAACTCATGCTCAATTTGAGAAAACTTTGAGAAAGCCCTGATTTGGCAATTTAGCGAGCCATGTGCGAGCGTAGGTCCATAAGTTTCCGGCCTCGCCCATAAGGTTATCGCATTCACAAAATCCTTACATGGTGTCATACCATCTCTGTTAATTAAATAATTGTAGCAGTAACTTCCGCTCCTATGTGTTAAGTTTTTCAGATAAAAATCTATGTGTAGAAGATTGTGATATGTTCAAAATGGAGCATCAACCTGTTCTTCTCACAAGAAGAACTTACTCCAAATGAAATTAAACAACGATTGAACGGTGTATATGGGGGAGCATCCCCCTCATATTCTACCGTAAAAGAATGGGTCAAACTTTTTCGAATAGATCGAGAAAGCATTGAAGACGAAGAGCGTGCAGGTCGGCCCTTGGGGGTGTTCATTCCTGAAAACTTCGCTCTTGTGGAGGGAGAAATTGTGGGAGACCGGCGGCTGAAAGTTATGCATATAGCAGCAAGGTTGGCCTTTCTAAAACAACAGCCCTTCCAATAATTCATTAACATTTAAACATGAATAAGGTTAGTGCAAGACTTCTTTCCTTAGTCCAAAAGCAGCAACGAGTCATCTGTTGTCAGGCATTTTTGGAGCTCTGCCGTGGCAACGAGAGAGAAGTTCTGCAAACCATTGTTACAGGAGATGAAACTATGGTCCTCTACTATGATCCCTTGTCTAAAAGAAAATCAACGGAGTGGCGTAAACCTGGCGAAATACCGTCTCCAAAAGCCAAGGTCAGCCAACCAAGAAGACCATGGCCACACTTTTTTGGGACTGTGAAGGAATACTCTTCATTGGCTTCAAGGAAAGGAACATCACAGTAAATGGGGAGTACTATGCTGACCTACTGCACAGACTGCGTGCTTCCATCAAAGAAAAAAGGCGAGGAAAGCTGAGTGGTGGTGCGCGCTTCTTCACGACAAAGCGCCTTTGCACACAATTCTTGCCCAAATCAAGCTCGCGGTGACTATTTCCTTTTCTGAAAACTCAAGAAGGACTTTCGAGGGAGGAAATTTAAGTGTAATGAAGATGTGATGAATGCTGTTTATGCCCATTTTGCAGAAAGACTTCTGACTATTTTTGGGGAGGGGTTGAAATATTAATTCAAAATATGAGAAGTGTATTGCAATAAAGGGGTAACTATATTGAAAAGTGAATATAGTTTTTGTCTTTATCATACCTAGAAAATAGTTAGGCAGGAAACTTATAGACCTACCCTCATACTTGACTGTATTTGAAGGCATTTGAAATTGGTGTGGATTTTGTATAATAGCCCGGAGAATCGTTTAATTGAGCCAAAAAAATAATTATGCGTTCTTCAAATAGTATCCCTTGATAATCAACAGTACAGATCCAAGACTCTCAAAGATTCAAGGGATTAGGAGCAGCAGTTTCTAAAAAAAAATCTATCTATGCATTATTAATTAGCAAATTAAATATGGATAAAACAGAATCAACACAAATACTTTCAAAATTCAAAACGGAACATTTCCTTAACAACATAACGAAAAACGAAATGAAAATTAACATAGAACGGCTGAAAGGATCGTACAGAACTTTCGTAAATACCAAACGAACTATTTACTCTCTTCTACGCACGTAATCAATGCCCCTTTAAGCAGGTACGAATATGCATGCAAGTAAAACACAGCAAGCGTGCATACATATGCCCGAGCACGCACCACCACTGATAAACGTTCGTTTACAAAGGCAACTTTCAGGGAAATTAATCCATGCGGCACAAGGTATTCGGAATACTTTTCTTTATTACTTATCCATGAACGTTCTTGTTAACATGCTCAATTATGCCGTTTCCGGTGAATTCATACTTGAGAATTCGCCTGTTTGTAGAGCATGTGAAAATAAGAGGCGGCATAAAGCTGTGTACATAAGGAACGCCATGTTTCCTTGCTCACAGGTATGCATGCTTCATTACCAGAAGCGAAAACAAACCGGACTTTACCACAGCCACGCATGGCTAACCGTCGTTTGTTTCTACAGTAAGTAAATGGGGGGCAGCAAAATGTACGATCTACGCATTTGTTGTCTCTCATAGCAAAACACCAAGTATAAAAGAATCTGCATACTAAGAAAGAAAAATAAAACGTTTATATTTCCATTAAGCAAAATAAAGAGAACGAACATAATTAAGAATAAACAAATTTTTGGATAATAAATGCAAACGTATTTTCAGTGGTTACTGATAACTAATTCATACTTTTTCTGTTGCGTACAACGTAGGAAAACATTAAAAATATATAATAAGATAAGCAACATATAAAAGGGACATATGCAGTGGTATTTTATAAGAAAGGGGCATTTTAATTAAATATGTAGATTGGAGGTAAAGTTCGTTAATTGGATTAGATTTATTGTGTAGGTTAAGGATTAATGGTTTGGATTAATAATCGTAAATCTTAGGACTAAATGTTGATGTCTTTCTCTGCACTCCGATGATGTTTCCGCTGACTTATAGTTTGCTCCGACTAGCCGCGATGGGAATGTTCTGGCTGGAATTTTAGTTATCTAGATATAACAGGGAAAGGGAAATGATAAGGATGTTGACGCTATAATCAACCGATTTATGGCTTTTGGCTACAAACATTTCTTTATTGTTTACAGTCTATAATATTGGTCATAGAACCGGCTAGTCCGTGAAGGATTTAAGGGGGCGTTACGTCACTTTCGCATAATCGCGTCTCTTTTGCTAGGAATCTGTTCCTTTACCACTATCACAAAGTTAGCACTTAAATTGTTTGTCCGATGCGTCACTCTAGCTGTGCCCGTAATCACTAATGCTATTAATTACTCTCAATGGACGTTACACTAAAATTAACACAGATTCATCCCTTAATAAGACTTAAGTCACACTATCTCGCTCGTAGACACACAAACACTTTAACTATTACTGATAGTTCTCTTGTACGCTGTTCAAAAGCTATTGCTCCACTGTCCTGCGTTTGCACCCTGGTTTATGACACTTTTCCCTCACCTAATATAACAACGACGGAGTTTCAATGAGAAAGAACTCGTTTGTCCTTGACATACCTTAACCATTCCTTCATGGAGCATCCGGGGGTGGGTTTGTTCATAAAGCACATAACAATTTCTCTTAGGTCAACCTAAACAACCGTTCTGGTCAGACCGCATGCTTCCACCCTACAATGGCACATATCTTCCTAGGGTCAATATCTGATTCATATTACAGAGAACAAACGTAAACTTGCAATTATAATATATGAAATAATAATAAATTTGTAATTGTGGTGTATGTGATACACTTAACCTTACAGCTATTACCTATTCATAATATTATTTGTGAGTATTTAACTTATTTTTATGGATAATTATGAGGGGTCTAATTTAATTATTCCGGTTTCCCACCTTAACCGAAATACCCAGCGTTAAAATACCCCTTAGGAGCTTAAAATAGAAAAAGATTTCGGGTAACACAAATATATTCTGAAAACCTTTCGTAGGGGTAAAAAGCAACATGATCAATACGTTTGTTTTTAAACATAACCTCCCTAATATGAATTCCATCTCTGAAGTCTCCAGAATACTATTCTACAGCTACAAACGCCTCTTGATTTCATGAAAAATGCTGACCAGCTAAAAGCAATATGAGCTGTGGGAACAAACGGTAGTTAGAGGGAGAAAACTCTTTAAAGTAAGGCGAATCCTCCAAAAATTCATACTCAAATCTGTAAAATATCTCAATGCCAAAACCCTTTCTTAAACAGATGCAATAAAAACATTTTTTCCTTCTGCAAACGGGATCTCTTCTATATATATTTGATTTAAGAGATAGAAATATTATTGTCTGATTATTTTTATCCTTCCTTTAGCGTCTGAAAACACTGATGTTATAACCCTCTTCTTTAATACTAAACAAGCTACTTCTATCTACTGTTTTGAGTACTATTTTGATTCTGGTATGTTTCACCCATAATTATATGTCGGTGCGCAATACGCGTTCTGTTACCACTAAAACGCTCCAAACGCTGTTGCGATATTTTAATAGAAGTACATTTTTCAATCCTACACCCATTTTACGAAAAGATTTATCGTATGTAGTTTTCTTGTAAAATTGAAGACGTTCTTTGAAATACCTATATGCACTTTTAACTAGCCAATCATATAATAAAATATATATATTTGTTCAATGAACTACGTTGCTGTTGCACTTTTTGAATGCCCTTCAAATGGGCCATCTTCAAGACTATATGATAATGGTTGAATTCATCATATAATTATTAATCGATGAAAATAATGGAGAACGATTTTCATTAAATTTTATACAGTTGGTATGATTTTACGAGGACTGTTAATAAAAAAACGATCATACTTTTTTGACAACATACCTTAACTCATCTTCATAATTTTGGTGGTATTTCTCATAGTAGTTCCCTTAAAGGAGTTTGGTATATACTTTTCCTTCCATTCTTCCGTACCGTTACATTCAGATGTTCATGATTCCTTCTCCTCCTCATTTATACGAAACTCTCCGCTCATAGTCGTCGGCGATCGTAAGCATACCTTACACTCTTTGGCCCCGATTTTTATGTACTACTCAATCTCTCATTTAGATTTTAGACCCGATTGTACTTTCAGCGATATCACCTTTTTGCGTTGCATAACTGTCTGTTGCCTATCCTTATCCCTCAAAAAGTTTTTAAACTTCCTCCATACGCTCTTTCAAATCACATGACCTGCCATCCAATTGGAGCCTAGCCTTACTGTTTCCAGTTACATTCTTGTAATGCTAAACTGTTGACCTTCTTTCCAAAAAAAAAAAATACATGAGGATTTTAGTCAACCCATACTGAATATTATAACATTTCTGTGATCCATTTTATGCCAACTCTGATACATGACCGATTATTTTTACTTCAAACCTCCAAAAGCCTCACCTTTAAAAGAATTATAAGTATACGATAGAAAAATGTCTAACTAAACATCTAAGGGCTTCTTTATCAATTTCCCAGAGGTTTTTCACAGGTTCAGTAAACTCCTGTATATTCCCACTCCAAAAGAAAACAAGAGGCTTTTATAAATTTTTAGTTAATAAGATACAGCTCTCTTGACGCCTAAACCAAAACTTCAATGTAAGTCATTTAACTTTTCTGGTTTACAGTGTCAAGCGCACTATGGAAGCCTGGGGGCATTATTAGGCAGGATTGCTACACCATTGATCAAAGGTCGTACCTACTCAGCTTATAAAAATGTACCGCCTACGTATTAACTTAAACTTGATAATCGAGCTACCTTCTGAAATTTTATTTTGGGCTACATGATATTATTCAAAGTTTGTTGTGTAAAGAAGCAGAACAGTTTTCCTTTTCTTATCCTGTTGCTATTGATTTAAAAGTGTTTATATTTCCATAAAAAGTTTCGTACGCGTACAAGTTCCTTTGAGAACTTTTTCCCAATATCATTTGCAATTTCTCGCTCCTGACCGATGATTTTTACCAGAAAAAAAAAAAAAAAAGATTTCGATTTATTCATGTGGAAACCGTGGACACAAGTCTAGTCGAATCGCCGTTTATGGACTAGTTGCCTTAGAAATGCTATTTGCATAACTTTATTAATAATATTCACGCAATATTAATATTATTTCATAATTAGCAATAATTCTGTTTCTGAAGTATCTGTGCTGGCATCTACTTTTATATTCCCCTAGGCTCTATATGTTCAATTTTCTACTGATAACATTTCAATACAGTATACTACGTGAATTTTACTTTATACTAACATACTAATTAATAACAATGGCCAACCAATAGCCTGTAAAACATAACCATCTGTATTATAGTGCTCTTTTAGCCGCAAACTGAATTAAAAATAAAGTATTCTCTTGTAAGAGTGAACTATGACCGACTTAATACGTGCAGCCATGCCGTGAGAATTATGACAAGCGACTGACTGATCTTGACACAATGCGCGCTACGATCATAAGCCAAAAATAACACTCGATATTTGTCAATTTCTTGAGTAAATGATGTAAGAAACTACAAAAATAAATTATAAACATATACAATGAATTTGCTTTTTAGATTTTGAAGCCTTTTTATAATAATTTGCATGTACTGATTCCAAAAATGAAGCCATTCAGCTGCATCATATACAATTTCTTTGAAAATTATATCTTTAAATTTTTATTGAGAATCTGTCTTATGAGTATGCACCATGCACCTTGTTCCAAAGCCATCTAGTGGAATAAATGTTCTTTAAAACATTGACTGTTCAGAAAGTTGGCAGCACATCCCATACTACTTATACCATCTTGTATTATGGTACAACTCCTAAAGTAGTAAAAAATGATTATAAACACTATCACTTTGATTTCATTATAGCACGTAATACGGTCTATAAAATTATAATAAGGGGAAGTCTATTGGATCCCAAGAAAATTATTTTACCATTTCTTTATATTAAACGTGGTGTGATTGAAAAGCTTGTGAGAGCACTTGATAAAATTGAGACTGTTTCAAATATCTTCAACAAATTACCTTTTCTTGGAATGCACAAATAAAAATGCATATTTGTAGTTTAATTAATTAGAATACTAGTTAAATCCAGGCAATTTGAAAATACTGTGACACTTATAGAAAAAGGAAAATGGAATGTATTTAAAAACTCATTGAGTATTGTAGGAAACACACATCTCGATTGCGCTAAAACTGTAAAGAACATTCTACAGAGATGCTCCGTTTTGGAGTACAACATGATTCTCAAATTACACTTCACTTCTCACATTTGAACGTATTTCCTGAAATTCTATGGGCAGCCAGTGAATATCAGGTTGATTGGTTGCATGATTGTGAATTCCGCAGAAAAACTCGATAGAAGAACATTACAGACCAAAGGAATAATATTTTATTCAAGTGAAATGTGAAAGGGGGTCATTAATTTCAAATTTTAAGCTATGAAGAAAAAAATAGAAAATTTCATTCTTGGATTGTAAATAATTCAGATAAGATACATAAAAATGGAAGTAATTTTTTTAAATCAGCTGTATTGAAATATTTAAAATCACTTTTTAAAAGTGAAAAACATATCTCAACATTTAAATTTGTAAAACTATCCAGGTTTTTCAGAAATGTTATATAATCCAAAAGCCAAATCAATAAGGCACACTAAAGTATTAGAATGATGAATATATTGACCTTTTCAACATAATATATATATATATATATATATATATATAATATAAAAGAAAAATAAAGTAACACTATTAACAATGTAACAAATTAACAGTAATTATAATACTAGAAAGGGATAAAACACTAAGAAAAAGTCACACTTGCGATCTCAAACTTTTCTACTATTATAATTACTGTTAATTTTATTCTGTTTAAAATAGCAGACATGCAATAAAAACCATGTTATTTTCTATTAAAGCCAGCAATAGTTAAAAGTTGAAAGTAACCGGTGCAATCCTCAGCGAAAGTAGTAGATGTAGGCCAGTTTGGGGACCCCCCCCAAAAAAAAAAATGTTAATTGACTAACCATACACGTTATTGCATCTAACATGGACAATGGGTTACTGATGTGGCACGTATGAAAAATACAGAGGTGCAGAACAAGTATAATGCAAAAATTGAACCACTCAGATATAGAGAAGCAAGTGCAATATTGCGATGGTTCTATATTCTCACCACATTAAGCTTAGCGACACTTCCCTTAAGGTGGTTTAGATATCATCCATGATTTCACACCTCAGACTGCAACTACCAAAACAACAGGTCATGGGCTGACAAAAGTACCCGTGTATTTCACCAAACATCGCTGCATTCCGGTACGCAATGTCTGCCTTAAGAAACATTTCCTCAATTCTCTGTGTTTACACAGTACCTGATGTTTATTGTTGCATCTTCATGGATTTCTTTAACCTATTGACGATGTCGAGTTAAGGGAAAGCTACTTCCAGCAATATGGAGCTACAAGCCATACATGCAAATCTATTTCATATAAGTCATTAGCAGTTTCTCTCTGGCAATTTAAATTCAAACAGTTATGGACTTCTAAATCATCAGAAATCACTCTTCCAGAATTTATCCATTGAATTCACGCAAAGGATAGTGCATACTCATCCAGAATAACCTGTTCAAACGAGAAATGAAGCAAAAAATATTGACTTTCAGAAGGCATAATGGAGTGTGGTATCCCATGTTTAGATGAAATGTACGTCACCTCTAACATTTTCTATGACATGTGTCTTAAGTTATGTTTCTAAAATAATTGCACATTTCACCTGTGTAGTGTTAAAAAAAATAATCAATTGCAATGGTAACCTTTTTATGGAACACTCTGTATTAAATTTGCAGTCAGTAAATATCTAAATAAGAAATACTATTGCAAATGTAAAGTTTCGAAACTAATCATGTACTCTGACCAGCTGGTAACGTTTGCAGCATAGGACCCGTTTGGTATTTCGGAGTTTGCCTTGTTAATTGCACATAGGTCTGAGCACAGCGAGAATAACTGGGTAAATGTTAACGTCAGGATTTGCAGAGCGTACATTTTTGTATCACATGAGTGCCGCGACTTCAGCATTTTCGATGTGCAACCTTTACCAGGTGAAGAGCTCTTATTGCTCTGATAGCGTTTAATACTTGAAAAAATGAAAAAGGTGCTTGACTGTGATTAAATTTTATAGGCGAGTGCCTACTTAAGACCCTACAGCACTTTATGGTGGCAGAAAACATGCTTTGTTCCTTTTTTGTATAGTCAAAACATAATAAATGCAAAAACTGGTTTAATTCATGCTGTGCAATTTCTGAATAATTCAGCGTTTCTTTCCTTAAGTAAAAATAATTCACGAGGAAAGCTGAATCAATTTATTTTTCAAAACAAAGTTTTTTTTTTTGTTTTTGCTGTGCTAAGCAGTTATTAATACAGATGATGTGCTACTAAGAGTCTAAAAATCAAATAGAATTTAACAATAACATTAAAACTTTTAAAATTGATGTAATCGATTTTAGATTGAGTAACGTACGCAAAACTGGCGAAATGTTTGATTTCAGTGGCGAATAAAATGAAGGCAACAAAACAAATGCCGGTTCGAATCATTCTCAGTGGTAGTAGATAGCTCTAATCGTTTCTATTAAGAAATGTTATTAAAACACTGCAGTTATTAATAATATTTGTTCAAAATAATGAAAATAACAGAAATAACAAGCAGTACAAAGAATTCTTCAGCTTAATTGCGTTTCTAAAGAAATAAACGCTTTAATTTACAAGTATGAATAAAACGTAAAATTGTATATTAATACTTTACTGCATAAGGTACCTTAAAGTATGGCTTATAAATATAAACACTGAAACTATGTGGTTTTATTTCATTATCATACACTTCAGCTCTCATCTCAAGAATTCACGCACTCTTATGCATACACTTGGTTGTTCTTTTATTTGCTGACATTCATTAGAAACACCTCCTGCAGTCTTTGTACGTCTAGGTCTTCAGATGTTTCCAACGCCAAACATTTTCAGGGAATCGGATTGGACGATTGAGTAGGCAACTTCCCATCTAATCTATTGTTCATTAAATGCCTTGGTCAAATACTATCGGAAACACAGGAAACAAGCAGAGTGGTGCCCCATTGTGCACAAACCACATTTGTTACCTTTGAGAGAGAGAGGCATTCCCAACAGCATGACACGTAATCCTCAATAATAAACAGAAACCTGATAATCTGTTCGATAGAATTCAAGGTCTTGCGAGTTGTCGTTGCAAACATGATAGAAAATAGATGCTACGCTGAGCAAGGATTTAGAGCAATCCACACATATGAAGCCGCATTGAGTATAACCTATAATGACAATAATGTAAGAAGATATTTGTTATAGAACATTGGTGCAGCATACTTTTATCTTTCATTTGTTCAAATCTGCCTATAGTGATAATGTACTCCCTACTTTTATAAGTTGCAGTTGTTTTACTTACGAACGTTCTTTAGCATCTCAGGTCATTAGCGTCCCTTGGATTCAGAATTTTGCTCAGAGGTCTCTTCTTTCAGGCTTGAGGTTCATTTACATGCCGTAAATGTACGATGCGGGACCGACGGCTGAATTTCCCTTCCGAAGGAAACATACTTAGGATTTTTACGCCCGAAAATTCATCGACTATGAGTTTAAACTCGCGATCTTGGATTTATGAGCTTTTATAAGTAGTACCCCTCTTTTTCTTTTTATATTTCTTAAATTTTCTTTTTAATGCCTTTTTAGCCTTCTTTAGTATTCCTGGTGATCTATTATTCTAATTTGTTTCTTGCAGTTGTCTATCTTCGATAATTACTCTGCATATATTTTCTATTTTCCCCTCCTCTCTTTGCTCCTTTTTAAATGACACAGAATAATCTCGTGTTATTACTCTTTTCCCATGTCCAGAACATGGCCAAAGCATTGAAATACTCATTATCCTAGATCGTTTAAAAAACATTTAACTCTTACCACATGATTTCATTTTTCATTTTGACCCCTCATATTATATGTACCTATCGAAAGGTCAAGTTATTCTGTTTATTTGTTTATACATTTTGCTTATCTTTAAATGACTATTTTTCACATCATACAATAGAAATGTTTTCATCATACAGCTGTAAATTCTCAAATTAATTTTATCTCATATTATGCCGCAAATAATTTCATGTGACTTTAAAAATGTAATTACATGTTGTGTATGTATGCATGTTCCAAAATTTCTATTTAATGTACGAGGGTTGGTCCATAAGTTTCCGATCTAACTATTTTATAGGTATGATTAAAACAAAAACTATATTTCCTTTTCAATATAGTTACCCTTTATTGCAATACACTTCTCACATCTATGAATTAATATTTCAATTTCTCCCCCCCCCCCCGCCCAAATTAACCAGAAATCTTGTCTGCAAATTGGGCATAAATAGCATTCATCCCTTCGTCACACTTAAATTTCCTTCCTCGAAGGTCCTTCTGAAGTTTTGAGAAGAGGAAATAGTCACTGGGAGCTATATTTGGGCTGTAGGGTGGATGGTCGACCTCCTTGAAGCCACATTTCTTCACAGCTTTCTTTGCAGCAAAAACTGTGTGCACAGGCGCGTTTTCGTGAAGAAGGCGCACACCACCACTCAGCTTTCCTCGCCTTTACTCTTTGATGGAATCTCGTAGTCTGTGCAGTAGGCCAGCATAGTACTCCCCATTTACTGTGGTGTTCCTCTCCTTGAAGTCAATGAAGAATATTCCTTCACAGTACCAAATGATTGTCGCAATGACCTTCTTGGTTGACTGAGTGACCTTGGCCTTTAGAGGCGGTGCTTCGCCACGTTTACGCCACTCCATTGATATTCTTTTAGACAAGGGATCATAGCAGAGGACCATAGTTTCATCTCCAATCTACAATGGTTTGCACAACTTCTCTCTCGTTGCCACGGCAGTGACAACAGATGACTTGTTGCTGCTTTTGGACTGAGAAAAAAAGTCTAGGCATCCATCTTGCACTAACCTTATTCAGGTTTAAATGTTCAAGAATAATTCGAAGGACTGTTGTTTTAGAAAAGCTCAACCTTGCTGCTATTTCTGTAACTTTGAGCCGCCGGTCTTCAATAATTTCTCCTTCCACAAGAGGGATGTTTTCAGGAGTGAGCACCTCCAAGGGCCAACCTGCACGCTCTTCGTCTTCAATGCTTTCTCGACCCATTCGAAAAAGTTTGATTCTTTCTTTTACTGTAGAATATGAGGGGGATGCTTCCCCATAAACACGGTCCAATCGCTGTTTAATTTCATTTGGGGTACTCGATACTCCGTTTTGAACATGTCAAAATCTTCTACACATATCCTTCTTTATGCAGCTATATCTGAACAACAGGACACATCGGTGCTTAAGTTACAGCTGCAATTGTTTATTTGACAGATAAGGTATGACACCAGATAAGGATTTTGTGAAGGCGATAATCCTTACTGGTGAGGCCGGAAACTTATGGACCTACCCTACACACACACACACACACACACACACACACACACACACACATACATAACTACCTAGATAGAAAAGCAAAAAAGGATTTAACACTAACAAAAAGTCACAGATTAGTAATAATTGATTTCGAACTGCTTGAGTTCTTCTATGGAAAGAACAAGTATTTTTGCCATAGAAGAACTCAAGCAGTTCGAAATATAGCTATTACTAATCTGTGCTTTTTTCTTGGTGTTTGCCATGTATGTGTATGTGTCTTCTGTGTTCATAACGTCTCTGACGGATTTCGCTTATTATTAACTAAAAATTATTAGATACAGCAACAGTTTTCTGCTCTGTAATTTCCAAATCAAAATGATTTTATACACTAGATGGCTATCGATTTTATAGCAACTACATACATTTATTTCTTTTAAAAACTGAGGTACTGCAAAAAGCAAGCTGTATGGATCGCTTTGTTTAGTGTTTTCTTGCACGAGTTAATTTTTAACTATCCATAAAGGTTATTGGATATAATATTGGTGTAATTTGTGAAATGGAAAGAGATCAAGTCCAAGATGAATGAACGATGTGATCAGGTCATTGGCTCATTCTATATTCAAGAGGCTGCTGTTAATTGTATCTTGTTATGTTGATTTTTTTTCCTTCCAAAAGAGAATATTTACAACAAAACATAATATTCCAGCAAGATGGTGCTCTTGCTACTGGGTTTACAGTGTTTCTGATTGGTTAAATTTGTATTTCAACACTTGGTGGTTTGGTAACTACAGGAGTTCATATTCAAATAATTACAAACAAATAAAAGCATTGAGTAGACAATTGCAATGCAAAAACTAAGTTCATATTTCTAATAGTTTGGAATTATTAATAAGTAAAATCCTTGGGAAATTTTTATTCATAATTAAATAACGTGCTGGGACGCTTGCTTTAACAGACAAGACGACAATGTGTATCAGTTATAAATTATGTGTATCACAGTTACTTCCTGTATGTCATATGCTCCCATCAAAGAAAAAAAAATCAATGAATTTCACTTTCATATGGAAATCCTTAAACTAATACTCATGGCTCTATGGTTTATAGCTGATTTGTCTAAAGAATATGAACATTTTGAACCATGTCTAGTATTTAAACTTTACTATATATGTGAAAATGCAAATGGAAAGTGAATTCAAGATTTCTGGTGACCTTAGTTAAATAAATGCTGCTAGGGCAGGATGACGTGGCAATGACCATTCTGGCTTCAAACTATTCTATACAAAAAGCCATGCTTCACCATTGATATAACTACTGACTACTCATTGGCTAAAGTCTCTGATAACCCAGTCTAACAGTAAATATAATTTATGCTGAAACCTTGTTAATATTAGTAGCATTTTCATTTAGTTGGTTCTGTTGCAAAGGCAAAAGTACAAGGGGGAAATGGGCTGGCGCGATCTTTGGTAAAGTTTCTGCTTCGGCAACTGGTATGAAAATTGGCCTTCTGAGGGACCCGAGCTCTTGGGGGGGGGGGTTTCTATCTGCAAAGCTGTAAGCAGCTTTGTCTATGTCCGCGCAGTCACCGACAGTGCATCCTGTCCACCCAGTGTCTCCCTCAGCATCATCCCTCATTGTTTTTGTTAAAATTTAACGTCTCTTATAACAACCAAGTTTTAAAGAGAAAATTAATTAATATTTGATGAAATGAGTTCATAAATGAGACCGGAGTTCAGGCTTAAAGTTTCCAGCCATTCACCATTTTAGGAAAAGACGAACTCCGAAAAAATCTTACCCAGAGCAATTGACCTTACGGGAAAGTTGCTCCACTGGGACGTACAGCACAAACGACCAGCCGTGAGCAACACTAGTGTCCCGAAGCATCCTCCTTCACCCCAAACAATCCAATTCAATCGTTTCTACAGTGTTATTTGTCTCTTCTGTTCATATGTATCGAATTAGAGTCCTTTTATTATTTTATATTATTCCTCTTATTCTAAATATGTTTCCATATTTCTAGATGGCTTAGACTCCTCCAAGAGCTTCTTAAGAACGTCCACAGCACAATTATTCCATAAAGTTAACATAATTAATAACTACCGCCTAAAAATAACACCAAGAGCTACCGAAAAAACTGCGCTAGACACATAATAGAAAAAGTGATATTTTATGGGTGTCTCATTTCTGGCTCACTTAATGAAAAAAAAACACAAATCCATTTGCCCGGTAGTTTTATACACTGCGACAATTTCTCAAGAAGAGAGTAAAATAAAAACGAACAAAAAATCGCTGTTTATAATTTTAATGTAATCACTGCAGGCACGCGGTTTAAGAAACGGAATTTCTTCTCGAAATATTTATCTGCGTATGCGCCTAACTCGTCCAGGAAACAGCATTTGTAATATATGCAAACGAAAATTGAACAAATAAAGGGTTTTTATAGTTAATGTATATAAAACAAGTCTAGTAAACTGTTGACAAAGTCTGTTTGAGGTAACCAGTAAGTGTAAATCTAGCAAATAATGCAGCATATATATTTTGCACTGGGTCTCAGAAACTTATAAAGCTATCAATATGAACATTTTATGAGAAATTAAGAATAATAAACTTAAGATGTTCTATAAATTTCAATTCTCTAATGAACATAACATTTTTTAAAACAAAAATAAATCAATTCCTGATAACTTAAAATTTGACATAATTGTGAATTTTTCTTAAGATTGGCATGCCAATCTTGTTGAAAATTTACACACACACACACACACACATTGTACGCAAATGTGAGGAATGGTAAGTAAAAACACTGAAATATCACTATTAGTAGATAAAAAACATTACCAATTTTTTTTTTTTTCCAAAATTTGAAAATTATTTTCTTTTCAAGCAACCACCATAGATATATTATTCTATTTCCCAGGATAGCACATTTTTTACAGTTAAAAAAAACACACACATACAATTCCAACAATAGTTTATAAGAAAAATGCATTATTATGTCACATTGTTTTCAGTTTTTAACAAGATTTAATTTTTTTAATTAAAAAAAAACCTTTTATGCGTATTAGAATATAAAAATTTACAGATCATCTTTCGTGAAATTCTCTAAATAATCTCTCAAAATTTAGATATTGATACTTTTAAAACTTTCTGAGATACTGCTGCATTATTTGCTAGATTTACACTTGCTGTTTAACAGCTAACTTAAACAATAAAGAGAAAGGAGTGACCTGTAACTATGGGAATTAACAATAAACAATATGCAAAAATTTATTAAAGCTAAATACAATCAATTAATGTATCAAAAAAGCAAATGAAAACTAGTGGATAAAATGTATTTGTATTAAAAATGTTTCACATCCAGGTGTTGTTTTAAACGCGATCATTTTGCAGGTAATTCTACAGAGTATTTTATTTAGTTAGGGGTAACGAACTACAAGCGTAGTTTTTAGAGTTTATGGACTGTTTAGATCACCTCCTTCACTTTCGTGATAGCGCACGTGAGGTCCTTGAGGGCAGATTTATTTTATTTGTGTGTTTTGCGATTACACTTATATGTGTACAATGTCAACGAAGTGCCTGCGTTGAGCTGAGAGACCTAATCGCCCTTTTACAATTTATAGGATGGTGCAATGCGCAAATTGAGGTAGCCTACAACTCCTGAAAGGGGCTGGGGCAAACCCAGAAAGGCAGTGCTGTAATTTAGGAATGTTTGTGAAGAACTCATGAAACATTTAGTACAAATATTGCATAGTCAACATCACAAGAGAAAAAAAAAGTTGAACATATATTTAAAAGTTCTAGTAATATTTAGTTTATTCTCTAGTAATATTTAGCTTATTCCAGCTGGCACTGAACATAAGAGCTTATAAAATAGATTAAAAAGTACATAGGTGAAGATAAACCGAATCTGATCGGATCACATGAACATCGCAAAGCGTAGTTTGACGTAGGTTTAACTGAACTGGGCCTCATTAACCCTCCCAGTCTCTTAAACATCAGCGCGGCAGCTATATTAAAGAGAGAATGCGTTGCAATTTCGTGCCAGGCGGTGCTGTTGAAACCAGCTGTGACTTTGTAAAGGAAAAGTATAAAGTTTCACGTAATTTCTGGATAAACTTAAAATAAGCTTGGTTTAATTTCAGTTTAAAAAGCGTTACTGTGCAGGGATGTCATGGACATGTAATGCTCAACATTACAGTTCATTTTAAAGCCTCCTTTTAATCCTATCATTTGTGTTACACACCAGACAACGTTATTATCCGGGGTATATCTTTTAAGTTACTAAGTAGTTTAGATATTTCAATTCTCTTTAGCCGCCGGTTTATGTGCATTTTATAACGAAATTCTTTCGCATCTGTAGTTTTTTCCTTTGGTTTTATCTCCATGTTTTTTTTTTATTTATTTGAATAGTAGACGTAGGCTCGCATGAACGTTCATGCTCTTATAAAATACTTAATTTCAGAAATTAATTCTGATAAAGAAAGATAACAACATTAAAAAGAACACAATAACACACACATGAAGCAGACCTGAATACAATAAATCTAATTTTCATACACATTTTCGTATTATTTATGTACAATGTTTATAGAGATTTCTTGTCCCTAAAACTATATCTTTCATTTAAGAAAATGTCCAGGTTTAGCCAGTATTGTCTATTTACAATTAAGTCCCAAATGGCAGCCTCCTCCTACTGCAAATAAAAGTGAATCCTGGAGAAATTTTAACCTAGCACCTTCTGTCTGTACGCACTTAGCCAAAATGTGCACCCACTCTTCCGGTTCCGAGTGTAATGAGCAAATCCTCCTGCCTTCCCGTCAACAACCTTACGTACCTTCCAGCCTCCCACTTTCAGCCATGCTATTCCCGACCTCTGTTTTATGCCTAGTTTCATGATAAAGGTCTCTTTACCCCATCTGGTTTTAATTTCGCTCTGCAGGTCCAGAGATGACATCAGCATGTGTCTCACTTCTATTTCCTACCGAATTATGTATATGCGTCTTTTGACTTTTTATAGGCGGTGGACACTGATGATACATGAGATGAAATGATACAGTGAGAAAGGATTTTTTTATAGGAAGAACACTTTCATTTGCCATTTATGAAAACTGAGGAAAACTTGGAAAAAACTTCTGTCAGGGCGGACGGTCCTGATGGAATCGAACTCCAGACTTCCCGCTCATGAGCCGTTCCTTAATGACCTCGGCCACTGGCGTTCATCTCGATCATGTGTTGGTACTTAAATTAACATGATTATCATAAACACATAACGATTTAAGCTTATAAGGTTTGTTATCTAAATTTATTTTTGGTATTCTTTAAACATGTTCCTTCCAGTAATTACTATAATATTTATTTTATCTATTAATTTGAGAGATTTAATTATTTTATAGTTTTGTATTTAGGTTTTCACCCTATTCACTAGTTTTTAGTACTATTATGTACTTCGATTCTCACTGATACTTCTGTGCATAGAAATATCTCTAGTATGTAGTACAAGTACATATAATGGTAATTTGAAACGATCACAACCTAAAAATGAAATATTATCATTTATTTGTTAATATAAATTCATTTTCAACATCATTTAGTTGATTTTCAATTCGCGTTATCATTGCAATGCTCCAATGTTGGTGTACCATTTCTAAATTCCATTTCTTAAAGTTATAAATCATCAAACCAGGCTTCAGTTGACGAAATTTTGGTGTTAAGATGTGTTGGGAAAAAAATTAAATATATAGCAATTTAGTGTAAGGGCAGACAAATACACATTTTTTACCCACCGAAACTAATTTTGCTCTAGTTGATCTATGGAAGGAAGTCAACTAGAAGTCAATCTCATAATTAAAATCATAAGATTTTCTCCTGGAAATATTAATTTGACTTGCTGTCATTCAAATAACTAGCAGCTGCAATGGCTAGAGGTAGTCAGCCTATCTCTATGAGAAGTTATGAGAACAATTGTTCAGTAACTCCGTAAGGATTGCCACTGAAATTCATTTTTCATTAGTGTTTAGCGTGATACATAACTTGCTCACGGCTTCTGCATACGTAGATTCACATTTTATAGCCATTATATTTTGGACATTATGAACGTCCGAACCTGCATTATAATAAATATATATATATATATATATATATATATATATATATATATAGTGAAATTTGTAAATAATGGTTCAATGGGGAAAATAATAAAAATTATTTTAATTTTTAAAGACATGTAATTTAAAGCTTAAAAGTACTAAAGAATAAGATATATAAAAGCATATACTTGCTCTAGCTAAAGTCTCAACGATTTATTTTAAAGACTTCTTTCAGAATTAGAAGGATATATTGTAAATGTGCAAAAAAACATATTATATTTTGCATATATGTGAAAAAACATATTATATGTTTTAAATTAAACAATCAAAGCTCAATTTACTTTGTTTTATCTTATACGAACTTGTAAAACCAATAATTATTAATTGAAACGATATATTTGTGATTTGGTTTATATACGGACACTCTTTAATATTTCAGGTCATCAGCGTCCTATTCAATTCAGGGCGTGAAACGGCCGATAAATTTTGCTCAGAGGCTTGAGGTTCCTTTACATGCCGTAAATCTACGACATGGACCCCCCACTTTACTTCCCTTCCGAAGGAAGTCATACTTAGTCTTTTTATGCCCCAAAAAATCTATAGATCCTGTCCGGGATCGAAATCTTGACGTAGGGTTTAAGAGAAAATATGGTTACTAACAGACCTCCAGGACCGACTGAAGCGATATAGACAATTGGGACCAGTTATCTATAGAACGTTACTTCTTTATTCTGATTTGCTATATCAACTGTTCACTGCGCTACAAATGCTCCGCACCAGAACTATAGACCCATTCTTAGATGATACAGACGGTACGCCACATAGTCAGTTCATGTAACAAGTGAGTGCAATACTCGCAGTGTTCGTCAGATGGTGTATGAATTCAGTATTACATAAAAGCCGTTTTAGTGGTCGAAATGCCAAAGATAAACAATGCTAAAATTACTTAAAACATTAATAGAGATGATAACATTACGTGTACTATATGTATATCAGATTGATTTTTTGTCCAATGCCAGCCCAGTGTAGTGGGCATTATCCCCTGGTATGTCGGTACTATAACGACTTCCTAAGACCAAGATACCCTTACAGCACCGCTTCGTTGACACGGCTGAAATGATGTTGAAGATGGTATGGTTTCGATACACCAGTAAACATTGTCGAACCAAAATGCACATTAAAACGTTGAACCTGTTAAAGCTAAACAAACAAACAGCGTCAGATACGAGCCCCGTTGTCAATAAAAGTTCTGAGCTTAATGAGTATTTCGGTAAAATTATCGTGGACGGTAATAATCCATTTAACACTTTAGAAAAGCCAGAATTTAAACAGTTTCCAGATAAATATACAAACAATTTGAGGAAGATGTATATTCCCTGAATTAAAATATGAAAAATATAATAAACAGAGTAGGGAAATAATAAGACCTGAGTTTTAGTGCACAAAACCGCAGACATTAAGTGCAGTTATGTGGCAAATATGATTATGGGTATAGTGCTATCCAATAATCCAAGGAAAATTTTTACTTAATTAGTAAATTAAAAAAAAGGTAGATCATGTACCTATTGGGATGTTTTATGAAAAATCATTGTTAACTTTTATGGCCCGAAGGAATTAAATATGACATTGTTTTAAATCTTCTCAAAAATACCGCCCGTAAAGAAACAAAACATGGTCATTCGATAATTATGTATTCATAAAGTGATTGAAATAATTCTGTCGATGTGGACACTAACGTAAAAAGGATATTTCTAAAAACCATCCTACAACATTTGGAGTTTTAAAGAAATAGAACCAAACTTTCTATTTCCTCCTCAACCTGTAGTAAAACGGTTGAAGGAGCTGATTAGAAATAGAAATGCATGCTAAACAGAACAGAAAAACTGTACCAATCATCAATGAAGAGGCATCTTTAGTTAAAATTGCAAAATCTGTAATTTCGCAAAACTCATCCATAAATTTCCATTTCATTCAAAATAATTTTGAAACTTTGCCAAAAACTACAACATTTTAGGAAACATCCTAATTATAAATGCAGACGACTTAAGACATATTCAATAGCTAGAATGTTGACCTATTAGTACAATGGCAAGACAAATTCACAAAAGAATTGTGGCTATTGTAAAACATGTGTAATAAGAAACACTCCGTCTGATTGTGGACAACAACGTGGGCAACATGCAAAGTTTAAAGCTGTGTTCAATTTTAAATACGTACCTATCACCTCGTGCGACATCAAAAAAAGTTTATCGAAATATAAACACAACTTTGGCAACCGGAGAAACTTGACATTGACAATTATCGCTGAATAATTTTACACTGCATTAATGACATTAGATGATGGGTAAGTTCTCTTCTCTACATATATACTTCTAGAATAATGAATTAATCATGCATGCTTACTGAACAATTAAATCGCAAGCGATATGCTTATTTTAAACATGACTGAGAATTATCGTTAAATAAGAACTATTTTAGATGTGACAGTTGTTAGCTAACTAAGACTGTACCACAATCAGAATGGTATGCACCTCGAGCTAGTCCTCTGCTTGTAATTCTCTTCCACTAGAATCCAGCACAACAATAAATACGAGGTGGTATCCAGAATATTCGGGACTGGTGCTACCATCTGGTTATAAACTTACTTTGAGACTAATGACCGACGTCACCCTCGAAGTACTTCCCTTCCACACGTATACACCGGTCCCAGCGATTCTGCCATTTTCCAAGTGCATCTTGGAAGTCATGTTCTTTGAGGTGTTTAGCACAGATAGCGTTTTTTCTTGCATCCTCTCAATTGTGTAGAACCGATATTTCAACTTGATTTTCAGTTGGCGAAATTGAGTGAAGTTGCAGGGTGCCAAATCAGGGGAGTATGGTGGGTGGGGGACAACCGTCATGTTGTTTTATGTCAAAAAACTCCTGATGAACAAGGTATTGTGACAAGGCGCATTATATGATGCAACAGCCAAAGTTCGGGCCATCGTCTCCGCACATTTTCACGGAGCCGTCGCGAAACGTCACAGTAAAATACGTGGAATTTACTGTTTGGTTTGGTGGGACGAATTCTTTGTGCACAATCCCCATGGTATCAAAGAAAAAGGGGAGCATACACTTGCCTTTGCTCTTCACTTGTCTCGCTTTTTTTGGTCTTGGTGAGTTCGGGCTCTTCCACTGGGAGAATTGTTGTTTTGTCTCAGGATCATAAGCGTGAATCCATCTCTCGTCGCAGGTGATGGCCCTGGACAAGAAGGTTGGGTCTTCGGATACGGCCTGACGAAGCTCCGTGCAAACTTCAACACGCAGCGCCTTCTGATCTGCAGTCAGGACCCTTGGCACAAATTTTTCTGCCACCCGATGCATGCCCAAATCATCGGTTAAAATTCATTGGCATATCCCATAACCAATTCCTACTTCATGAGCGTCTTCAACGGTTAGACGGCGATCCTCATGAACAAGGTGTTGAACGTTGGGAACAATGTCAGACGTTGTGCAGCTGACGACCTACCGGTGTGAGCATCGTCTTCAATAACTGTACGGCCGGCCTTGAACCGAGCATGCCACTCAAACAGACGTGTGCCGCGCTCATGTTTTGCCCCCCAAATACTTGTTGAATCATTGCGAGGGTCTCCGTAATATTTTTTCTCGAGATTTGCACAGAATTTGATGCACACTCTCTGCTCTAATCTTGGAGCCATCGTAAAATAGCCACGCACTACATACAGGGTATCATGAAAGGTGCTATAGAATCTCAACCCATCTGCCCAGCTGCATGAAACTTTAAGCACTCACTCATCAGAAGTGCTAGTGTTGCCACCTAGCGGTACAAAACTCTACTGCAACTATTGTCGAGATGGCAGCACCAGTCCCGAATATTGTGCATACCACCTCCTAGAGTGAGTGGAAACTTAACTTCAAAGAACGGTCGCAGGGACATTATTTGAACAACGACGATAATAGCATATTAACGTATTTACAATCGTTTTATCACCATAGCATCTTAAACTATGTCCATGTGAACTTTACTTTCCTTATTTAAAGAAACTGAACCCATGTGTGTTCCCGTGCCATAGCAGTACACCTGATACCGCCTGCAAACTCAGGTAATGCATCCCACATGACACAAATGCTATTTGAGCTGCCTACACAAAAAATGAACGGCTTAGGTAAACATTCTGTATATCAGCTGCTGCTTTAACTGAGATATTGTATCAATTACAGCTACTCTAATCAACATTTATAACTTTATGGACTTACCTCCATACACGTCGCAACGTAATGCAAGGTCTTCGCCTTCAGAATAGGGACCAACGACTGAAGTCCTCTCCTTTCCTTCCTCGTTCAGTATCACCAGCCTCTCTGGTGGCACTGAAACAATCCAAAGTTATCCCATATAGAAAGTGTCTTAACATTTTCAAAAACGAAAAAGCATTTAAGATATTTTGTAATTATTGTGATTATCTTAATTAAAATATTGGACGGGAGGGGTAATTTTGATAATTTTGCGGCCAATAATATGTAAAATTTAACACTGAAAAGAAAAAGTGTACTTAGCATATTTAACTAGTAATTTCTAATTTCTAATTAGAACAATATAAAACAAGACGAATTCGATAGTACTGAAGTATTCTGGAATTTTTATTTTAAGATTACACGTTTAGCTAAATACTTTAATGTTTATTGTAATTATCATTGCGTAAATGTTGACTCTAGATGCATTTTTAAAGTATAGAGGATGCCAAAAAATGTATACACGCTTTTACAGTATATATTTATTTAATACATTTCAAAGTTGGCCCGAAAAACAACAGTAATGTGTAGTGTGATGTTCTGTAAACAGATGTGACTACATACTTTATGATAGCGTTGCTATGTGGCAGAAAAATCAACAATGAACAAAAGAAGCCAAGATTACCGTATGATGTTCTATAAACAGATGTGACATTACGTTATGCTAGCGTTGCTACAACAAAATGGAGCCAAGATTTTCGTTTGAACAGCGGAAAGCAATTTTGAAGTGGTATTGGAAAACCGAGAATGTTGTTCAAGTTCAAAGGCAATGGAGACGTGTGTACAGAACGGAACCACCAACGCCAGTAACAATTGCACGCATTCGAGACAAATTTGGTAATGTATGCGATGTTCACAAGGACAGATCTGGGAGACCTCGCACAGTAACAAGCCCCTCGCACTGGATCGAAAGCACTATGCTAGGCACTGGATAGGACGAAGAGGTCCGACTGAGTTTCCATCGTGCTCTCCGGATCTAACTCTGTTGAACCTATGGGGAACTCTTAATACCGTAGAAAAACCAGCTACACTGGCAGTACTTCGGGAAGAAATTGAAACGGTATGTGCTGCAATCGCTGAGGACACTTTCGCCAACGTAGCTTAATCAGTAGTGTATCGATGCCGATGGTGGGCATTTTGAGCAACTGTTGTAGCTGTAAAAGTCTAAGGTGATTAGTGTTCATCATTTTCTGTTTGTGTGAATTCAATTTTGTTACGCTAACAAGTTTTTTCTTTGCTTCAAGTGTGTACACATTTTTTGGCATCCTCTGTATATTCTGCTTTTTAATTTTGTTCGTACGTCGTATTCCAGTGAAATGTTGATCACTTATTGTTATTTCAGTCAGTTGACATCTACAGGATTTTATACTGTTTTGGAAAGTTATGAGAAATATAGTAAACTTATGTGCCAATTTGTGCCTTTTTTGTGAAGGTTTTGCAAAGAGATAAATTTTAATAAAGAAATACGGCAAGGGTGTTGTGTAATAAGCAAAATAAAACATTTAAAATGATATATCTACTACATTACTATAAAAATTCGAAGAACAGTCATTCCAAAATTTCCTTAAAACTTATTAAGTTACATTATATGCCTATGAAATTGTAGAATTCCAAAATTTTAATGAAACATTATCACTTTAAGCTTTAGATATTAGAATTTACGAATGTGCCCAGATAAAGGGTACAAGATAAATAAAAAGGACTAATTCAGCATTATTAAGTTTTAATTGCCATTGTAATAACTAAAGTTAACATAATGCTCATTCGTATAGCATATTAAATTTATTGCATTTAATTTTTAGGACTTGAGCGAATACACAATATATATTCGTCTAAATGAATTTAAAATAATAAAACAAAACTAAAACACAAATCAAAATAAAATGTAAGTATATTTAAATAATGCTTTGACTTTAACCAAGCAAAAGTAAATTCTAATATTACCTATCGATAACCATAGGTAGAAGCTCAAAATGTTAATATACATTCTAGAGTTTACTAAAATTCAAAATATAATTACATCATTGTTTAATAAACAAGAAAAACATGCATATGAATATGTAGAAAGACTACAAAAATAGTAGTAGTGATAATCAAAATAAATTGTATCAGGTTGGCACAGTATTTCATAGCGTTTTGCTGTGGTAAAGGTTGTTATTTGAATTGAAGTGAATATTCTCCTGCATTATCCATTCCTTTCTTCCAAGTCTGGGGTAATTTCTTGATTCCATGTCTGAAAATTTCTGTGGAAGAAATCGTCAAGTCTTGTGGGTAACACATTTTCATTATTGAGGGATTTTTTCGAAGTTGTTGGATAGAGCACTTCACCATTTCTTTTCCTTTCTTTTTTTTTTTTTTTTGTATTGATATAGAGACACTATTTTTCGTCACCAGTAATAATGTTGGATAAGAATGGTCCATGTTGTTCTGAGCTAGTCGATGACGAGCAAGCAGAAATTTGCAAATGACCAACCGTTTTCATTTAAAGCGTTCGGTACTGAAACGCCAGCTTTGTTAAACTTGTCCATGGAATGCAAATGTCGCAAGATGATTCATGATATTTGCTAATTCTCTGATTGACTGAAGTAAATAATTATGGAATAAAGAATTCAGAAGGTCTTCATCAACCCCAATGGTCCTCCTGAACGTAGCAAATCGCTCACGTCAGTGGGCCCCTTTGGAAAGAAAGAACCATTTTCTTGTCTTATTTTCTCTCTTCATGGAAACAACACACATGTTTCTAACATCCTTCGCTGTCTTTTCTATTAAACTATAAAAGAAGAATATATCGGAAGCGTTCCATTTTTCCAGCATTGATCTTGCACATATTTGTGGAATATGGATGATTTCTACGAACACTCCACTCAAACGGGACATCTATTTTTTTTTTTTTTCATTTGCATTTACTTACTTGCCGGACGTGGATTTTATTATGGATCTTGCAAATTATACTTGAATAATTGAAACAATTAACTTATTCTTAATAATAGCAACAGCTGTAATACAACCCTCTTCTTTAGCTTATAAATAACGCAAAATCTTCAAATCTGCAAAAATTCAAGTTATATTTACAAGCACTACTCTCGAAATAACACGACAGATGACAAACGGTAAATAAAGCAACGCAGTGTTGTGATGAACAAAAACGCATCTATCTAATACAATTAAGTAAATAAACTGTTACTATGCACTAATCTTTATAAATTCTGAATTAAATTAAATGTAACTTTTTTAAATAGTATGAGAATGATGTTTTAATTTAATAATAGTAAGTTTTATTATATTTCAATTAATTTTTTAAAAATTCAATTGAATAACTCTTGAAAATAATGGATTTTGAGCTTTTAAAGTTATATGCCAACGTTCCTTTGGCATGCACACTTAATTAAAAAAAAAAAAAAAAAAAAAAAAAAAAAACGTTTCCAAAGTTTCTATTAACATAAACTAACAAGAAAGTGTATATAATGTAATATTCTTATGGTAGCAACTATGATTTTTATATCATTAAAGTTGGGTTTCTAGTTGGCATAGCTAAATTTAGTACAGCATCCAATTCACAAGAAACATTACTTTAACTTATGAACTGTATCCGTAGCTTTTGACAAACGCAGACCTCAAGTCTGTCCAATTTCTTGATTTTATGAAGAAGTCAATCGAAATTATCTCTGAATAACGAAATTGTTCTAATAATTTAGATTAGCAGATTGGCAAAAAGAATTCATTCCTTGAAAAGAGAGAATTTAGGAAGTAATTACTAAAGAAATATATATGTCTTGAATCTAGGTTGATTTCAGGTTTGGAGATGAACGTACGGCAGACAGCTGATGCTTGCACTGGACATGGTAATGAGCCTTCGAAGAAAAGAGTCTTTTAGATTCTGACATCAACTTATTTACTTACAAAAACAAAATTCCCTCTTTGCCATCCATTTCAGTGCAAGGGCCAGAGAAGCAAAGTACACTAATTTGGCATAAAATACTTTGAGACATTTACCTGCTTTTAACAGGTACCTTTTGCCCCTATATCCAACAGCATTTGCCCGCAGCACCTGAAGTCCATTCATTATTCATGAATTGTGCTATTGTTGTATGATCTGTTTCCTCCAAAGGTTTGCAGTAATTTAAATAGGGTTTGGATGGAGCTTCTGAATTTAACTTAGTCACAATTAGATTTGTGATGAAACGACCTAAAGCATTCGGCTATCAATTGCGATTCATGTGTACGAGTTATTAGCACTGATTTTTAAAGGAGTCAATAAGGCTTTGAAGAATTCTTTTTCTTCAGAATGTAGATTCATCTGGGATGTTATAGCTGCAATATCTCTTTAAAGACAAACCAAGGTATTAGCAAAAATCATATATTTTTGTCCCACATCTGTTTAACTATGTTTTTTTTTTTTTTTTTTGTTATTTATTTCCAATATTCAGATTATATCGCAACTTTTGTATTGTGCAATATTTATTTCTCAAGATTGACAGAAGATTATTGCCGTCAATTGTAAAGGTGTCACCATCAAAGTCCACGATTTTACTTGACGTCAGTGAAAAAGTGAAAATGCTATTGATATAAACGTTCTCTTTAAATTTTCTGCACGAAACGATTTCATTTTATTGTAATAAAACATTTAAAATATATAATATACAACATTAACATTTATAAAACATCTAAATAATATACACGGTGCGGAAAATTGTAGGGTAGAAGCTAAATTAACATTTTGAGGTTACAAACATGGAGTTGCAGATGCAATATAATAACAGGAGCTCTGCATGATCATAATTAAACTCTGACGTTATGAAACATCTTCATTTGCCAGTCAAAATGAAATATAACTCGCACGACAAGTGTGTACGTACTATGTCAATTAATGAGTACTGGTGAACAATGAGAAACTAAATATTACTTCGCGTACTTAACTGATGTACCATGGAAGCCACCGAGTTCGTCCACGGCCAACAAGGAAAAAAAAAACAACAAAAACAAACAAAAACAAAAACAAAAACAAAAAAAACTGCAAGGAAAAAAATGTGCAAATGCCCCATTTTGTTGAAACGATAATTTTCACCTAATTTCAAGGCTAGAGTTCGATATTACCGTAGCATTCGTTAGGCTTCAAAGCACAAATGCTGCATTGAACATCAAACACACCTAGCGACAGTAACTAGTACTGTACAAGAGTGCGTTTTGTTCACATTTGACACGCTACAAATAAATTTCACAATCTGAGACTCTAACATGACGGAATTAATGTTGCCGCATGTAGACCTATCTTCCTCAAAATACTTTTGGTGTTGTCTTTCTACTCTACAATTTTCTGCACGTTGTTTTTCCGTGCCCAGTATAATGAAACATGTAATTATACGCAGAAAATGTGTTGAATTATAGTGATTATATAACAATTTTCAAAGTAAAATTTTATTATTTCAAGATAATTACCTAATTTTCATATATCCCTGTTTCAAATACAAAATAAAATAATTGATTACAAAAGAATACAGGCTTAATTCATTACTGTAAGGTTTATGCAGTTCGTATGGATTTTGTATCAATATTTGTATTTCGAAATGTAAAGCTGAATTATTTATTACTGAAATTACAAGAATATTCAAATATATTCCATCCAATAACCCCCCCCCCATTAGAGTTTAAAACAACGAGAGCCCCTGGGAGCGAAAATCATATTTTTAATTATAGTTAGGATCTTTAATTATATCGTCAATAAGATGTTTAGTGCTACAACTATTACCATGTCGGTCCTGGTGGTGTAGTGATAACCATACTTGTCTTCTAAGCCCAAGATCGCGGGTTCGAACCCAGCCAGGATCGATGGATTTTTTCGAGCGTATAAATCGTAAGTATGGCTTTCTTCGGAAGGGTAGTAAAGCCGTGGGTCCCGTGTCGTACATTTACGGCACGGAAAAGAACCTCAAGGCTGAAAGAAGAGGTCTCTGAGCAAAATTTGTCGACCGTTTCACGCCCTGAATTGAATGGGACGCTAATGACCTGAGATGTTAAAGAGCGTCCGTAAATGAATGAATAAATAAACAATAACTAAAACCATTCTGTAGTATGATTGTGTGTACAGTTATTAAAAGCTGAAAAGACTAAGACATTCTTTAAACATTTGTAAATAACATTAAAATAAACATTTTTGAAGAAAAACAACTTAATTTCTCAACAATTTTAATTGAGAGTTATACACTTGGTGCTAAAAATTTCCAATATTTTCATCGTGTAGGTTTTGTCAAACTCTACAAAACAGTCATTGACGATGTCGATAACATCCTTAGTGGAGAACTTCTTCTAGCCGAAATTTTTTAAGTTTAGGAACATGTAGCACATTCTAGCTATTTCAAAAGGCGGAACTTTACTTATTTTAAAGCCCAAAAGGCGATAAAGGTGTACCACAAAGAGCCTATACTGATGTTTATAAAAATTCTAAGTAGAAAGATAAAAAAAACATGGCAACATTGGCTGATTCTAATTAAATAAATGCAATGAACAACAGCAAATATAGTTATTTGGAATCTGATTATGGAACAAGTGAGACCCTTTAATTAGTTAGGCTGTAAAATAAATAATTCAAAGAAAGAAGAAATAGATACACCCATTTAAAGATATAACTTATCAATGGAGTTTAAAAAGAAATTAGTAAAAAAATGAGAAAAGAAGTAGTATTAAAACTCTGTAATACTTTGAGCAAACCTATGTTAATGTATGATAGTGAACAATGGACGACTTGAGACAGCTCAGTTGAGATTTTTAAAACCGTTAGTAGGAGTGACTAGAAGAGATCACATCAAAAATGATATACTCACCTACAACTCGACGTCCAAAACATTACTGGGGAAATTCAATTATATAGAAAGAAATGGAAAGACTATGTGAATACGATGAAAGAGGGAAGATTAATATTATAAACCAAGTGGAACCGGATCAATTGGATACCCCAGGAAGAGATGAAAAGGCAAATATTTATTAAAACGTTGCTTCGGAATGGAAAAATTAGTACCAAGACCTTGGATGTGAAGAAGAAGAAGAAGAAGAAGAAGGAGAAGAAGAAGAAGAAAATGACCAATAAAATAAGACACTCGTGATATAAATATAATGTACATGATTTAGAAACGATGTATTATAACGTGTATTGGTTTGAGATTTTCCGAACACTCTGTACAGTACACTATGGCTACAGGAAAAAAAAAATTAACACTTTTGAATACAAAGCAATCAAATTTAATTAATTTTTCAGACTTCTCAACCTAGGTACATATATCAGCTATGATTTGTTTCATTTCTAGAGCATACAATTAAGTGTATGGTTGTATAATTGAAAATAAATATAACTGACGCCATCGACACTAAATATACGACACTTTTTTTATATTTGATTTACTTACCGACGCTCTTTAACATCTCAGGTCATCAGCATTCCATTCTATTCAGGACGTGAAGAGGCCGACAAAATTTGCTCAGAGGACTCTTTTTTTCAGGCTAGAGGTACTTTATCGTACCGTAAATGTACCCCACGGGACCCACGGGACCCACGGGACCCACGGATTTACTGCTCTTCCGAAGGAAGCTATACTTAGGATTTTCATGCCCGAAAAAATTCATTGGTCCTGGACAGGATCGAACCCGCGATCTTGGGTTTAGGAGGCAATATGGTAAACACTACACCACCAGGACCGACAAAAGACACGGCATCATCACACCATTTTTTTCACTCTTTGCTCTTTCTTTTTTGAGCTAGGAAAGAGAGGCACAAGACTTGAGTTTTATTAACGATTCTGCTGAAAAATGTAGTGATGTTGGATATTAAACGGATGCTTTTTATTGCTGTTAAGCTTCTAATTTCTCTCAATACTGCAAAACGAAGATTTCCATTAAACGAAGATAATCGTCTTTAAGGCGATAATGTTGTGCCGGTTGCCATTAAAAAGAACCGAAAAATTCTTGTTAATGATGTTTTTAAGATATTAAATCTGCGGCAATTAGTTCCGCTGCTTGCTGCCTCATAATATAATCCGCTTGCCGCTGTGTAAGCAAGATTAAGAGACGTAAAAAGCTCTGTTTTACATGTTTCGCTACGAAAATGCTCTTCCATTACTGCAGACCGCCTCTTACACTTAAAAGTTTGATTACATTTTGTATCACCTGCTACCTCCTTTTTATTTTTAGGTTAGTTTCCGTAGCAAACGACCTAAGGCGTTTTCCAACTGGTAAATTACAGAGGGGAAACATATTTTTATATGCTCTTTTTCGAATAAGTGGGATAGTTTTTGAAATGAAGAACGAAATAAAGGGAAGACCATCTTTTTTTTTAAGAAATAAAGAGAGGAAATACGGAGCACTTTCATGAGGCAGCTACAAAGTGTGACGGTTAGGTTAGCCTTGCTGTAGGAACTATGTAAAGCATCTAGGCATTATGTCCTACCTAAAGTTTTGATATTTACTGTTTTTCTTTATAGAAGCAAAACTAAAAATTATTAGTAAAAATGAAAAGAGAAAATTATTCTGTGCAGGAAAAAAAAATTTTTGCATAATTTTGAAATTTAAGATAAACCCACTATTTTAAGAAAATTATGTTGTATATAGTGTGTAATCAAAATGAGCATTTTTCATATTAAAAGTTTCATCAAATTATGAGAAACAAATCACAATAATTGCATTAAAATGTTTACTATCTACTGACAGCAATATAAAAATGGACATACTACTTTTTTTTTACACATGTTTAACATTTAAAAATTACAAAATTAAAACTTATACTGATTTCTTATAAAAAAGGAAAATGCAAGTTTAACTTAAGGTTGGTGGTTTTAGGTTCCACCCATATTATGTATATACTTGTGTGTATGTGTATATATATATTTTTTTTTTTTAATGTATAGCATAGCATTGCCGAATTCAATGGTCTACTTTCAGATATTATTTGTTCAATATGTTTTGTCCTCTCAGTTGGTTTGTGTTTGATTTAAAAACAGTATTTCCTTAAGAATGAATGAATAGGAAAGTCGCTGTTAATGGTTAATCCATTGATTCAAGAAGAAAGCACTGCTTGTAGAGGTAAGTTAACGTTGCAGCTTGGCTTTAAAAACATGTTATGTCATAATAGACCTTCGCGTTATTCTTAGAAAGTTATTCTCTGCTGACTTATAGGTAAACCTTTTTTTTTAATAAAACACCTTCCAGTGTTTTCTCTAATGCATTTCGAGACTAATTACCTTTATCTTTTCATTTTGTAGTAATACCATTGACTGAAACGAATAAATAGGCACAAATATTTTACCATTCAGTTTAAGCAATATTTTATCTATATTGGTTATGCCTAACGTGATAATAAATTGAAGATAATTTGATTAAGAAAATAAAACCTATTTTACCCACATAAAAGCAGAATGTATACTACTTAACTGCACAATATGAAATTAATTAATTTAAATGGTAAGGTTGAATGGTAATATATTGCTGAGTAAAATTTCTTTAGGTTCTAACTATTGCAAAGCGATGCCTCGAAGACACTGTCAGCTAAATACCCAGCATTTACTGGACAACACAATTACAAAGTACTGAGTTCAAATCACTCCCTTAGGAACGTGAACTTTTTATTTAGTACATATTGAAATTTTATCTTTGCAAGGCTGCATCTATTCCCTCAAAATGCTCCATCCATCTGTTGCAATGGTCTTTTATGCATTGTGTTTCTCTTTCTATCTGAAGTTCTTTTCTAATATTTTATCTTACATTCACTTAATTCTTGCTACATAACAGAGACTTTCAATTTCATAAGTTTTAAATGCTTTTCATTTTCTTTTGATTAGTGTACACGTTCCTGAGCCATAAAGTAAAAGTGGGAGAAGTGGCATTGATTTATAGAACAGTTTCTTTTGTTATTTTAATTCCTACAACTTTCTTTATATTTCCACAAATATTTATATGGTATTCTCCAAGTCCATATTTTAGATACTTTTTTACATCATACATATTTAAAGTCTTCTGTTTTAATACTTTTGGATGTATAACTATTTCAACTATATTACTCTTAATTTGTTAAAAAAAATGGACTTTTAACTGCTCAAGTATTAGAGCACCATATCTTAAGTTGAGAAAACTTAGATCTACAGTTAGAAAATGAAGTGTTTATAAGCAGAAAAAGCTGAAAACCTCACATACTTGGCTTATAAAATATAATTACTACATTAGCAATAAAAGCCAATTCCCACGTATTGAGACATTAGAAATAACTGAGAGAGAACTAAATTTCAGAAGCAAGAGGAAAAATGATTAACGAATCAGTGCAAGCCTTTTGGATTAATTTATTGAAAAAATATTAGTTTTGTGATTTGCATACTTTTGACATTAATGATAAAAACTGCTTTATTGTAATGTTACAGCATTCCAACCTGATGTGTCATATGTAGTTAAGGTCTGCAAAGAGAACTGAACTGCTTAGAGGAGTGGGGAATGATAGTGAATGAGGAAAAAAACTAATACACTTAACATTAAAGAACAGTGCTTAACAGCAGAAAAGAGAGGTGGAAGTATGTAGGGCAAGCATTAGAAAATGTGAATATATACATCTTTGGTGGTCTCTTTAGCCATGAACGAAAGCTGGACAAAATAAAAACACAAGTACATATAAAAAAATAGTGACATTTATGATTTTGATAGAAGTACCAGAAATGCTGCTGAGAACAGAGGAGATTGTATACAGGGTCGTTGTTTGGTCAACTATGACGCACGTGGCCAAAATTTGGGGTTGAAAAACACCGAAGAACTGAAGAAAAACATGAAACGGATACTACAGATAGGGGGTGTTAAAGCAAATTGCGAAGTTCTTAAAGAGTTTGTACCTATAACGAAAGTGTAGCTTTAAAAATAATTACAATTAAGTATTGGTTAACAATAATACGGGGGCTGTGTGTCTGAGGGAGGAAATAACAGAAGGATGAGGCATGTGCTAGGCATCAAGAGTAACGAAAGGCTTAAAACAAATTTGACTGGGTTTGGTTAGGAGCACAGAACGTTACGTTCAATAGGTGGAAAACATTTAACACACTTTTGAGGAATTGGGAAAATACTGAACAATGCGCAGAAAAGATCTCGCTTAACCTGCAGGCTTAAATGTGTCAGGAGCAGGGGAGGGAGGATTATTTATATGTCTGTGGTTGAGAAGAAATTAGATTTCTTTTTAAATAATAGTGTTTAATACCCTTTTTAATTACTGAGGCATCACAGGCGGTGGCCACTTAGGATATATGATATGAAATGATAAACTGGAAAAGGATTTTTTTAAAGTAAGCTTTCCAGGTCTAAATGTAGGGTTCCTTCTCGGCATTTGCCATTTATTAGTTATAGGGAAAAGCTGGAAAAACCCGCTCACGAATCTGCACCTTAAGAAGAAAGAGGTAGAAATCATGACCCAGATTAGACGTTTGGAAAAGCAATGAAGTAATTAATGATTCCGGGGAAAGAATTTGCCTGACACCAAGCATATACATTTTCCCCAATGTATTGGATGAAGTAGAAGAAATCTTTGACCTACCTCTTCATATTTTGCAGATGTTTCCTATCCAATTTCCCTTAAAAAGGGCATATTAATATCCAACTCTTTGGCATATGTTCTTTCTATGCAATTTTATTTCATGTTTATTATCCTAGTGTACGTTTTATCGCTCCATAAAATTTGTTTATTATTTCAAGTATTTTGGAAGGAACAGCAGCAATCTCTGACCTCCACATCCTCTGGTAAATCTCGCAATAAGCGGAAACAATTAAGTTTATTCGATTATTTTTGGGAGGATAATTCGCTCTCACACAGCCACACATTAATGTTCGGACCCAACAACTCCTTGCAATTTATGAGCGTCTGGCAAGTATATCTAGACACTCTTCAATTATTCATATATCTGCTTCGAGTCACCCTAGAAGCACGAAGGATTATATAAGATCTCAGAAATGAACTCTCGGGAGCACAACACAGTGCGAAAAACCGTACATGTGCCTCACTTCTGAGCTTCCGTGTCTTGAATTCCTCGTCATTCTAACACATAGAATGTCAATACCCTTTCCTTGGGACTTAGAAAGATATCAGAGAAGTCTCTCATCTGCCTTACTATTCGTTTTGTAGTCTCTATTGTCATTCTTCTGTAAATACAATCCTATTAGAAAGAAGCCGAGGTTGGTTTCGACACTTAAGTGATCAACCTATCCAAGTATCCTTTGGCTAACCGCTCGGCTACCCAACGTCCTTTGGCTCCCGCCCAGCCTCCGCCGGCACCGGGATACTACAGAGATAAAGCGATAACCTGGAAGCACATTCTGATAGGATGCAGGAAAGCAGAAATTTTAAGAGATGAGTATTTACCACCACAATTTGTGAATTCCAACAGAAGTTGAACGCTTGACTGGAAGTGTTTATGCATGCAAGATGCATACTCGAATCGGGGATCTCTGTCGAACACCCGAAAAAGAAAGCTAATGGTTGCAGAGTAGAGAAGGGAGTTGGGGAGGAAGGGTGATGGCGGAGATGGGGCTCATAAGTAAGGGTTCTGCGTGTTTGCATATATGCATATGAAAGTATTCATATTATATATGGAGGTGAGTATATATGTTTGTATGTTTAAATACGAAGGTAACCATATACATTTTGCCTGCTGGACTATAATATCTTTGGTTGTTAAAAGGGTGGTATTAGCTAGTACGACCGTAAGGCCAATGCGATAGTGACAATTTTGTAAAAGTATCAAAAGTAATATCACAAGAGAGTCTGAGAGACAGATCCCTCAAGTGATATTTATTAGTACTATTCCACGAATAAAACAAGAATTGTAATATAAATTCCCATTAACTTGGCTTACAATACTGCAATAATTGTACATTTGCATTATGAATACTTAACCTTTTCAAGCAACAGACAAATGTCGATTATCAGCAATGCCAATAGAGAAGAACTAAATGCGGGTTTGCGACTATTTCATGAACAGAACAAGAATAAAAGTAATATATATTTGAAATTCGCGCACGGATTATTAAAAATTGTATAAAATGTTATACTTACTTATGAATGCCCACCTATCCAGAAATCGCGAGAATGAAATAGACGAAAGTTCACTATTATAGTCCCTATCATTCCATTTACTAATACCAACTAAGAAAAACGAAACAGAGAAAACATTATACCATTCTGAACAACGTGTTTATTAAGATTTATGGTTGCTTAGGCAGTTATTGTTACATAATTTATAAAACAATTTCCCATTGTTAGGCAGAATACGCAAAAACAATTGCTTGAGTGAATACTCATTGAGTTAGTTAAATTTATAATATTACTGAAAACACGAAAAGTGTTCAGAGGTGTGTGCTCAGGAATGAAATAGTTCAGGTATAAAGTTGGCTACGCTGACCACAAGACAAATGCATATAGCGTGATAAAACGGATTTGATCACTTTTATAGATAATTTCACTGCGATATTCGGCTGTGATTAGTCAAAATTAAAAAATTTGTTTAGCTTCATTCGTTGATTTAAAGATGACGTCACACAGAAATAGGTGCAATAAAACTCCACAAGTAATATTAGTTAAAGGCATGGCATTAAAAGGTGCTAGTTATAGTAAAGTTCATGTTATGGCCAATATAACATTTCAAACTTTAAATTGTTCTTTCAAGGTTGGTTTTGATATTTTTAAATAAGGAATTAAAACATAACATATTTTGAGATGAATAAAGTAGGGTTTTTTTTTACGAATTTATCCATGAAATATTATAAATACACACAAAAATATTAATTTTACAACACTGTGTAAATTCAGGTAGGGAGCAGGATATGTGTATACTAATAGATGTTATATGTGTCTTAAATCGCAAAATAGGCTCAAAAAGAAATTTGAGAACCATCGAAAATAGGAAACTAAATTTTTATTATGATCTTGCTACTAAGATAAGATGTTTCAACATTATAAAAAGAGACACTAAACCAAATCTAATTCAGAAAACACGTTATATATCTATTAACTGTGAATGCTTATTCAAAGACCCAATTAGAGGGTACACAATTATCCGAAATAGCATATCTTCAGTATATCTGTTTTATATGTTTGCACATTTCATCAGCGTTAGCATATATATTATGTATAAATTTCTGATTGCATTCACTTACATTTGCAAGATAAAAACATTGTTCAATAGAATTATAGTTCCCAAAAATATTGTAATATGACGATTATATTGCCTATATGAGATTGTTTGGATGATGATGTTTAGTATTCTTGTGAGCATTATCATGATGACCGTTTATTTTCCCTTAACGTTTTAAATTATTTTGGAAGGGGGATCCGATTTGAAAGGCACGCTTTGATTGGAGTACTGGACGAAGCCGCGACGGAATGAGCACTGAAGGATGAACCACTTATGCTACCACCTAGAACGACCCGAGTCTGCTGGTGCGGTACAGCAGTTAGAGCTGCAGTCCCAAGTAGCAGCGGAGAGAACCGAAGCAGTGTAACTTGCACAAAAATAGCTTGATAAGGACTTTAAGCAGAACAACATGATAGCTCAGATGGTTAGAGCGTCAAGCTGTAATTGTTATGGTGATGATTTTGAATACTTATGACATTATGTTTATTTTTCTGTCGGAGAAAAAAGGAGATTTGCCACCGCTAAAATGACTTAATCGCCAACATAGTATCACGCACACATTGCGCTATAAATTGATATTTACGATTTTTTCTGCTGGAATCAAAGGAGATTTGCCACCGCTCAATTTATTTTTACGTATAGGAGGCGAGCATAGGCCGTCAGGCCATAGCGAAATTCAGCAAACCGCTGGGTCCATCTGTTTCTAGCGTTAAGGTTAGTGTCTGTGCGTGTGTGTGTATGAATTAATTGTGAATTCCAATAAGACAAGCGTCGTAAAAAGTGAAAAACTCAGTTTTATATATTAAAATCTGAGTCTGCTGGAGCTGTGTTCGGAGTTCGGCTATCTCCACTGTCGCTCGGGACTGCAGCTCTAACCGTTCTATCGCCCTATCGCACCAGCCGACTCAGATTATTGTTTATGTAAGGGCATGCGTTGAACTGAGCTCGAACGAAGTCGCTGGATGCTTGATTATTACATAGACAGGACATGCTGCAACTCCCCTAGGCTAACTCACTACTTAGAGCATGATATGTCACAAGTAAGGGACATAAATCAAGCTATTGAAATTTAATTTTAATGGAGCAGTTAAATAAGTAATTGTATAAATATGTCTTGTGAACTCGGAAATTGTCTGCTAATTTGATTTTCCTTATGCCTTTTATATCAAGGTGAGTGTAACTTAAATAACATAGGTGTTTCAGGTGTGTATTTCTGTGACTGCATACGACATCTCCCCAGGTGTTCTAGGGTTGTGACAATATAAAATGATGTGTTATACAAAAATTAATGGCAGGTCATTTATATTTAGTCTACAGTTAGCATACTGTTACAATCTTTCAATATGCATTTATCACCATTTGTCTTACTTCTGAAAAGCAGAACTGTTAATGCTAATAACAGCGAACAGGCCTTAATGCCCGTTTGCTTATTTTGTTTCAATACTTTTCTTTTCTTTGATTAATATTTTTTCCTTGGGATCGGCGTTTAAGGTTCCGAGGCTCCCAAAAGGAAGCAATTTTCGATATCCAAGTCTTCCAACATATGCATAACTGTCGGAAGCCAGCTCAGTCAATGTCCATTGTCTAATCATTTCCAAGTAACCGCCGAGTGCCCGAGGTCGTTAAGGCGCGGATTCGTGAGCAGGAGGTCTGGGATTCGATTCCCACCAGGACTGTTCTCCCTTACTGAGGTTTCTTCCAGGTTTTTCCTCAGTTCTCATACGTGGAAAATTCCGGGAAGATATCCCAAATTTAGGCCTTGAACCCTTCCTTCCTATAAAAAAAAAACCCTTTCCCAAAGTATCATTTCAATTTATCAGTGTTCCTGTAGTGATATCTCTGTAGTTAAAACGGACGTTAAACACTATTAAAACAACTCCACGTAGTGTGCTGCAGTGTCAGCAGGATTTGCACATGATGCATCCTTCACACTACCACATCCTTGTCAAAATAATGACATGCAATATGCCATAGTAATTTTTGATATATGCTTTTTGTAGGCTTTTATGGCGTATTTTAGCACACTTTCCAAGCGACACCTCAATTTTGATCCATGCCTGTTGTTCAAACTTAGAAAATATATCGTATCTTTAGGGATGTGCTTTATGATACTTTCAGATCTTCATATGCGATCATTTGTAAGCTCTGCAATGGCAACAGGAATACTTGAACAGATCTGCATTCCCTCTACCAAAGCTGATAAGGATCGAAACGAATATATTATACGATAATATTGCTATCTGCAATGCGAATAAGACTGTTCATTACAATATTCATTCGATCATTTGCTCCACATCTCTCGTTCGTGATTTTTTTGAAGGTGTAGTATGGTGGACCATTAAGAGTTTTACACTCTACATATGCATTTGGAGCTTTGTGAGAATGTAACATTTTAATTTCTTCAGAAGATATTGTACAATAGGAAAAAAATCACCATTTTCTGATTTTTAAATTTAATTATTAAATAATTGTTTATGTATTACGAAAATTAATAATTAATCATTATTAAATAACGTTTTCCCTACGAGCTAATATGTTCTAGCACTGTTACGAAAAGTTATTAATTTAGGAGCAAAGGATTTTCTTTTAGCCTCTTTAAATAAAATATTTAACTGCACCGAAGAATCCGTTCTAAAACTGCAAGAATGATTCTAATCAGTGATTCAGATGACGTAACAAAATCCTTTGACTATTCAAATCTACAAAAGCTGCTGTGTGATATCTTGCAAGGTAGATGGGTTCATTTTTATTATTGCGAGCTTTTTCTTTCCACCCAGGCTTCAGTTTTTATCTCTGACATATATGCTACCTTCCCATCTCCCGTTGCTTGTCAGTTCTCGTTTCATTCTTTCATTTCTTTTGCTTTCCCCTCTCATCTTGAGGAGAAGGAATTGCCACGTGTTGCACGTTTCTTGCTATTTGCGTTTCTACTCAACTGAGAAGGAAAGCGCGCGATGAACCCGTTCTTCAGCCGTGAAGGCGAGCGGTTGCTCCTGACAAGCCCTCGGTTTCCCAAGCTTCAATTTCACATTTCAGAAATAAGAATCACCCAGCTGCACGAAGCAAGTTCTGCAGAAATCTACGACTACTGGGAAACAAGAGACTCTGATACCAGACGTGTAAAACTTTTTATTATACTGATTTCTGCTACTTTTGCAAATATACACAAACTTTAATCAATTAATTAACAATAATTATATATTTGATATAAATTTAATTGTAGCAGAATTTACGGCAGGTCCCGTATTCCAGTCCTTTATTTATAATTTTGTGATACCCAGTAAACATTAAAATAATAAATCCAATTTTTATATTAGAAGAGAAATTCATACTAACAAGAAAAAAAAAATGCACAAATAAATAAAATTTTGCTAAAACTACTAGGTATGTTTTCTGTTTTTTTTTTATTTAAAAGGTTCATTGAATCGTTTCTATATTATTGTAGCCTGCTTTATATACATTTTCATTAATAAAGCCTATTTATTTAAATTTATTATATAAACCAGAATTATTCCACAGAAAAATTCTATCAATGCTTATCAAACCTATATTCCTTTAATATAAATAATATAAACAATTATTACATTTGAGATATTTAAACAAAAATTACACATTAATTGCAAAAAATATATTAAAGTAAGAATAAAATGTTTTAATATTTACTTATAAATATTGCAATCAGCCTTCTTCAAATAGCGTCTTTTAAAAAATAATGCCAGGTTTTAATATAATAAAAACAATCATTATAATAAAACAGAAACTAACACTTTTTCCCTCACAAAATGGAATCTAGGAATACTGAATAAGTAACAGTATTTTGAATAACTTTTACCATTAATATAATAGCTTAACTATATATTACCGCCAAGGGTGGCCTAGGTCATTAAGGCATGGACTCATGAGCGGAAGATCTGGAGTTCAAATCCCATCAGGACCGCCCTACCATACTAGGTTTTTTTTTTTTTTTCCAGGTTTTCCTTAGTCCTCATCAATGGCAAATGCCGGGGAGGTACCCTAAACTTAGGCCTGGAACGCTTCTTTTCTTAAAAAAAACTTTGACCAATTTAACATTTCATCTCATGTATCATCAGAGTCCACCGCCTGTGGTGCCTCAGTAGTAAAAACGGGCGTTAAACATTACTAAACATATATTCTTGTCATTTAATTTAGTATACCTATAAGGTAATGCATGTAAATAAATAATTATTATAACAATTATAATAATTATTAAATTTTAATTTATTTTATTGTGTAAGTTTTATAATAAAATTTTTACTATACATTTATTTTAAATTCTGTTTACTAAAATTTGACTTTATCATTCTCTATACTGGTAGAAATATGTTTTATTAATACAATTTAATCCTCACTTTTTTAATCCGGGTTAAGTACATCTCGGTAGGTTAGGGAGACTGTAAACGGACTGAAAGAGTTAGCTAAGATAATTTTGTTCCGTGTATTCTTCTTCTTTTATTTAAAATTGGTGACATTGCAAAAACAATGTAGCTTGCGTTTAGAACACAGAGCATCTAATCAACATATTGTAGTATTCTCAGATTATTTTGGATATCTAAAGATTGATTTAGATTTCTAGTTCATTTTATGATAGTAAACTATGAATATCCGCTACATGGAGCATGATTACATGGTTTTTGATAGTCATGGTAAGTCAAGTTTGATATATTGGTACACTTCCATGTCGATCCTGGTGGTGTAATGGTTACCGTACTTGCCTCCTAAACCCAATATTGCGGGTTCGAACCCGGCCAGGACCGTTGGATTTTTTCGGGTGTAAAAATCCTAAAGTATGGCTTCCTTCGGAAGGGAAGTAAAGGCGTGTGTCCCATGTCGTACATTTACGGCATGAAAAAGAATCTCAAGCCTGAAAGAGAGGCCTCTGAGTAAAATTTGTCGGCCGTTTCACGCCCTGAGTTGAATGGGACGCTGATTACCTGAGATGTTAAAGAGCGTCCATAAATATTTTATTTTCTTGCCCTCTGTCGTTTTCTTCAATTTCAAAATGTCAACTTTCGGGATTGTTGCTTGAGAATCTGGGTCGCCAATGGGTGACGAGCTCAGTACCCGCTGGTGTATACAGTTGCTATGTAGAGAAGTTTTTGTTTTTAGTGGAACAATTCGATAGTTTCCCTACTTGAAAAACTATTTTTATTTCTCATGTTTCCTCAATAGATTCAGCATTACCTGGCTTAGAAAAGTGTATTTACGATGGGTCATTTGCCATTGGGGAACAGTTAAAAAGAATAATTAAAACAGTTAAAATCTTCCGGGCTGTTTTGCCGTGATCCACGGTTTAATATGCTACCATAGCTATCATCAACTACTGCGGTTGGCATCATCAATGGATGAACAACACCTGGCTGCTAAAAGACTAAAGTATTGATACGTCTCTGTTTCATTTTAGAAGGCCCATGAATACTGTCGTCTTTTAGCAGTCAGATGATGTTCATCGTTCACTGATGATGCCAACCGTAGTAGTTGGTGAAGGCTATTATATTAAACCATAGCCACAAAAATAGGCCTGAAGACTTTAACTGTTTTAATCATAAAACGGCCGTGAAAGCCTAAGGAATATTAAGTTTAAAAGAATATTGCAAATAGATAAAACACTCCGTAACAAATAGAAATAGCAACATTATACAAGATTTTTCCTGCAACTTTCAACTCGCCTATTATGTTCATTCCATAGAGGCAGTTGTGAACTGAATATTTAAGGGCAAGTGGGTATCCTAATTCTCGGCTCGACCATAGGTGGCTATGAGTTTATCAATTTTTTTACGTTGGTACATATCTTAAGCATTTATTTGAAATATATAGTCATTGATTCAATAGTTTCCTAAAGCAGAGTTATTACGTTGTGGTATTCCGTAAAATAGTAACGCTGGGAGCCGTGTAGTAATACAAACTTTTTGCAAAAGATAGTTTAGTACCAAAGGAAATTCATCCCAAATTTATAAAGGTCTATGGAGATGTTTCTCTCTCAGTTTCAACGAAACTTTTGTGATAGAAGACCCGGTTGCTAAAGAAAACAATTATTTTTTATAAGGACAACGAACCTGCTCACAAAATTATTTTAGCGTTGGGGAAATAGAGAGATTTGAAGTATAAATTGTTGCAGTGTTCACCAGAATCCCCTCATTAGGCTCCCCTTGATTCCATCCGTTCCCAAAACTCAAACACTTCCTCGATGGTCAATATTTATTATCAATTCAAGAGACGATTTTAGCTGTAGTGGAGTATTTTGTAGATCTTCCGGAAAAACAGTTCAGGGGCGGAATGATGGCATTGGAGCATTGCTGGGTAAAATGTATTTAGATATTATATTGAAAAATAAAAATAACGATCAAGTTAAAAATTCGTTCCTTTGTTATTAGGTCGAGAACGATTCATACCACTCCTAAGTTCTCTTACTGGTTCATGGGTATCCACACACATTCTTGTATAAAAATATATCCCTAGCAAAAGTTTCCTTTTTTTATTATATCTATTATAGGTAGTTTATATAAATGTACCAGACATCTGAAATTAAACTTATTTTTTGTTTCTTGCCTTGGGAGTAGATGAATATTTAGAAATAGTTAAATATAGTGCAATGAAAATGTAACAACAAATACTCTATTTCACGATATTTTACTTCAATTGGAACTTTTATTATGTCCTCATCACGGCCATAAAACATTAACGGTAAAATCGAGGAGCATCGATTCGAAAATAGTGGCGTTTTAATAATTTCAGATTTGTTTCCAAACCGAAACACACTACAGAAATGGTGGAAGTGTTGCTTATGCCACGTTGTCGTTGTTGTTTTAACAGTGTTTAATATCCGGTTTTAGTACTGAGGCACCATGTGGCACTGATATGTGAGACGAAATGATAAAGTGGGAAAGGATTTTAAGGAAGGAAGCGTTCCACAGGCTTACGGGTAGGTTACCTTCCCGGCATTTGCCATTTATGAGGAATGAGGAAAACCTGGGGGAAAAAAAAAAAAAAAAAATAGTTCAGGAACTCAGACCTCTCGCTCACCAATCAGCTCCTTACCGACCTCGGCCACCCGTGGGTTATGCCAGGTTATGATTATAACCAACATTACTCTTGTCGGTACAAAATATTAAAGTTGTTCAGAAGTGTATGATGAACATATTATGTTATCATTATAGTATCTAACATCTTCAATGCTTAGTTAAACAATGCTAGGACTACTATGAGAAAGGCATTTTTGTACATACTTTGGCGGAGTGATACATTCTGAATTTGTGTTCTATAGTTTAAATCAGATTATTATTTCGATGGATAAAGTATAGCAGCTAACATTCTTAGAATATTTAAATATTTAATAAAACCAATTTGTATTCAATTATTCCACCTAAAATAATAGTTACTTATCTAAATAGAATGGTGATGGGTTATAGTACCTTGTTGATTTACTATTACATTTGATACATTTGAGCAATCAATAATGGTGGTTTTTTAAAAAAATTGAAAGTACAAGCGTACAAAACTGCATGGTATATTTAAATATCTATTTTTAGCGGTTTCCGTAAACTTCCATATTAAGTGTGGTATTTTCGAATTATTCCAAGTTTTGGAAAATTAAAATTTGTACAAAAAGTATTGTAATAACAGAACCAATGTTACTTCCCTAAAATAATTATAGATACATATTTCAAAAATTATAGTACAAAAAGGTTAAAATGTTTCATATTAATTCTACTATTAAACCTAATTCCTAAACTTTTGAAAGTTTAAAAGGCTGCATCGTAAGGCCACAAAAGAACCTCAATATTTACACTTTATTAAAATATTTAAAATATAATACGAAAAATAATATTTTTAAAATAATTATCACTATATTAGAAATAAAAATTATATTTTAAAATACGCAAATGAAAATGTGTGTTACAACGCTGTGTAAAGCAAAGCTGATTGAACATTTCCTTTACAGAGCAGTTCCTTGGCCGTGCACGTGTGTTGCTAGGATGTAACGGCCTGTTTTACTTTATGTTACCTTACGGTGGCTGCCTCGCGTAGCGTCTGGAGGGATTAATGTGGAATATTGTTTCATTATAGCTCTGAAGGAAGGTATTAAGTTTGGGTTTTAGTTATGGCAGAGAAAAAATAGCAGCAAGAGTAAGAGAGAGGGAGTGAGGGTTTTAATTTCCATTTTTTCTCTTAAAGCGCGTTACGACCCTGCTATCCTGCTTCGTCCCCTTCCATATACCCTTGGGACTTTGCTCGACACGGGAAAGGAAAAAATAAAAAACAACATCAGCTTAGGGGATGGATGGCTTAGATCTAACCCTCTTCCACACCTCAAGACCACCATCAATGTAGTGCCTTCCCATCGTAAGCTAAATGAATAAATAAATATATAATTAAAATATATACGTTATTATAAAAAACTTGTATTTTTAAGTTTGTAATAGAAAATAAATAAGTGTAAAGATAGCTGTTTCTTAAAAGTTACACGAGTATAAACATTTTAGTGAGTAACTAATCAGTATGCATAAAACAAGGAAAACAAATAAAAACTGTTCTGTTCTTTCCGAGATTTGTTATAACATGTCCTTAAGGTGCTGTATAGTTGTTAAAAATGAAGAAAACAGTTACTTCGTCCAATTTTAAACTTGATAGCACCACACTGTAAGCATAAAGTATAATATTTTCAATTCAGCTTAAACATCATAACATAAAACTACTCAACCAATGACTGACATATTTGTGCAAACTTTGTTATGCCCTAGACAGAGAGAGAAAGAGACAAAAAATACTTTAGTCTTGCCATTTATAAAATAAGAAATGCCTAAATTCTTTAACAAAATGATCAAAAACATTGAAAACTATTGCAATTCATCTTTATTATTAATTTCGATTATACCGAGAGTGCCAAAAGTGTATCTATTCACAGTAGATATCTATTTAATATATTTAAAAGTAGAATCGAAAAACAACAATAATGTGTAGTATGGTGTTCTGTAAACATATGTGACTCACATTGTGGTAGCGTTTCTAAATGAAGATAAATCAACAATGAACAAGATTATCTTATGATGTTCTGTAAGCAGATGTGACTCACATTACTACAAAATGGAGTCGAGATTATCGTTTGCTCAGCGGAAAGCGTTTTTGAAGGGGTATTGGAAAACCGAGTATGTTATTGAAGTTCAAAGGTAATGGAGACGTGTGTATAGAACAGAACCGCCAACGCGAGTGACAATTGCACGCATTCGAGACAAATTTGAGACTCGTGGTACCGAATGCGATGTTCACAAGAGCAGATCTGGGAGATCTCGCACACAGCAACAAGCCCCGCGCACTGAATCCAAGGCATTATCCAAAGCACTGGATAGGACGAAGAGGTCCGATTGAGTTTCCACCGCGTTCTCCGGATCAAACTCTGTTGGACTTCTACCTATGGGGAACTCTTAAGGATGTATATAGAAGAAAACCAGCTACCCTGGCAGCACTTCGAGAGAAAATTGAAACGGCATGTGTTGCAATCGCTGAGGACACTTTCGCAAACGTTGCTCAATCGGTAATTCAACGTACAGAAGTGTATCGACGCCGATGGTGGACATTTTGAGCAACTGTTGTAACTGTAAAAGTCTAAGATGATTAGTGCTGATCATTTTCTTTTTGTGTGAATTCAGTTTTGTTATGTTAACACAGTTTTTTTTCCTTTGCTTGAAGTGTGTATACATTTTTGCACCCTCTGTATATTACCAAGTAGATAATGTTATGTGTATTTGATACACCTTATGTAAAGAGATTCAAATACAGGACGGACCAGTCAAGAGTTTATATATGTTTCACAATAGAATGAGGAGCGCACTAGCGCGGAATGCGCTGTCTCCACACTCTTTGTTTCCGCTTGGCGAAATAGCCCCTATAAATTTAAATATACATTAATAAAAATTGGATCTTTCCATCCGTTTTGACGTAAGAGAGTAATTGTAACTGCTAAAATTTCTTGGTCTTTCCTTCCGGTTTGTAATTTAATAACATATGATTTGATAGCATATGATTTGATAGTGTCTCTTAATATATTAAAACGGTTTGATTTTTTAACCATCCACCATTTCCAATATATTAGGCAGTACTAATTTGGTGTGTATTTAATAATTTATTGTGGCCCGGATTTTATGTGCTAAAACTTAAAAACAACTATTTTTATGTACTAAAATTAGAAAAGTACTTTCTAAAAATTCAAAAAAATACTAAAAATGAAAACAAAAATACGAGAAAACACGTAATTTACTAGGAAAAATTAATATCGGAACTCACCAATCACAGTTAACATCAGATGTAAAAAGCAATATTTTCTCAACGGTGGTAAAATTGCTTTTAAACTCCAATTTACTTTAGGCATTTTTAATTCATACACCCAAACGTCAGAATCTATGTAGCCTACTCTATTGATTCCAACAAGCAAGAATTCTCAACTCAGTTACCGTTTACAGAAGCAGAAAAAAAATAAATAAACGCAATATCAAAGAAACTACCTCCGGAAATGATCCCTTCTTCCCCGGCTATGAAGTGCAAGTGAATCATCCCCACCTCAATGTGAAGTAATGTGAGATCGTATTCATATTGAATTCAATGTTGTAAAATGTTAAAAGAGAGGGGGAAGGTACTGGAATATGTATTTGTGGGAAAAATATTAAAAGTATTTTACATAACTATTTTGTAAAGCATGGGTTTTTTTTTATGTGAAATAACATTTGGAGTTTTCAAACCACGATCCTTGGCCAGGATATTAAACTCAATAGAGTGTACTGATTAGAGAGAAAACTTTTATTTACATAAAATATGGGCCCTAGTGATCACAGAGACTATAAAAGGCTAAACGTCTCAGCAGCTGCTATGACTTTTCTTTAAGGTTTTGATATGGCTAAAATCTTAAACAATTTTGAAACGTTTTCCCCCCTTACTTCCTTTAAAACTGTGCGCTACCGGAGAATTTAGTTCAGTTTATCCGCTACCTTGAAATTTTACTTCGAGATTGAAAGGTTTTGCTATACTAATCAAATAATACACCATACAAATTATTTTCAAGACAGACAGTATCACCTTATCGCCCACAAATAAAAGTATGTTAACAGTAATCTTTATAGTTTGTATAGGATTTTAGTTGCTTTTTTCACAAATAATACTATTATTGTTGCAATAACTGATTTATACTTATATTCATTACGTGTGGCTTCGCTGACTAATTCCCTCGACTGTCGCTGCAAAACAGTTACGCATAATGTGTCGATCAATCGCTATCCTCCCTTTCTATTCTTATTTTAATGGGCTTGATTAGTCTTTTAAAGAAAATGTCCCACACTCTGTTGCTAATAATTACTCTATAATATGTTTTACTGCTTTGTCAACGTCTCATTATTAGTAGCCTTTTTATAATCGCCACATTATGTATGCAATTGTCACAGTGGAAAATGTAGTAAATGTTTTCTTTGTTTTTGATAAATGTAGACAGCAGAAAAAATCGTACAACATTTCCCACTTTTACCGGTAATAGTTCACATTTACTGACAAGTGTGCTACACATTGGTAGATTTAATTGAATAAACATTTCTTTCAGAATCTTGACATTTATATTGCTCCTCTTTTTGAGTAAAAAGTACTTTTGCATTGCCGAAACATCAATACATAATTGCATATTCTTTTGAATTTGATTTGTTTATTTAAGGACGCTCTTTAACACCTCAGGTCATCAGCGTCCCATTCAATTCAGGGCGTGAAACGGCCGACAAATTTTACTCAGAAGTCTCTTTTTTCAGGCTTGAGGCTCTTTACGTGCCGTAAATGTGCGACACGGGACCCACGGCTTTACTTCCCTTACGAAGGAAGCCATACTTAGGATTTTTACGTCCGAAAAAATCCATCGATCCTGGCCGAGTTTCGAACCCGCGACCTTGGGTTTAGAAGGCAAGTATGGTTACCACTACACCACCAGCACCGACCATATTCTTTTGGATCAGATATTTTTGGTGATGGTAGTATGACACAATACATTAGAACGAAATTCCTCTTTATTTATTTAATTTTTTAATCAAGAGGACTATCAGTTATATGTGTGTAAAATAATCAAGAAACAAGTATTAAAATAAAAGTGCCCTGGAAGCTATGCAGTGGATTTTTGAAGCTTTAGCCAATAAGTAACTCAATTTTTTCATTCAAAATTTTTTTCACAAGGAAACAAACACAATCCAAAAGTAGACAGAAAATTCTTAGACACTATTGTCATTGACAAGCACTACTTATTGCTGAATCGGAATTTCACAACTCCACAGCTTACTAAAATTACATTCATTTTCTCTTCACCTGATCTCTTGTGCAGATGCTCGGGAACAGGTGAACTAACACGCACGACAATACATTTCGCCTTGCACCCAAGGCGAACAATAATTGTTTAATATTTACCTAAAATATTGGCAAACTAAAAATACATTCAATATTTATCTGTTTCGACAGTGTTTACATTTACCAGTAATTAATTACAATAGTCTCTTTCCTGCCTTGGCCATAAGAAGTAAATAGAGGCGATTTTCTTTCCTTATAAATTTCTGTATTTCTATGCGCAATGTTTTGATAGTGTTTGGATATTCCGAAATAAACGTATTTAAGTTACTTCGTTTCGCATTATTTATTGTATTCTTTATTTGTATACCATATCAAAAACCCCTTTAATGCCCGCGAAGCACAAAGGAATATTAAATTCTATATTTCCATTAACCTGAGACTTAAAAAATATGCTGCCTTAGCATAGACTTCCGTCCACTCCTGTGCCATTATGTTCTTTAAAAGAAAACTTTAGGAACTGCCGTTAATATTTATATTATTAATTTGCACATATTTTATATCCCGTATTCAATAGAAAATGTCCCTATAATGTTTGTTCATATATTTCGCATACATTTAAATATTCCAAAAATATATATTAATAAACTTTGGCGATACATATTTAACCAGTACTAATTAAATATTATTAAACAACAATGGAATAATAATTTGCCTCTACCTCATTTGCATTTCACAGTAAATGATAAAAAGTGATGTGAATATTCGTTCAAAAACGCCTGACATGTACATATTGTAACTCGTTTTCTGTTATTTCATGCTTACTCTCCTATTTTAATTTTCCAGAGCTGCAATATTTCAGGGATGCTGCAGAAGGGCAAACGTATTAATTTCAAACAGGCAAACCCGGTTCAGAAACTACTCCAAAATTGTGGAATACTTTTAAAAAATTGAATAAGAAAACTTAAGGATCTTTGTTTTTAGTTATAATAATTTATTTAAACCATTAATACTTTTATAAGCTGCGAAAACATAAACAGCTGCTGTTCAAGATGGCGTACCCTAGCTTTACAACGTCTCAGTTAAGTTCTGTCGTCTGCAAATTCCATAACATTATACGGCATTTGCTCGGGCTGGTCGAGTTTACCCTTCAATACAGACTGCAGTCTATTAAACACTCGTACAGTAGCGCTAACCAATAAAATGTGCATCATGCCATCCATTTGCATTACTGGAATTTCCTTCCCAACCCCTTGTGAATGTTGACCTCGTTGCCTACTCTTATACTATTGTTATATCTCTTGCCGCCTACGAAAAACTGTTTTAGTTAGATGATTTTTCCTTCGTGGGACCGCTCCACGCATAACGGCCGGTTCAAGAGTATCGCGGTGAACAGGAGTCTAAAACTCCGCAGTTATGATTACATAAGCTATTACTAACACTTAAGCACTTAAGTGTTACATTTACTCATCGTTATCAAGCAAGAAGATGCTGAAACTGTCTCCCTTCATTATAGGCTTACGAAATTAACCATTACTCTTTGCCGTTCCCTCTGAAAAGGAAGAATTTCTTCACGAATGTTATTTTTCAGTTCATCTAATTGGTGTACACAATAAAAACCGCAGGGCGTTAAATCGAGAAACCGAGGGGGTCATATATTGTTAGTGATTACTCTTATCGTCAAATATTTCATGAATTGCATACAACGGGACATGGGCTGTATATATCGAGTCCTGTTGGAAAGTCGATAGCCTACAGTTAATGCACAGAAAAAGAATTGCACAATATTCTGCACATAACTATCACTATTGTTTCTTAAAAAAGGGGGACATTTTTTATTATTCGCTGCTAATCACACACCATAATCCTATCTTTTGATCATGCACGAATTTCGGTTTTTCTGAATTTCAGTATTCGCTGTTTTGTTACAAATAATTTACAAAATCTATTCTGGATACAGGGTCACCCGATCTAAGTTCTTGCACTATTGTAATGTTATAAGCGGTTTCTCGGTAACGAAGCAACACAGCAAGGAAACTTAGATGCAGCAACGGAAGAGAATGAACACGAAAATATTGCTTCTCGATCAGCATAAGTCTTACTTGTGGCTGGACTTTGCTGCGTACGAGACGAACATACTGTCATAAGCCACCTTTGGCAAGCCTTTCTCCCCGCTCTTGCTGCAGCGAGAGTAAACAAGTCGAGCAAGACTGAAAGCTTATATTTGGCCGGCTTTACAACATGCCTTGAGGAGTACAACGCGGAAGTACGGCAGTGCCTTACGGAGGTGTGGCAAAGACATCTGGGGTTAGTTGCGGCCATAAAATAAAATACAGACTCTTCGTCGCTTTGTATACTTTCACAACACACAAAGAATAATATAAATTGAAATAAATATTTTGGCTTTTCTCACCAAGTAATCCATTGAAAAGAAATGCTACGTATGCAAGCAACGCCAGGTCTTATTTAACTTTTTTGCGTTTTCTAAACTGCGAAAGCAATGAACAGCATTCATTTTCGGAATCGAACACCAAATCCACTTAAAAAACCCGCTCACGAATTCCATGGCCAAAAGGGAGGTGCACATAAAAACACAAGCGCACGGAGGAAAGGGAAACAAAACAAAAAGGGAAACACATTGCAAGGTAGGTAAACTATGACATATTCAGCTACCACTTCAACGTAAAGCAATATACAGTTACATAGCTAGGGGCCGAAAAGTAAGGGAATACAAACAACACATGTTTCACATGGAAATTTTATAGCTTGTGCCTCGACCCTCTTTTTGTCTTCCATTTTCCATCCCTGCTCCCCTACCCACACTCCGCCTGGTCCATTACAAACTTGTAAAAGAGACTGGATGGAGTCTGTCTCCTAAATCGACTCTTGTGCTCACTGTGCCAGGTGCCCTGTGTGTTGTACAGGAAAGGGGGCTCGGATAAGTGTTGAGCGTGATTCACATTTATCACTTTCCTGATTTTTCCTTTCGTACTAGAAAACGTTTTACATTAGGTTAACTTAATGTTAGTACTATCTTTCTAAAAGCTCAGCATTATATTTGATAGGTCAAAAGTTTATTCAAAGAGCACAAGGCTAGGTGCATAAGTTTCCGGCCTAACCATTTATAATAAAGACAAAAACTATATTTCACTTTTTCAATATAGTTCCCTTTATTGCAATACACTTCTCACATCTTTTAATTCACATCTCAATCCCCCCTATCCCAAATAGTCAGAAGTCTTGTCTACGAAATGGGCATAAACAGCATTCATCACTTCTTCGTCACACTTAAATTTCCTTCCTCGAAGGCTCTTCTTGAGTTTTGAGAAGAGGAAATAGTCACTGGTAGCTAGATCTGGGCTATAGGGTGTATGGTCGATCTCCTTGAAGCCACATTTCTTCACAGCTTCCTTTGCAACAAGAGTTGTGTGCACAGGTGCATTATCGTGAAGAAGGCGCACACCACCACTTCGCTTTCCTCGCCTTTTCCCTTTAATGGAAGCACGTAGTCTGTGCAGTAGGCCAGCATTGTACTCCCCATTTACTGTGGTGCTCCTGTCCTTGAAGTCAATGAAGAGTATTCCTTCACGGTCCCAAAAGATTGTGGCCATGATCATCTTGGTTGATTGAGTGACCTTGGCCTTTAAAGGCGGTGCTTCGCCAGTTCCAGGGATTCTCTTTGGGACAAGGGATCATAGTAGAGGACCGTAGTTTATATTATGTAACAATAGTTTGCAGAACTTCTCTCTCGTTGCTACGGCAGAGCTTCAGAAATGCCTGAAAACAGATGGCTCGCTGTTTTTGGGCCGAGGAAAAGTCTCGGCATCATCTTGCACTAAGCTTATTCATGTTTAAATACTCATGAATAATTCGAAGGACTGTTGTTTTAGAAAGGCCTAACCTCGGTGCTATTTGTGTAACTTTCAGCCGCCGGTCTTCCATAATTTCTCCTTCCACAAGAGCTATGTTTTCAGCAGTGAGGTTTGGCCTGCACGTTCTTCGTCTTCAATGCTTTCTCTCGACCCATTCGAAAAAGTTTGGTCCATTCTTTTAAGGTAGAATATGAGGGGGATGCTTCCTCATATACACCGTCCAATCGCTACTTACTTTTATTCGGAATAAATCCTTCTTTTGCGAAGAACAGCTCGAAACTCCATTTTGAACATGTCACAATGTTCTACACATAGCCTTCTTTATGCAACTGTATCTGAACAACTAAACACAACGGAGCGGAGGTTACAGCTGCAATTATTTACTTAACAGATAAGGTATGATACCAGATAATGGTTTTGTGAAGGCGATAACCCTTATCAGTGAGGCCGGAAACTTATGGACCTACCCTCGTAGGTACAAGGCAAATGAAAATAATTGTTGGGGTTTAATGATTTTTGGAGGACAGCATATACACATAACTATACTCAGAAGTTACAGGTTTCACTGCCAGATAATAGTGTTTGCAATATGGAGCGTAATGGCATGGATGAATTAAATCAAAGCCAGTCCATTTCTGTTATTACATCATTTACGTAAGACTGGCCACCTATACCAAGCATCTTGCTACACTCCCTGGCACTCCGGTGGAAAGCCTCTCTAAGTTGATCCACTCTCTGTTCTATCAAAGGGCGGTCACTGCTTTCTCCCTTAAACAAACACGCCGTTTCCTGAAAATGAACATATTACTAACGGAATTGCTGGAGGGCGTACTACCATTTGATACTTAATTTTGATGAAATCAAGAATACAAAACGCTTTCTCATTGCCATTACTAGCCATATTGCAAACAGTTCATCTGTAGCTTTTTAACAGCATCTGTTGCGAGATAAAACTGAAAGTTCTCTATTAATCGGCTATAAGCTTTATGTGCTATGCCAAAAATGTTTACTGGAAAATCATTTTGAATAACGCTGTAGTTCGCTAAGGTCCCTTGGCTTGCACGAGTGAGATAATGATCAAAATCAATTTAGTAATCTTAATTGAAAGATGCCTCCTGTGAACTATAGTTATATATTTTAAATGCTGTAGCTTTTTGTATTGCGGTTCTAGAACCTAGCCATCTTATAAAATAAAAAAAATTAAAAATTAAAAAAATCTTAAAGGAAGGGCCTTCCAACCTGTGAGGTCTGCATTTAGTTTATTTTACGCTAAATTATCCTCTTTTGCAAACAATGGCTAATACAGCTAATATTAGCGTCCATTCATATTTCAATTCAATATAAGCATTTTAATAAACCATTTCTTCATTGACCATAAAATATAATGAAATATTAATGCCAATTATTCGTATGTAATGAATTATTTATTCAAACTAAACTCTATTCCTTTCAGTACTTCTTCCGCTAATTATATTACCATTTTTCGCTGATTAGGAAAAATTACTAACACTAATATTGTTTAATTTATATGCATCATATAAGTATGCTATGAAATATTTGAAAATAAAATTTAAATCATTCATATTACTGATACTATAAGATGTAGTTCATACTTCTTTAAAATTTCGCTAAGATTTCCTGTTCTACATAGGTCTGTACTTTTATATTTGAGAAACAATACACTAACTGTATTATTGTGGTGTCGTCAAGTAGGTTATAGGTTGCGTGTTTTAATTGGTACAATTTCAGGATGTATTTACCACGCGGTATGACATCAAGTTTGCATAATATTTGGAAAAATAGAAGAAGACATATATATATATATATATATACATAGAAAATATAATATTCAACTGCAATTAGGACCTTGCAATCATGGGACTAATTTGCTATTTTTTTTACCACATTCGGAGTTGGGACAAAGCGTTAATTAAGAATAAGGCTATAAGGTTGGGTCTATCCAAAATCACACGATATAATATAATCACATAATATAATATTCCATTTTCCTAGGCATTTTATTAATGGGATATAAATATAGTCAAAATGTGGTACTTCGACTGGAAAAATTCGAGTCACGGCTCGGATCTCCGGCCTTCCGTGCTGAAGCTCTAATCAAGTAAGTTAGCATGCCTTATTTTTAAAAGTTACATTGACCAATAGCATTGAACATTTTCATGCAAGAAGTAGACTTCTCTTTGAGAGAAAATTAGTACTACATCCAATCATGGGACTCTTTGTTATTTTACCTCATTTTTTACCAAATTACCTGTTGGGAGGGATACGGCGTCTATTAAGGCTGTACGGCTTTACGGCCGGGCTTATGCAAAATCAGTGTGCTCATATGTGTTCATTTGTATTGAGGAATTGAAACTTTCCCTTATTTGAACTATTGCCCAGAATAAATAATCTGAAGGATCAGCCTGTTTGCGCAAGCGTAGTAGAACTTTTACAAAAGTTATGAAATGAGTCTTTCATGAAGTTTTCGTTTCTGTGTAGGTTAGTGTTGATCTCGGTCTATTTGATTATGTCTGCCTTCTTCTTGGATTCTGTATAGCCTGAAGCTTAACAGTAAGACCAAGATGTAGAAGATGATTCACTCTTTTTAATTTTATACTATTTCATACTATTTCATACTATTTCATATAAGTTAGTAGCTCTTCACGTTAACCATTTATAACGGGTTTTCCATTTATAATGCAATTGTCAACTACAGCGGAACGGCGAGTATTCTGCTAAATTGTCAGGTGTATTAAAAGGCAGTCATTTATGTTTGTGTGGAGTTGAAAAGAAAGAAACAAAGCTACAACTGTGAGCAGATAGTCGTATTATACGCTTTTAATTTATCAAATGATTCGGTGAATTTTCTCTCAATTTTTTCTCAGTTTTCTTATAAAAATACATTACTTTCGAAGTCCTATGCCTCTGCATATCAATCAGTACAACAACAAAAGACCTAAAAGCTTTATAAACGCTTCAAATAAAAAAGTACTTCACTAAACTCACTAAAAATAATCCCTAAACCATACTTTCTCTTTTCATTTGTGTATAGGTTTTATCTGTTTTGTCTTCAAGCAGATTCTGAAGGGGATAACGGACCCTCTTCTATCCACTGATTTTTTTGGAGGGGGGGATGGTTGAACTTCTCTTTTACCTCATGGTATCAAATGACGTACAGCTTTAATTAATCTTGTATGTTGCTCGATCTACCAGGACATTACAATCTCTCCTTCTTTCTTTTGTGAATTTAATTGCATCTAATATATCACATTCTTGTCTAATTGTATTACGTCATTCAACTATGGTTCTTAAGATATTCCTCTCTGTTGTTTATAAATTTTACTTTCTATACATAGATATTTATTATTCCAAATTATGTTTCGTAAGCACACTGATTTCTCATGTTTTCTTTTGAATCTGACATCTTAGATTATTTACAATATTTCTTATTAGTGATATCAATTACTAAATATTTAAAATGAATAACGTTCTCGATAGCTTACCCATTTATTTCTAATTCAAACCTCAATGGTTCCTTTGATACTTACATGCATCTGCCTTTTTCAGTAGGTATTATCACATATCCCATTTTTTTATTTTTGAATAGTGTTTAACGCTCATTTTAACTACTGAGGCACCAAAGGCATAACAAGATTTTTTTTATTGATTTATTTATGGACGCTCTTTAACAGCTCAGGTCATCAGCGTCCCATTCAACCCAGGGCGTGAAACGGCCGACAAATTTTGCTCAGAGGTCTCTCTTTCAGGCTTGAGGTTCTTTTTCGTGCCGTAAATGTACGACACGGGACCCACGGCTTTACTTCCCTTCTGAAGGAAGCCATGCTTAGGATTTTTACGCCCGAAAAATCTATCGGTCCTGGCCGGGTTTGAACCCACGTTCTTGGGTGTAGGAGGCAAGTATGGTAACCACTACACCGCCAGGACCAACGGCATAACGAGATGAAATGATAAATTGGGAAAGGATTATTATTTTTTTTTTAAGGAATGAAGCGTTCCAGGCCTAAGTTTAGCATATTTCTCCGGCATTTATTATTTATGAGGACTGTGGAAAAAATAGAAAAAATTTCAGTCAGGAAGGAAGGTCCTTGTGGGAATCGAACAGGGCGTGAAACGTCCGACAAATTTGCACAGAGGTCTCTTCTTTCAGGCTTGAGGTCCTTTATCGTGCCGTAAATTTACGACATGGGACCCGCGGCTTTACTTCCCTTCCAAAAGAACTCAAACGAGGCCTCGTACTTAGAATTTTTATGCCCGAAAAATCCATGGACCCCGGCCGGATTTGAATCCGCGATTTTGGGTTTAGGAGGCAAGTATGGTTACCACTAACCACCAGGACCGACTCCTTTCTAGCTATGATGATTGCGTTACCTGCATAATCTATTATATAAAATATAAATTCTGTCCGTCATTAAGTAACTTGGCGAATCTCTCCCATTGTGTATAATTATATTAATTATCAGACTAAACAGGAAATTGCTCTGTCTTATCCCCTTTATTCATTTTATTCACAGTAAATTTACCGTGTATACACACTCTAGCTATTCCTTTTGAAAGGTCTTTCTCTTTCAGTATTTTTGTAATATCTTCTAGTTTAATCCGAATGAATGCTTTGTTAAGTCTACAAAGCAAAGAAAAAAATCACGTTGCATATTAATTTATTTTCCATTGTTTCACGGATAAATAAATATTGCACCTATTGTGTTTCTATTCTGTGTTAATTCCTATTGTTATTCCCTGATTCTTATATTAGACAAACCTTCCTTTGTAATTCAAGGCTATACAAACGTAATGAGCCAAGCCTTATTTTTCAGTCCTTAATGACTCATCCAAAATTGCAAAGAGCGAGTTTATAACTTTTGAACAGTGACTACCAGGGCGCTGCCCTCTGTTGCATTGTAACGCTTAGAACTAAACACCTTAGTAAGTGTTTGAGGTTCCCGAGTATGCGAAAACATTTCTGTTGTCATAGTGCAGCGTGCTTTTAGAAGATTTAACAAAGGGTAATGTACTCTTCCAAGAACATTCGATGGTACAGTTCCAGGGCAGTGGGTGTTTGTGTATAGAAAAAGCCTTGGACGACCGCGAGTTTCCGAGAAAGACGAGAAAGCGAATCCAGGAGACGTTTCTTCGGTGTCCACGGATTGCTTTATGACACTGGAGAACGCGGAACTCTTTTGCTGAGGTGTTATGACTCTAAGCGTTACATGCAATTGAGGGCAACCGCTGGCACCTTCGGGGCGGTTGATTGTTCATTTGGTTCATTTACGGACCCAATAACTTTGCTTAAAGGCCTCTTCTTTCAGACTTGATGTTCTTTTACTTGCCGTAAATGTACGATATGGGACCCACTGCTTTATTTCCCTTCCGATGGAAGCCATACTCAGGAATTTTACCCCCGAAAAATTCCATTGAACCTGGCCGGAATTGAAAGCGCGATCTTGGGGTTACGAGACCACCAAGAACGACCTATAGTAGAGCGCTATAGATGTTGGTATTCTCATCCACCATTTTCACTCCCTTGGTGCTAACCGACGCTATTGATCGGATGTATTACTGTGTATTTAATCGTTTTGTGCATTAAAATAGTGGATTTTTATTAATAAGGTGACTTAAAAAGTGTTTGTAGTCATAATTAAAAGACTGAAATATATTGTGTGTAAAATAAAAAGACAATTTAGCTCCATATAAGTAATGTTTACTAGGTATAGGTACGTATTAATAATAATAGTAATAGTTGTAGTTATAAGTAACAGTGATAATTAAGTACCTTTATAAAATATTAAATAAATCTTTATTTGATTGAGCGTCATGATAATTGATTCAATAGTTTTTATGAATATCAATATTACTATGAAAGAAACATAACCTATAATTTGTATAATATATACATACCTACGTATGCATTTGTACAAACAACTTTTGTTTCATTTTATGTGATTTATAAATAATTAATTGTGCAACACATAACATATACATTATATGTATATAAGATTTCAATATCATAATTTTTGTATTTAATCATAACATGTTATAAAATTATAGATTATAATTATACTTATATTTTTCAGTTAAGCAACTTATCTAAAAATACCTAAAATTTAAATAAATGCATTTATATACACCGCTTCATGACGGTGCTATAAGCGTCAGCGTGTTTGTTTGTTTGTGTTCTGCAACTGTTGCTCCGAAATAAAGGAGTAAAAATGGCGGACGAGAATACTCATCTATTCTAGTGCCTTACCTGCGGGGCGGGGGAACGCGTTCTAGTGGTTACTATTCAAAACCTAGGAACCACTTTTTGCAATAGTATATGACTCATTCCGTCAAGTATGAGGATACAAAAATAAGACTTGGAAATAAGACTTATTATTTATCGGTTAACCCATTACTGAAGAAGGAAGAGTAATTTCTCTACAGTTTTCATAACAATCGGGGGAAGTATCGAGGCCTAACTCCCCTAAAGTAGCTATTTACCGTTACATTGAGCAAAATTAATGGGCCCAAAAGAACCGCAGTTAATTTTATTATGTTTGAAGAAATTTTAACCACAGATAAAGTAAAATTTATACCGTGGCATACTATTAAAATATTTACATGATAGACATTGATATTAGAAACCATTTCCAAAGTTGCATTACAACCTAAGCCCAGAGATTTGTAAATGCACTTTTTTATTATAAAAAGATATTCTCAGAAAGTGTCAAGGAAAGTTTCGCATTTTTTTTTATTCTAGTGACTACAGAAAGAACTATTTCACTTGAAAAATTAATTTTGTTTGCAATTATTTGGAGTTAGTTACAGAAAATGTTCAGCATGACATAAAAAATTAGTGGGTCACAGCAAAATATATGGAGAGATTAGCGTACCAAATTAAACAATTTGGATTGATGAGATCATTTGACTATTTTTTGAGTAGTATTAAACGTCTGTTTTCACTATTGGGGCATCTCTGACGGTAGATACTAGTGATACGTGAGACTAAACGATAAATTGGGAAAGAAATAATTTTTAAGAAACGAGGGGTTCCACACCTAAATTTAGGGTACCTCTCCGGCATTTGTCACTTATGAGAACTGAGGAAAAACTGGAAAAAAACCTCAGGGAGAACAGTCTTGGCGGGAATCGAACCAAAGACCTCAGGGAAAACGGATTTGCGGGAATCAAACCAAAGACCTCTCGCTCACGAGTTCGTACCTTCATGATCTCGGTCATCCGTGTCGATGTGTGATCATTATATAGCCGGACTTTTTCTATGTGGTATCAAATAGTGATTGGATTGCTAATATGAGGAAGTAATGGGCTAAAATGAAGAGAAGATCGAAGATAAATGAATGAATTACTGTATTTAATTCAAATGAACATGCACAATAAATAAAACATGCAAATTAACTCTGCAACCCTAGAACGGGAACGTGCCTTTCATAAGACCCAAAAAGTACATTACTTAAATAAATAAATAAATAAACAAGTCATACCTCCATTGCTTAATGCAGTTAAAATATTAGGTCGACGATGATTCTGATGTGGTCGGTATTTCTTTACAAACCCAGAGGAAAACGCTATGTAGGACGATCCAAATGTAGATGACCTATGAGGTGAAAAAGGGCAGTATGGGCCCATCTTGATAAATGTTTTGAAGTGAATGAGACATGTAATAGAATTACATAATTCATAAATTTGTTTCCTCAAAAAGTTAATGAAGTGGGAACTTTGGAAGTTATGGTCTTCAAGAGGCGGGTTCTCTGTTTCAGAAACAACCTTTTTGAAAACTTACTATGAGAATGCTTGATATCATGATCAATCCTGAGTCCAGCTAGGTGCACACCAGAACCATTCCCTTGGTTGCGGATCCCTAGTTACCAAAACCAACGTGAAAGCAAAAGCGCTTGCGGCTAGGCTACCAGTACCACTGGTAATGCGCCCTATTCTAGCATCAGCCTCTGCAACTTTGCAGGTAGGTAACTTAAGTTCTTTCCTGGCAAAACACAGGGGCACTACTACGCCGCGCTGCAACATAGTTACACGTCAGTCGCTGGAACATATTGCCCCATCGATTTCAACGTTACTTTAGTAACGTCAGAAGTACCACGGCTGTACAGGGTCCGCAGAGTTCATACCAGAGCATCCTTAGCAGCTTGATCCCCCCTCCTTCATACGGGGAATGCTGGATATCGAATCGGAATCTTCCAAGTTGATAGTCAGGCATGGCTTAAAGGCTCTTTGATTGTCATTAAACCGTAAAATATATATATATATATATATATATATATATATATATAAATAACGGATGAGCGATACATTTATCTACTCGATAAAGTGACAAGATTAAGTTTCGAAACGAGTAAACTATAAACCTTTTGTAGAAATAACGCACAATTTTATGTTCTTACTAAGTCTAATTACTTTATTTTGATCAGGCACTGTAATGTATGCCGAAGATCAACATGGTTATGCCCATTACAACAGACCAGGTGCTCAGGCATTCAAACGATAGAGAAAGGTGGGCAAAAAGGGACTTAAAATATGGAATAAAGGCAGCAAAACAAGCATACACATTATTAGTAGTAACTAAACATTAATTTAAACAAAATGCCTATTAAACTTGCAAAAATAATTATTGTTTAAAAAGATTATTACCGGCAGTTGTAGGTATTTAATTCTTATTTTAGTGTATATTGAAATCGTAATTGTCCTTGGTAGAATGAAAGACAGGATTTAACGGTTTTAACTTCGTAAAATAAATTAAATATATCATTGTGATTATTATTATGATTTAAATAGCGAGTCTTAACTTTTTAAACAATATTTTATTAACAATGCGCAGATTGTGAAAAAATAACCTATCCCTGCAAAGTTTAGCAAAGTATTCCGCTAGATATCCCAAGAAAAAAATATTGTAAAAAAGCATCTCAGTAGAAATTTGCAAATAAAGATCGGCAGCTAACAACCAAGCACAATGAAAACGAGACTACTATAGCTACTAACTCAACGGACTTAAACATTTATACAATTTTTCTTTATCAAATGAAATCCGCCGTGCAACGGCTGCGTTCGAACAAGCAATTATACCGGTCAATGAAGCACTTGGCTACAATAACATGAAAATTGCAAATTAAGACAATCGTTACAAAAAACACAAATAGGTAGAACAAAATAAAATAAACAGTAAGGTACAAAGAGTGTAATAATATAACCTTACCAGAATGTTTGATAGTTCAAGAACAATCTGTACATTTAGATATTTTCTGGAAGTCACGAATATAAAGAACTTTTCCCAGCCATTAAACAAACAAACAAGTGAAGCAGCTAACAAACAAACAGCTGAAAGAGAGGGAGCGGGACATAGCAAGCTATCAGTTGTAAGGCATTTGTTTTACCCGTGTGTATTAGGGTTTCTCCTTGTGTGTTCATGTATAGGTAAAAACGGAGTATGGAAAATAATTATGAGAATAGCGCAATGTTGCCACATGTGGATACTTGTCACATTTCGGCGTATTTTCCATGTAGTACGGCAACGAGAAGTTGTTTGGCTACTTTATCTGGCTCATTTAAAGATGTATGATGAGTTTTTAGGGCTCCGTTGAAAAAAATTAGTCCAACATTGATATCCTCAGGACTGTCACCGGACCCTAAAGTTTAGAATACCACTGAACCTGAACCACAGAGTTTCCAACAATATCTTGTAGTCCTTAAATTATACCAGTACGAATATTTTACATAATCTTGCATACGTTTTTCCCTCTGGTAGGCATAAGGGGTCTTACAGATTCTGCTGTTTCGTCCCACCCGACCTCTCATTGGTTGATATTATTTATTTATATTTAGCCATTTAATAACAATAGCATAATTAGCAGTGAAAAGATAATACTTTTCCTGACATTGAAAAATCCTTATTTAGCAATAGTATAAAGAAAAAAAAAAAGACATAAAAATGCCTTTAGTTCACGACTTCTTCATTCTATCTGTGTTATATTTTCATTTTTTTTATCTCTTGTAGTTCGACATTTCCTATAGAAGAACTAAGAAACTCAAATGTAGCTAATAAGCCCACCATATTGCTAAATATCCGTGATTATTACCTACCCAATGCTTTTTATGACATATATATATATATATAAATGTCATGTTTATATTCAAATTTATACATATTTATACATTATTTATTATCTTTCATCAAGATAATCAATATATATTATATAATTGATAATATATCAGTTACTTTTAAATAAATATACAATATTTCTATATATAAATAAGTTAAATTTTGAAATAAATACATGTTTTTGCACTTAATATGCTTAAAGTTGGTATATATGTATAATATAACGGCTCAAAAACATTAGGTAGTTAACAATTCAACTATTTGGTTCAATATTACTCAGATTTCAATTTGTTAGTTTGATGTAGTGCAGTTAACAGCTCTTGTATAGGAAATGCCCTATATTAATAAATAAATACATAAAACTGAAAATATAGAATAGAATGAAAGAAAGAAGCCGTGAATTAAAGGTAATTTTATATATTATTTCATTTTATTATTGCTCAAATAAAGTACTTTTCAGCATTAATTTTATTCTCACTTTTTCACATCTTAATGTAGTACCTATGGCTAAATTTCTAAATGATATTGTTTATTTATTTTACGTGATATTTGTCTAATTTCTGATGACTTATTGATGTCAAGTTGGCGACTATGGTCAGAAACCATTTGGTAACCCTATGTTCTATTCCCGTACATTTTTCAAAGAAATTCGATATAGTATGAAACAATATATTTTTAAATGTTTAAATTTTCTTAGCGAAGTAGGGATACAATTTATTATTTTACTTTCTCTTTTTAGAGTTATTAATAAACATTGAATAAGGTGGGTGAGTGCTTGCTTGTATTACTCTTGAAAGAACCATATTCCTCGTGTTCCACATGAAAGGGTCATATTTTCCACTACAAACGACACCGCTGTGCTTTGTATTCAATGTGATCTTGATGCAGTTTCATTGCTCGCAATCTGAAAACCGACACCAAACAAAAGAAGTTGTATGTTTTAAAATGTAGTCACCCCGAAAACAAACCAACTGCTTCGCTAAAACATACGATACATTCACATCGAAAAACAAATACCATAAAATGAACGAACCAAACATTTCAAACTGGGTAACAAAGCAGTGAATATTGCATTCTACACCCAATGTAAACAAAAGGCTTCACAATCAAGGGTTATACTTCCTAAATTTGCTCCCCGAACGAACCGTTAACGACACAGCAAAACATGCGATGCGTTTCGTATTAAAACAAACAAAAATAAATACAGTTAGACCCCATTAGTAGTTTGCAAACCAAACATGCAGAGTGGTCATTAAAACTAAAACCCGTGACTAAATCTCGGCCTGATTTAAACAAAGCAAATATCATAATTAACAGGCCGACTTTCTAGCAGCGAGCTTTCACGCTTACCTCATAGGTATGCTTTGCTTTCTTTATGGACGATCCTTTGAGAGGAACAGAAACACAAATGTCTCATTGGGTTGTTTTTCTGTCGGGAATTTATTTTCTTTCCGCCCCATTACATCCTGCGTGTCCTCCCAATGCTTAACGGCAGTGCCAACACTTCTACCGGCTGCTAATACGATGTATTACCAAGTTACTACAGTGTTTCGGTAACCTTTCCCAAAACTTTGTCTCTCTCTTAATGGAATAAAAGCCTGTGACATTTCTTGTTATGATAGATTAGTTTTATGTAAATGTCTGTTTGTTTTGTACTGCTTGTCCTACAAAATAAGATCATCTAAAGTTTCTCCGTCTGATTATTGCCAAGAATGCATGCGAATAAGCGGTTTAATGGGGAACGAACTGGGCAAATACATGACTGTGGATGGTCCCTATATGGATACTTTTACATGCACAGTGTAGAATAGAAATTCAGGTACTAAATATATTTAATATGTTAATAGAATGAAACACTCACGAAATACAGAGAGTACCCAAAAATGTATACACATTTCAAGCAAGGAAAAATCTGTGTTAACATAACAAAATTGAATTCACACAAACAAAAAATAATGAGCACTAATCATCTTAAATTTTTACAGTTACAACAGTTGTTCAAAATGCCCAACATCGGCGTCGATACACTTCTGAGTACGTTGAACTACTGATTGAACAACGTTTGCGAAAGTGTCCTCATCGATTGCAGCACATGCCGTTTCAATTTCTTCCCGAAGTGCTGTCAGTGTAGCTGATTTTCTACGGTATACAACCTCCTTAAGAGTTCCCCATAGGTAGAAATCCAACAGCGTTCTGCTCTGTACACACGCCTCCATTGCCTTTGAATTTCATCAACATTCTCGGCTTTCCAATATTACCTCAAAATAATTTCACGCTGTTCAAACGATAATCTTGCTCCATTTTGTTGTAGCAACGCTAGCATAACATAATGTGAGTCACATCTGTTTACATAACATCATACGATAATCTTGACTTCATTTGTTCATTGTTGATTTACCTGTCACGTAGCAACGCTATCATAATGTATGTGTGTCACATCTGTTTACAGAACATCATACTACACATTACTATTGTTTTTGGTCCAACTTTAAAATATATTAAATAGATATCTACTGTGAAAGTGGGTATACATTTTTGACACCCTCAATATATAAGTTTAATTGGATATTTTTAATCTTAAATGAGACGATAATCATTTACTTATAATTTAAATATTCAACATATACTTCAATAACATATTAATTAATATCTGATTTAATTAAGAATGGTTTATTAATTTTTGTAAATTGTAGCTTAATACAATTATCATTTATTAACGAGTATTTAACATAAACATTCTCTTGCAGATCGTCTCCTTATAACCAAGCAATGCTTAATATTTGTTTTTATTTATTTTATTTATTTAAGGAGGGTCTTTAACATCGCTGGTCATGGGAAATTCAATTCAGGGCTTGAAATGGCCTCTTCTTGCAGGCTTGAGGTTCTTTTACGTGCCGTAAATCTACAATACGGGACCTACGACTTTATTTCCCTTCCGAAGGAAACCTTACTTAGGTTTTATGTCTGGAAAACCCCATCGATCCTAGCCGGGATTGAACCCGTGATCTTGGATCTACAAGGCAAGTATCTAGTACCATTACACCACCAGAATCAACAAAACACAATAGTTAAGAAAACAGCTGCAATATGAACCACAACATTAAACCAAGCTGAAAGTCTACAAAACAATTACAATATTACAAGACAGTAAAAAGATAATTGTAGTGAAATGTATGCATATAATAAATAATTAATTGGTTACCCCGATTACTGCTCTCATAAAAATAGAGCCAAGGTCAAAATTCACTAAATTTTAAGGATGAAGTTTTCGGGTAAGCCTTACTGGAAGATATCGTCACAGAATGATGGAACAAGTATTCCCATACAGTTAGAGGATAGCCTCGAGTGAGGCCAAGTAGTTATCTACAAAGACGTGAGCCGAATGCAAGTAGATCGACAAGGAAAAGCAGTAGAAAAGCTGGCATTAATTAGTCGTAAGAGAAGGGAGAAAGAGGTCAAGGATTGGAGAGGAAATCAAGATCCTTACAGAGCAAGAGTGCACACAAACTTGGCTATCGGCGAATACGCAAGAAAATTATGTGAATTGAACACATTGGAAGTCCTGATTAGAGAAGAGTACCAGGGGAGTTTTCTTCCTCAGGAGGACATATTGCAACGGGCTATTGGGAATATTCAATCCCACCTACAAAAAAGTGCCACGTCAAAATTTGAAATGGCGTGAACTGCAGTACATTGTACAGGTTAAAGACCATTTCATGTATTTGGGGATATGATTATATGGACACAAAAAGAGGGATATAATTTTCAATCATCCTATATATGACTCTATCCTCAATAATGGGCTTTTCCTATTACGACTGATGCATTTAAATGTAATTTAAATAGTAAATGTGCTTGCCGAGCTCTGCAGTGTAATTACATTATATACCATTTCGGTATTATTTGTACTTATCTGGTTTTGGTTATAATTACTAGTAGCTGTGGGACCGCTTGTAGTTCCAACTCCAGCAGAACTAAAATAACTATTAGTAACTTTAAATTACCCTAGTAATAAAGCAGCACTGACAAATGACCAGATCTTATGGCATCTTATAATCAATAACATAAGGCTATAATCTGTCAAGGAAATAGCTTACAGTGGACAAACTTTTAGAAGCTGGAGTTCATACTTTTGAATTTGAATCACATAATGTGAAACTTAAAAGAGAAATAAGGAACACAAATATCCTCCCATCTCTTCTTTCTTTCAAACATATAACCACCAAGAAACAAAGGCAAACAAAGGAAGTGTGCCGAAAAAAATGGAAAGAAAATTTGTAGCAATTGCACTTAAAAAACAAGGAAACAGAGAAAAATATGCTGTTACCATAGCTATATGTTTAAAATGGAAATGGGCGGTACATGTAATGCGGCAAAACCTCAATAGATGGACTTAAAGAACAGCTTGAGATCCTAGGAGAATCAGCAATAATAGGATGGCTCGCTGCTCGGACGAATTTAGGAAACTTTTAGGCAGTAAATGGACTACGTTAGCAAAAGACCGGGATTACAATAACCTTCTAACGATGAACACAAATGGATCGGGATTGTTTAAAATCAGCTTTCTTACATTCGAAAAAAAAAAAAAAAAAAAAAAAAAATCTTGCACACGAGGTATATTTAGGTTTAATTCTGACCCTATGTTTTATATTGTATCGTTTGAAACTACCATTGGGTACACCTATTTATAGTAAATAAATATCTTTTCGTGTTGAAAGTATTACACTGGAACGAAAACATTTGATAAGCTGTAGGTTATGTTTCATTGCGAATCTAAGAAGTTTTGCCAGCAGTTAACAGGAGCAATATGCGGAATTTCTTAATATGTAAAATCTTCTTACAATTAGGTAATTTTTATTCTGCAGAAAATACATTTAAATAGTATTATAAATAAATAACTTTCAAGTTTTTAAAATTCCTTAGAGAATATCCTTAAATGTTTCAAATAGTGATACTGATTGTCAAACTATATTAATAAGGAATTTTTTTTATAAAAATTGACGTTCTAATATAATTTTATAGCCTCTGATATATGAATGAAAATGAGCAATAAAAACAAGGTTTATAGCACCTAAAATATCTGGCCTTTTTTAGGTTTTTAAGGTACTTGATTATTAATAACAGAGTAACAATCTGTTCTCAAGGGAGGAAGGGGTAAGGTGAGGGAGACACGGGGCGGCAGGGATCCAGGGGGGGTAAAGCATGCACGTATACAAAATTATTAACATTATTTCCAGCTATAGCATACCCGACATCTCCTACAAGGAATATAAGCCCTCAAAAGGATATTATCAAAGTGCAAGCCGCTGCCACACCGCACATAGCTTGGTTGACAATTATAGAAATGAAATGATGCAAATAGCAGCGAGGAAAATAAAGATCCAGCCTGACCGACAGACCAAGCGAAGCCGCGAAAACATCAAGGTCAGGACAGTCGATCCCAAGAGATTGGAATCCAGGTTCTCCCAAATGCGACTGGCAGGTGTAACCGCCAAAAACACCCTGCTCTGTCTTTTCAGAGTAAGAGAAAAGTTCGGATAAAACAGCAGGCCGTTTGTTCCTATAAAAGAAGCCGACCCTGCCAGTTGATTAACCATTTTCAGTGTATCTGAGCATAGAACTCATTTATTTATAGAAGACATAAAACATCTAATGCCATATTTTTACTGCACAGATTTCAAGCTTTCATATTAAGAAATTCTAAATTTTTTAGGTAGAATGAACAATCTGTATGATAGTTTTGTTACTAAGAATATGTTCCTCCTCGTCGTTTCATTATAGCTTACTCTTGCCACATAATTCTAGGTTTCTTTCTAGGTTTTCTTTGTTTGAAAGTGTTATGCCAGTTTACTTATCAAAGAATTGCAAAACCTGATCTATTTTATAATACACTTTGATTATATTACTTTGCACATATTATTTTTCAAGACATAATTGTTAAAAAAAATACTATAATTAGGGTACAAGAGAAAGTTTATGAATATGTTTATGCAAAATTTCAGTGTGTGATAACTCTCCGCACTATAGGATCGATGTTTTGAACGGTGACCTGGTCACGTTCGATGAAGGTGATTTTAAATTAAGCAACAATAACTTAACTTATTTAAAATATAAGAATGCACTCAGTTTTCCGGGATAAACATAAATTGTACTTGAAAACAGAAGAGCTATTTTATTTGAAAACTGTAAAAGATGCATGATTTACTGTGTTATTCTATTTACGCAATATTTGATCTCTGCAATATTATCTCTACATTTACAAAATATACTGAACATTTTCACAATAAATATTAATATTAAAAATCACTTGGATGTTTAAAGTATTCAACAACGACTGTCTTTATACAACTGCTGACATTTGAACCACATACCAGGAAATACGATAATAGCTTTGCTCTAAATGGCTATTATAGTTCCATCCAAATCAATGACTGTCTAAAATTAGTTTTTTTACATCACTTAAATCCTATAATCAATTCTCATAAAATAATGAGGATTTTAAATGAAGAACAGTTTTATTTCGGGTGCTCTGTTTGTACAATGACATCACAGAAAATGAAATCTTAATGAAAATATTCTGACAGTTTATATGTATTAATATGTAAATAACAATTGTTCAATGAACCAAGCAAGATTTATAACGGGTGTTAAAGAAGTACACCGCAATAATTTCAGAGATTGCATAGGGGTTTAAGACAAGACATTTGAGATGAGAAATCCTTGATCCACAGAGAAAAATAATGAAGTTAGTTTAGATGATGATAAATTTGTGTGAAAGCGAAATGGAACAATCAATTCTTATTATGTTTTCAAACCTGCTTCGCGAGCGATGAAATCTTAGTTTCTAATAGCTCTTTGGGGGTTTCAAGATATACTGCTAAAAATCTATAGAATATCTGACTAATCATGACATTGTAGCACTGAACAGCGGTTAATAGCTGCTTTGTCATACGAGTTTGCTTGGAGAGCTATTCATCTCTCTGTGGCCTAATGGATATGGCGAAAGATTATAGTTTCGCTGATTGTAAGGTTCGGATTTATGCGGAGTAGATTATTATTATTATTATTATTATTATTATTATTATTATTATTATTATTATTATTATTATATTTTTGATGAAGTAAAATCAACGAGATTCAAACTCCAACAAATGATTAATTTTTTTTTACTTGACATCAATATTATACCGACTGCGCCAAAAGGGACACGCTGCCCAATTTCCGTATGGTATTGTGTAGTATCATAGAAACTTAACCCGTTTGTTCCGTATTTTAATGCTCTCATTACTACCTCAAACATCTGATTTAAATCCCTGTATAACTTGCACGAGTGTGTTTTAAAGTTTAAAATGCATATAAAATCAACTAATATAAATTGTTTCCTGAAATTTTGCATGCATGATACTGGAAGCATTGACTCCACAATTTTGACGGCCTAATATGATTGTTGGGGTGTTAGATCTGAAAACAGTGCTCCAAATGAAGGGTAAGAAGAAGATTTTGGTTTATTTACAGCGCTCTTAACACCTCAGGTCATCAGCGTCCCAATCAATTCGTGAAACGGTCGACAAATTCTGCTCAGAGGCCTCCTTTTTCAGGCTTGAGTTTCTTTTTCGTGTCGTAAATCTATGACACGGGACCTACGACTTTACTTCCATTCCGAAGGAAGCCATACTTAGAATTTTACGCCCGATAAAATAAATTGAACCTGGCGGGGATTGAACCCGCGATACTGTAGTATACAACACTTGCGTTTTTTTTTTCGGCTTTTTTTTCTTTTCTTGTCTGTGGGTGGAATTTGCATCGGGCCCATATTTTAGCTTGGAGTCTCAATGGGGTATTCCCAGCTGAAGGTCGACCTCTAACATTGTACTCTGGTAGTGTTAAGCTTTGAAGCGGCTGATGAGAGATGTTGGTTGCAAAGTCCGTGTGATTGGTCTTTTTCTTGCAAGTCATCTTGTGAAACAAAATGCAGCAGTGGTATATGCACATGTCTAGCAGATAGAAAAATATTTTCTTGTAACTTTTAACTGCGCATCACATTATAGGAAACAGAACTGTCACTTGATCTGGCAAATCTGCACCTCCCCACTCCCTTCTGCCACTCAAGGACATACTTCGGTTTCTTTTATCCTCTCCATGGGTGTTTGACCTTTTTGTTCTTCTCAGCTTGCCTGTTGCTGTAATGTCAGCAGTTTCGTATTTCGTCGATGGGGAAAAAATATTCTTGTTCTCCTTCCACCTCACACACAGCACATTCTTTGCAGACCATGATTCATAATCGTCACGTTTCTGTTTATTATGAGAGAGATCAGGTGGCATTTCCTTTCTATTTGCTCTCACGGTACATTAGTTTCTGTACCATCAATCCTCTTAAAGAGATCTGGAGACGAATAGGAGTTATCCACATACAATGTTTGACCTCTGTCTAACAATGGGTCACACATTTGCAGTTACTGGAAGACCAGATACATTTTTAAGTATTAGCAATATCTAGAATATTCTCAAACTTTGTAAAAAAAAAAAAAATGATTCCAAATATTGCATTATTGGATCTATTGCTTTTCACGCATGAGAGGTGACCTCTGAATTACATTAGGCTTTCATCCCTGACAATCTTGCAAAAAAATGCTGAAAGATGAGCCTAATCTTTTTTAGCTTGTCATTTCGGTCTTCATTTCTGTCGTCGGTGAAGTGTAGAAATTGCGACTCTGTCTGCTCGTTATTTCTGTAAACAATGGCGTCTCAATGCACTTCGTCATATTCCAGCACGATCGAATTCCTCACTTTCGCACTTGAGACATCAGAATAACTTCAACAAAGTGTGTTCTTATCTCCCCTATTGTATCAAACCATGTTTCAGTTTTTCTCTCTCTCTCTTAATTGTGCATTTGCTTATTAGCATTTGATTGTTTCCGCACAATTTTTTTTCGAACAGTTGTTCCATAAATTCCGAAAAAATAAATCAATTTCTGAAGACGGCCTTGACTTATATTTTTTAGTAGTTCTTTAAAGATTCCAATGTAATCACTATATGGATACACAATGGGATTATAATCAGTTTTTATTCAGTTCTAATCACTTTGTTTCTTCTGCGTCACAAAGCCAGCACAATTTGAAGGAGCGGAGAATCACCATTATCATTATCAATTTCTGAATTACATTCAGAGCTAGATTCATGGACAGAAGAACAATTGTATCTTCGTTTTCTATTTCACAATCAGAAAATTCCCTAATTTCGCTGTCACTATTCAGAACACTTTCAATAAATGTTCTCAAATCCTCTTTGTCATTACATCTCACTGCTTGTCTTGCCAATTTGGCTATCGAGGTTAGCTGTACTTTGCAATGACAGAGTACCTTTATAGAACACATAACGGAGACGAGGCAAACCATGTACACTTCGAAGAAATAAGTGTATTTTGTTCCATTCTCATTTCCTTTGAATGCAACTGGTGACTTAGAAGTGCAAAGACATGCAGTTTTATTGACCAAAGCACTCTTGCGAGCTGCGCTGGTCATACGATATTTATACCTTATGCGAGTACAGCCATCATATGACTCGAATGGGTTAATGCTAAAACTCGAAATTTTAACAAGCAGACCACAGATTTCCTATCTCAAATTGTTTGTTTTTCCGGAATTATTGCGGTGTTATTGATTTACATACAATATAAATAACTGATATTTTAATTTTTTTATTTTTATTCTGCAATGCTTAGCATCCTGATAACTTGTTTCTACATCAGGACGTAATATTCCAGATTTATTTTATTTATTCCTCTTACTTTTTCAATACTATTTAAATTGCAGTTTAAATTCTACGGATTTTAAAATCTACAATACCAATGCTATTACTAAACAAAATCAAAACATCAATAAAATAAACCGTACTGGAATCCAGCACTACGGCTATTTTAACTATGATTTATAATTACACCTATAATTGCTACGGTACCCAGTAAATAACTGATATATAGTCAAACCTTTCATAAAGTCCTCGTCGATGATGAGTTGATAATATTTATGATTGGAGCAGAGTGTCAAAGACTTCAAGAAGTGCTGTACCAATTGATTAATTTGCTTCAGAATCTTTTTAAAGCATCATAATTTTATGTATATTGAAAGCTTTTGGTGTTTTTGATTAATCAATACGCAATTGTGTGTGTTTAGTTAAGTCTTATAAGGCCATTTATTTTCCCTTGTTTTTTATAGCGTTTCTAGTTAGAAGTTAATGCATATCTAATCCCATCGCTGCCACACAAAGGACATCTTAGTAGATCTGTGATATGGGCATGTCTTCTAACAGACAACACTCGCCTTAGTGGGGAAATTGTAAACGACGAATTATTGATGAATCAGATTGGCAAGTATTACCTTTATTATATGGGTAAAAGATGAGATTCTTCCACCGTCATCTCCTCTAAAACTGTTTGTCTCAGGGTACAAGCTACTCCTACTCCAAGAGATTTATTTATTCCGTTTATTTACAGACTCTCTTTAGCATCTCAGGTTATCAGCGTCCCATTCAATTCAGGGCGTGAAACACCAATGATTTTTGCTCAGAGGCCTCTTCTTTCAGGCTTGAGGTTTACTGTCGTAAATCTACGACATGGGACCCACGGCTGTATTTCCCTTCCGAAGGAAGCCATACTTAGGATTACTCCAAGATTGACAAAGGTGGCGAACCTGAGGTCATCCAGGATTACTGCTGTTCGCGAGTTGCAGAAGCCAAACAAGAAGAAATTACTTCTTGCTGCACATACATTTACTATGCGGTTACCTTATATTTTAAACATTACCTGATTCATACACGAGGTCGGTCTGGTATATGAATTTCCAAAGTACAAACATTTGGGCCTCACATAACCCCCACTGCCCCTGTACGTGCAGAAGACTGGAGGTTGCTGTAAGTGGCTTAAGGACCTAATGCTGTACTCAATAAAACAGACTTAGTGTATTATAAAATAAGTATGGTCGGTTGTAGCCGTGTATCTATCACATTTTTGTTGTATTATAGCCACTGTAGTTAATATCTCTCTACCACTCAGACTGTTTTCAATAAGAATATGCAACTTTTACACATTAGTAGAGTCTGTGACCTTATTCTGAAGTTACTAAGAGTTTTAGGTCATGATCTGGCTTCTCCAGATTATCATTTATTCGTCTGAATTCGGCAATGAACAATAGGCAATTTAAAATCGACTGTTACAGTCCTTCCCCCTTTTATGCGCTAAGGACTCGTTTGCCTATTATTTCATTCATTCCATAAATACTTGGCAGTCGGTGGGACGGCAAACAGAGAAAAAAAGAGGAAATAAAGGCAAAGAAATTACGATGAAAATTAAAAGCAGGAATAAGACATTTTGTACACTCTGTATATCTAATTTATTGATAGGTACTATTGTTGAAATTATTATTCTTGCATTGTAGTTTGGAGCCTTATATAAATCATTTAGTTACATTACGGGATTTAATGATGTCTCATAAATGCAGTTTAAGATAATTAAATGTAATACAAGTATCGTGTAGGTTTGCATTTTTTTTCTTCTCGTTTTCAAATCAATCGAATAAATAAATATAAGTTTCAAATTACCATTTTCAACCTGATGAACTTAAATAAAAATTAAAGAAAGAAACAAATTATAAAAAATAAAAGCTAGAAGTACATATTTATTTCGTTTGAGGACTCCTTTGCTGCATGTATCGAGGTCCTGCACAGTAGCTTGGGGAGAGGATGAGGTTGAAGGGAGAGCTTATTTTGGATTCCATTCACGTATTTTTGAAAATCCCCTTCCTCTTTACTGCAACTGGTTCGTTAGTCGATAAAATTGCGAGGGTGATGTATCGAATTTAAACAAAATAGTACCAACGCATACAACGTATACGTGGAGTACTGAATGGCGCCGAGGACATGCATGTTCAGGTTTCGAAAGCCCTTCGTCATGTCCAGATCTGATGTTATAAAGTTCCATTTCACCTCAGTGCTGAGAGTTATAGCCAAAACTAGCTTTGGAAATCAGTCTTATCTCTTTCCTCAGTGGAGTTGTGTCCTTTAGTACCTTCTAAAATTCATTTGAGAGTTTGAAATCTATTTATAAAATAGATATGCTACAGATATCTAGGAACAAATTAATAATGTCCAAAGTCTTAAGAAAGGTCTTTAATTTTGTTTAAGAGTTATCATAAAATCAACAACACAAACATTAAAAACCATAGTTGTACTAATTGGGTTTAACGGAGTGAAGCATAGTTTCGATACTCAGGCGTTAACAAACGAGTCAGGCAGAAAGGAATATTTTATTCAAGATATTATACAACAAGTATTGAAAAAAGGATTGGAGTAACTATTTACTGTGAGGTTACATTTTTATCTTTGTTGGCAGGTCACATTAACACAGTCTAGTGTACAGTTCTGAGTAGATAACGTAATGTTTGAGGAATCAGAACCTTTTGTAAAGTAAGATTTAATATATTGCTCATTGCATTTTGGAATAAATACACTGTACCACACCCTTATATGACTGAACTTCAGAATAAATTGTTTAATAATTTGGAATTCTTATTCTTTTATTGAGAGTCATTTGGTAGTTTGGAAAATGATATAAAACAAGACTTTTCAAATTACAACCATGTTTTACAACTCCAAGAATCAAATTAGGAGCTGATAGAAGGGAAAGAAGACAAAAACTGTTGGAAAGAAAATATATTAAATTTGTTTGCAATATTTATTCGTGACTTCTTTTCAGTAAATTTTTCTTCTAATTTCTAAAACTTAATTTTAATTGTTGAATTTAAAGTAAGTAAATTGTATTAAACTACTAAATTATAATAATAACGTGAGTGCACTTTAGATCGCGTCCATATTACTCATTTTCCCCTTACGATGTTCAGTTTAATTTTACTCTTAACAAACGAGGAGAATTTTCCTGTTAGAAGCCAAAACCCGAGAAAAGGTAACACACTGGAACGTGGAATGTAAGGGAAAAACATACACGCTTAAACAGTGCAAACTTTATTGCAATTTTAGGCATAGTAGCATTAAATCAGGAAAACAGAATTGAACAAGAGCATCCTAAAATGCAAACAATATAGGAAGATAATCTTAAAGAGTAGCTTCAACGTAAAATTATCATTACTTGAATTTTTTAAAAGTTTTACATCTTCCTAAATACACAGCAAGTAAATAACCAAAACGACACAATAATCTCTAAAACATACATTTTTTTAAAGAACTAGCAAGAGGTTCAAAACAAAGTATTTGCTTTAATCGAATTGGGAACTTTCTGAGTCAAAACATCACCGCACTTACCGAAAAGCTTACGAAGAAAAATAATTTTGTTCAAAAAAGGTTAATAAGAAGAGAATGCAATACACTAATTGAAAAACCGAAGGAAAAGAGAATACGATTCGTGAGCAACTTATGTAATCGTCAGTAGGTCCGGAGTTCGCTTTTCGCAGACGCAGACGCAACGCAGACGAAAAGTGGCAGGCTGGGTTAGTAACCAGCCTGTGTACAGTTTCTATGTTCCTACCCAAGTGTGGGCTTAACCATAGGGCTGGATGAGGGATGTAGGTTGTTTGTGTGGTAGAGGTATTTGGGTTTTTGGGGATAGTGTAGCCACTTCTCCTGACAAAAAGAGTGGATCCAGTGTCCAGAGATTTTCGCTAACATAGGCATTTTCTAAAACCCCTTGTAGGTTTTTAGCATGTCTAAATTGCTGCTGAGTTGTTGCATATTTTTAAAAAGTGCTATTATAGAAATTACCTAGTAATTTCAGTTGTAGGGTATTCGCGTTTCATCCTTAGAAATCTTCTATGCATGTGCATCGTCTGGCCGAACCAGTGAAGGAGAAAGGAGGGAAACTTGTTTGTCTCTCATTGGAGAACATGAGTGACATTGTTCTGATGTAAGAGGGTGCATCGTAATACAAATAAAGGAACAGAATAATAAAAGTATTGTAATTTTATTTGAATACCTGTTTCATATTGTCGTTCTATTATCAAAAGTCCATATTATGTAGCATGTCAAAAGTAATTCTGTTTATTAAACGAATTTTATTATTTAATTACAAAACTAAAAATATTTATGTAAAACACATGTGACAATGTACTGATAAGTTTTATAAACATACTCCAAAATGTTTATTTTGTTTAAAATAAAAAGATATTCCGTATTAGCACGCCTATGTGTTTACTACCTTAATGGTCATTCCACAGAATGTCATCAACTACCATTTTCCGTTGGTTTAAATTCACAAGTACATAGCAGTCAAATATAAGGATGGCCAGAAAGTTGTTTCCCCTCTAAATATTTTCTTTATTTGTATCTAAGTTACTAGGCAACGGGTGAAGTTTATATTATTGCTGAAGGTATTATTTTAAAGACTAGTTGTATGAAACATATTTATTACCTTGCACATTTGGCACACATTCTCAAAACCTAACAAGGAAGTATGATAAAATAGCATTTCGCGTTCTTCTTAGATTCTTCTGATGAAAACATTTGAATGCTAAGACCGCAGCTGAGGAAAGTAGAAGGTGGGGATGTTGTCAGCATGTGCATAGCATCAAACTGGTTCAGACGATTCAATGATGCAGATAAACGATCTTCAGCTATAGAAAACGAAGTTTTGCTCACTGGACTCGAAGAAATGCCACTTCGCAATGCTACTGGGCTGTCAGGAAGGTTTGGTATCTTCAAAACAACAGTAGCTCTAAGCACCTGCACAAATTCGTCATAATATAATATAATGCTTGAAGAGTGGATCCATAAGAACTTGCCGAATCTCAGATTAAGCGTCTAGTTGATATTTGTAAACAAAACGAGTTTGGAAACGTGACATGTGATCAACGATGACCCAACAAAAATACCAGGAATTAGACAAACATTCCAGATCTGAGTTTTGTTCTTGTCCATGGCCACATTTAGTTGAGAAAGGCGGCTTGATAATATTGAAGATGTCACAAACATATTGGGTATCGCCAAGAAATTCAAATGATGAAAGTCGTTAAAATGACGGTCTGTATTTTTAAGAATAATAATTTTATGTTGTTTATTGGTATGTTATAGCACCTTTTATAAAACTTTCTGCCAACCTAGTACAAAAACAATGGGAAAGTTGAAAATGTTTTAAAAAAACAATTAATTTTTATTCTCCTTTAGATGATTCCATATAATTGTTAAGCATGGGGATGTATAAATTATTAATATTTAATGTATAAACTATACTTTAAAAGTATTGCCAACGTAACCCTTTAAATATAGTTATGTTTTCTGACAATGCAAGACATGTGTTTACGTAGGTACTACATGTTAAAGTATCTCGTCACTTATTTTTAGATATAATGCACTTTTTTCCGAGCTTTGTTGCTCCTATATTCATATTTTTGCACACGACATCGGTTAAGCAATTTTGAAATGGTTGCCTCTTCTGGATGCGAGATATTCTTAAGCATATAATGCTGAAATAACAACTAAAGTTTGCACACGTTTATATAATATCGGGAGACGCTGCTACAAGTTATTTCTCGCTTTTTTACTGCTACACGAAGAAACTGCAGCAAGGTAAGAAGCTCAAGAGCCCAGCACCCACGTAGGTAAACTTTTTCATTTCCATTTTCGCAGATATCGATCATTGAGGGAACTTTCTCAAACAGTCCTCAGAGATAATTTCGTTAGTCCTCATTAGCTTGTCCTTAGCGAGGGAGCGGAACTTTTATGTTTGTTTTAAATTTAGTTAAAAGTTTTTCTTAGCAGTCAAGATTATGTCTTTTACCTAAATCATCTAATTAACGAGTGGTGGCAACTTTTACTTTTAACGCAAGACTCGTCGCAGGACAGGAAGCGCTTTATATTTTCGCAGAACTGAAGCGAACGTCGCCAGCAAGCGAGCGCAAAGTTTTGTCTTGTTTTGCTCCAGCGGATGCACAAGTTGCTTTAGCTAAGTGACCCATTATGGTCGGAACCCTTGGTCTGACCTCTCTAAATCCTTGCTCTGGCTAAAGACGTAAAGATATTCGCGTAACGGCAATTAATTTGCCGAACACCAACGTTCATTATCTTCTGTACTCGAGCGAGTTTGTGCGGTGATAACAGTAGAATCCTTCATGCGAAGTCCCATGACCTGGAATCCAACCATGAACGTATAAATTAATTTCAGACGCTTTCACATAGCATTTACAGTAAAGAAACTGCTGTAAAGCCGTCTGTCTGCAAATAAGCAGGAAACACGTTGAAAAGGTGTTTTCTGTTTTTAATATCTTGCTGATGTGCGTTGTAAATTCCATAGTATATAGTAGTCTTTGGCAATTTAAAAGTGAAAATCTCTCCGCAAACTTACTTTAACTAACATAGAGCAAAACTAACATATTTTTAAATTTTATAGCATTATATTCATATACAATGAGACACGAAAACAGTGTTATGCATTGTCAACACATTGGATCAGTTTTACCTGCAATTGCACTTGTAACAAATGTTGTTTACATAGCCTAGTTTGCAGTAGCACACAGGAGAATAAAAAGAAGGAAAAAATATCCATAATACTGTGCGATCAGTTTTGTTTTCCCCCGGAGCATTTTGCCAGCGGCCATCGCGCCGCTCGTTAGCGGATTAGCCAGCTAGCTGTGTCTCAGTGAGGGTAAAACTATAAAACAAACGAACTACACAACACACAAACCATTTTAAGAGTTCTAATTAGGCTTTGAAACAGCCCACCTTCATTCTCCACACATTTTTGGCAGCTCTTTAAGAAATTATTCATTGCACGCAGTATTTTATTTTGAGAAATCCGGAGGTCCATTTCCTGTCGCTATATTATCTTTGAGTTCTTGTATAGTGTGCAGGCTAGTCTTATACACTTTCCCACTAATAATTCTTTCTTGTGAAAAGACATTGTGAATTGCTCTCATGCAATTATTCTCAGGGTGGCGAAGGTAGAGTCCTGTTTGAAAAAAAAAAAATGTATGGTCATGCTCGCTGTCAGCTAATACTCTGAAAAAAGGAGAGGGGTTCACATAAGTAACGTAATCAATTGTATGCTCCAAATTTTTTCCTATGAATTTTTCAAACAAGAATCGCACATAATGACCGCTGTGCAGTGTAAATACATGAGGCATAATGTACTTTAAGTATGTTGTCGAACTAAGAAACGATCCACACAGCACACACCAGAGGAAAATGAGCTGCAACTGTGATAAATAATAATAATAATAATAATAATAATAATGATGATGATGATGATGATAATAATAATAATAGTAATAATAATAATAATAATTAAAATAATATGTGCACTTCTCCGTCCAGGCACCTTATTGCCTCAAATTTTATCATTTATTAACTTTCTTTTCCCACTATACAGAATACTTCTACAAATTAAATATATAATCATATAAACAAATCAAAGATATAAAATTAAAATAAAATTAAACATTTCACTACTAAAAATAAATTAAACAGAATTCCAAAATTACAAAAACTATTAAATAAGACAAAATTACAATTCTACTGGAAGCCAGTACATATAACAATAACTTGTAGGCAAAGCTATCTACCGACACTAAAATATTCCATCGAAAAGCGAAAGGTAAGGGACTGGTAACCAGCACTTACCTCACCTAACTGTATTCTATATCTTATATCTGCCTTCTCACTTAATCTTCTACTATATACGTCTACCACCCCATCATTTCATCATCATCATCATCATCATCATCATCATCATCATCATCATCATTATCATCATCTTCTTCTTCTTCTTCTTCTTCATCATGTACTCTTCTCTATTTTCTTCTACCCCCTGTCTGTTATTTGTCTCTTCCGTTTCTCTTCTCCTTCTCATACACTCGTTCAAAGCTCCTCTTACAATTTGCATAATTGTTCGTTTTCACCACTTGTACGTGAACCTCTTCTCCTTCCTCCCCATTCTCTTCTTCCGGTTGTAGTTCAAAATATTTCCGCCTATTATTAAGTTTAAATATCCTCCTTTCCTTCATCACTCCTTTGTTCCTCACCATCTTCTCCTCTACCCGTCTCTTCCTGTTGATTAATAAAGTTATCTTGTACATTTTCTGTTCTTGTTAAGTTGTGTTTTGGGATTGTCTATATATACGTTTGCGTTCTGATCTTCTTACTTCTTCTTCTGCACCTTTGTTAATTCTTATCCTCCGTTCTTGTAGTATCGCTTCTTCCCGTGTTAGATTACTTCTTTCAGTGCAATCTGCTCAAGGGATTTATATAGGCCCTTATTTCTATGTGCCACCTGGTAGCCACTTAAATGTTCTCTTTCTTGTCTTACCTGCTCTAGATAGCGTGTACGACTGCAACAGTAAGTAAGATCAACAAGTAAGCAAGCAGGCTTTCTACCACTTCCATGCCGTGGGGGGCTCGTTCATAGGAAAACACCCGCGCAGCGCTGCGTATAGTGGAATTATTTTGACCTGCGTCCGCACCTGAACGCAAGACTCTGGAAGTGAGGGTAACCGATTTCGTCAAAGCACAATTATGCCTCCCAATTTTACTCTTAAAACATCAATAACTGCAGTATGCACACAGACATTTAATTTCATAACTAGCACTGACCTATGTAATACAGTTTGTTCGATGTGGCGTCCTTGCAACCGCACATACTTAATACATTTTAATGTAATTTGTATACACTCACATCTATGGTTGCATAATGCTTTTATCGGTCCTGATGTTCTAGAAGTAACGATAATTGTCTTAGTTTTCCTCAGTCCTCATAAATGGCAAATGCCGAGGAAGTACCCTAAACTTAGGCCTGGAACGATTCCTTCCTTAAAAATAAATCCTTTCCCAATATATCATTTCATCTCATGTATCATCAGTGTCCATCTCCTGTGGTGCCTCTGCAGCAAAAATGGGTGTTAAAATTATTCATTCATTAAACGACTACTTTACATAAATCCGAAAAGTACTCCGAATAACCTGGAATGTTGGAAGATCACGATGCCGTTGATTCTTCTATAATGAATTGCCTCGACGAATCGTGGTAAAAGTTTTTCAAACTGGAGTACGTGCTTCTGCAAACGTTCATGTGCAATAGAGTAGGACATTTAATTCATACAGTCAGCTGTTCTACCGAATCTGACTAACCAGAAGCAAGAACTCTCAGCTCAGCGTATTCCATCACTGCTTACAGAAGCAGGAAGAAAAACTGATTTCAACGAGGCCACCGTGAGAATAGATTCCATTCTTCCCCAGCTAAGAAGTGCAAGTGAATCATTCTCACCTCAAGGTGAAGTGACGAAATCGTATGTATATTGAATTCTAAAGTACTAAAATATACTTTATTGAAAAAAATGTGGAAACTTTTATTTATATATTTTTAGTAAAATGTGTGTTTAATGTGAAATAAAATTTGGAATTTAACTTGTCAGAAATATAAACATTAAGAAAAAACATATTTTGTACATAAAATTCTAGTATCAATTATAAGACATAAAACTCAGATAGACCATAATTAAAGTTTTCGAGCAGGTCTAAAATATCGCATTGCCTTGCTCTAGTAAAGACCAGCATACGCCACTGCATGTTTCACACATTTCCCTTGTGTGTAATTTCAGCGTTTTGTACAGTATGCATACCAGAAAGTGGATGATTGTGATGACTGCTGACATCAGCCACGCAAATTAATTATGCAAGTGGTTACGCCTGTAAACTGCAAGCCCAGTCCGTTCACATAGAACAGAACGATAAACTAGTTTACGATTTCGGTTGCCAACCTCATGAATTTTTCAGCACTCGTATTGCTTCGGGTTTTGCGAACAAAGTTGTGACAGGTTTCGTGTCAAGTTTTATGTCAAACATGATCGCTCAACTGATGTCGCGTGGGTTTCGTTCTGAACACGGATAAAAAAAAAAAAAAAAGAATTAATGATGACGTGGAGCTAGAATATCGCTAAGAAATGTAACACCTCCCTCATCTCTTGTGAAAAGGAGCACAACAAAGGACGTATAATGATCGCAACAGCCGGTTTTCTTTGCAGACGCTTCAAAAGCCTTCCTTCCCTGTTTCACAAGGAAGCCCTGGGCTACGTTAATGGCATCTCGTGCATCCTACTTTCTGATATCTGAAGGATAAAGTTTCAAATGTTCACACCTTCCTTCGGGGCCGCATTTGTGTTTCAGCGCATTAAAAAACGGTTTTGAGTTGCGTCTTACCCTGCCATTAACGTGTTCTGTATCGGCCTAAAAGCCGCGTAGAACACGTGGAAGAGAAAACCGCTAAGAGACTGGGAGTGAATTTTCAAAGTTCCAAATTTTTATATGAATTTTCCTAAAACCTTTACTGTGGTTGCGTTGCTATTAAGTTAATATGTATACCAAATTTCACTCAAACTGGATAAATTCTTTGCAAGCTATAAATTATTTCATAAATTTTAATGACGCTTAATCAAAATTTCCCATGCAACTCATGAGTTCAGAAAATTGGTTGGTATGTTTGTAATTGGAGCTCTGAACGCAATACAATAATTATATAGAAATGTATTTTAAACAAATTTTATGAGTGAACTGTAACAATTTTTTAAATATATAAGACATTTTAATTAGTAAAATTAATAATTTTTCAAAGAAATAGTTCTTTTTATTTTATTATAGATGTTAGCATGTTTTTGTCCTATACAATGTATAGATACTGCTGTACATTCTGGTAAATTTAAATGAATTTAAACAAAAACGGTGATGCGTGAGACATTTTGAATGTGTGAAAATAAAGTTACAGTTTTATAAAAACGTTTGCTGGGAAACAGTGTGATTTAAAAGGACACACAGAGCTCTTTAAATGGCTATAGAGCCCGAAGGGAGAGGAATATCAAATGTTGACTCTCTGTGGACACCCGAAGGTTTAAGGAATCATTTGCAATAAAAATACGATTTTCGATTTTTTATCGCTTTTGGCCAAAAAACTCATTGCCAGTGTCCCTTAAAATACAAAGTATGTACATCTAAATGGAATAAAAGTACTGGTAGATTTATAAGTTTTGGTACCTATTGCAAAGATTGTAACTAATTAAAAAGAATCTAATGACAGAAATGAAGTTTTAGAGATTAGTGGCTATAGCAGTAAGATTTTAGAGATGAAGAGCTTTTACGGATGGTTCAAGTGATTATTGAAAAAATTTTAATAGTAATAAGCAAAACATTCTAATCTGAAACCTATGGGATGCGGATACAAGCAACACTATTAATTCAAATCCTCAAGGGATTCGAAAGGATATCAGTTTGTGTAGACAAGCGACTGAGAGTTGAAAGAAATACCGTTTTCAAAATAAAAACCATTCAGATTAAAATATTTGTAACCTAGCATTGAAAGTTAGCTGTAATATGGATAATAATATTATTTTAACTGAGTTAGACTGTTACTGCGTCAAAAATGCTTCACCCATAGCTGTTTTAATCATTTATCTCTTTGTAGCAGTGTTCTAAACTTAAAAATACTTAACCTAACGTATAAATTCAACCTTTCTGTACTTTAAGTCTTACTAGAAGAGTTTAATATTTGTTTTCATATTATTTTTCTAACTGAAAGATGGTTGATCATAATCTAGATTTCAATATTACTGGCTACAAAAGTTTTGCCAAAACTAATAGATAAAATAAATGGGATAATCGCCCAATTTAAATAACCGTGCCCAATATGTGTAGTTTATTAAATGAAACTAAGTGCTTTACATCTATAGGATTAAAACAAAGAAGATATTTTGAACTTACGTTCTATAGCCACGTAATCATATACAACCCGAATTAAGTACACTAATCTTGAGGAAATTTAGGAATAAAATTCTACACCTTACATACTTGGTCTTTCGTTGTTTTGTCGCCTGTTTCACGGCAGCTAGCGATTAGGCAATTAGAGCTTCAACTCCCGGAAAGGCAATGTAAATGAGCACGTACCTTATGGCGGAAGATCTACGAAACTTTAGTGATAGAGTAATTGATTCATGCTTAATGTTCTTTGTTGATGATGCAAGCTTTCAATTATGCAATTATTTTTCAAAGGAAATAACTGCTATTGGATTTTATACAAAATTCTCTTTAATAACTACAAAGTTAATGTACGGTGCACTAAATTCCTACAAAGTAATAAAGCCTGTCTTTTATTGACAATTTTCGTAAATACAGAAAGGTGTAGGAATTACATGCGCGCTCTATTTGTCTTTAACGATTTATTCATATATAATGCCGATCTGGTTATTTCCAACCAAAAGTGGTACGTGTGAATGACAATTTTCTAAAAGGTATAAGAAATATGCAACATTCAATTACAGAAATTTATCTGAATATCAGGATCTGCCTGCAATGCGTTGATAACAATGATCTTATATGCTTTCAAGTTTAAATCGATTCAATTTAGGAAAATTAATTAATGAGTGGGAATGAAAATTTTCTAAAATATGTGGATGTAGCACAGCCACATTTCTTACATCCCTTTTCATATGTCAATGATTATTTTCATTGTAATTGTAGTTCAATTTGAGGATTTTGAAACAAATTCACTAACAATACATCCGCTTCTCGGGGGGTTTCGCTTTAACTGCCGGCCCGCCATGAAAGACTGGATGGATCACGAGTGTTCGAAGATTTCCAGTCGCCTTTTGGGATAAGAATCTCTGCAACCAGATGGCTCTCCAAGGTGTGCAGATAAACTGAGTTGAGAGAGAATAGCCGTTGTGGTCGGGCAAGGTTCAAATAGTTAGAGCGTCGACACGGTAAGCCAAAAACCTATGGTTCGAATCTCGGGAGTGACCTCTAATGTTTTGGCATCTGACATCATTGCTGCTAGTATTCAGAGCCCTTCTAGATAGGGCAAAGTATGATGAACAAGGCAAGTTATTGTATTAAAGAAAAATAACAGTTCGTTTTAGAATTAATTGTTTTTCAGATTTAGTTATGTTCCCACTACTTTATTAAAACCCTCATAGTTAACATTTTAATATGTTTTTGTAATATCTTCTTTGCACTTTACTAATGAATACTGCATAGAAAAATAATTCAATTCGTAATTTTTAAACTATTAAGCTCAGTCATAACTGATTTCATACTTTAAATTTTTTAGATCCCTTTGTCATGATAACATCTTATTTCAAGTGAAAATGGTAAAACGATGGCAAGTTTAATAGGTACAGTCCGGAACTTGAAATCTGGAATATTTTTTCATGTTCCGTGAAATAGGTTTTGACAACTAGGCCGGTTAGAGGATCAGATCTAGGATTATCATTTTATCACTGAATCTTTAGTATTAAAAGGATTAAAAAGTAGAAACTAAATACGAAAATATGGTTGTATCTCCTATTGACTATTAGTACACGGAATTCTTAATCTTGTTCACTGCAGACAAAATAATTTAATCAGAAGACACAAGAAGAGATTCTCTAACTGAATATTATATTTACCTAAATACGATAGCCGACCTCAGAGAGTAAACAGGATAGTTGATAATCTCCTTTGCTCCATGTATCCAACTTAGTAGAGGCGTGATAACATGGCTGGGCAGGGTGTATAATCACAAATAACAGGAATACTTATAGAAATAAATTTTAAAAACAAATTGACGCTTTTAATTAAGAGATGTTTTCATTGTTATAGAAAATAATGACAATTCATATCATTTGCAATGATTGGAGAAGTGGTAAAAGTATTCAAATTAATCATCATTCACCTTCATCTTTCTCTCCAGACCTAAATGCAATTAAACATTGCAATTAAACATTGGGACTTGTTTCAGATTCAACATAATTACTAGGGTTGGGAAGTTAATAAAATAACTTTTATAGGATATCATTAGAGTGAGAATTTTGCCGTTTTCTTTAGTATGTTCTAATGCTCAAACGACTAGGCTTTTGCTAAAAATTTCATTTGAAGTATAAAGGATCAGGTATGTGTGTTTTATATTGCCTATGATTGTCTATTTTAATGACGATGACTTAATCTTGATATACATGAGTATAAAATGCCTTATTATGATATTTAATTATTTTTTTTATTTTTCCTAACAGTAACAATACTGCCTGCAGTTAGTAGTCAAATAACTATAGTGTTACTTAAAAATTTAAGTCACTGCAAACCCTCACTGCTGCATTCCAACTATTTGACAATGTTTGAAGGTTGAATTACTCTATCAATGGCTTAAAATGAATGAATTCATTTTAATAGAAATGTATAAGTTCATATTGTTAGTTAATTTGAACGCTATTTATTTCGTCCTGAATATGCCATAAATCAAAAACTACTAAAGCTATTGGATAAATGCTGACCCTAATCTTTCTAGACAGTCAGGTTATCATCTGTCTAATGTGGTGTAAAGAGACATGTAACAATATTTTATCTTAAAATAGCATTATATTGAATTAATTTATTATTATGGCTAGTTCATGACCTCCATAACGACAGCGAATTACAAGACATAAGAAATTGCACTCAAGATTCCAGGGTTTAGAAAATCTTGAACAAATTTTTAAATATTTGCAACCCCATTTTCAACGGAGGTTGATCGTGCTCTAACGAAAGTGTATTAACGCTTAGATCTACGATGTGATTGTGAATTTTTGTTGTTGATTTGGTTTATTTACAGACGCTCTTTAACACCTCATTGACCATTTCACATTCTATTCAATTCAGGATGTGAAATTATCGATAAATTTTACTTTCAGGTATGAGGTTCTTTTTTGTACCATAAATCTACGACGCGGGACCCACAGCTTTACTTCCCATCGCTCGAAAAAAATCCACCGACTCGAGATTGAACCCGCGATCTTGGATGTACGAGACAAGTGTGGTTACTACCAGACCCCCAGGATCAAGATCTTGAATTGAAGGAGAAATGTGCAGCCATGAAAAGTTTGTGTGACATAAAAACCATTCACATGCTTGACTTCCAGGATTGTACACACGCTGGTCGTTGGATCAACACCTCTCGACATAGGACTATGAACTATCCAAATATTGCTTCCAAACATTGACAAGCTAGTGGGTGAAAATATCATGTAACATTTTCAGAAAAGGGGTTCCATTATTAAGTAGACTTCTGTGCATATTTAACAAATGATAACAATATTTATTTTCACTCTGTTCCTTTAATATAAAATATAAAGGTAGCCTATTGTGTCCTTTAAGGGCAAAGGTCTCCTTACAAGTAGGGAAAGCTCACTTTTTCCTAACATGGTGAGCTATTCCACGCTAGTTGTTCGTATGCTATTTAAGACACTGACTGGTTTGTTCTTTTGTTACCCCATTTCTCTCACTTCACTAGTTGCTTCTCGAGATATTTCCATTTTTCTCTTCCTCTTGCTACTCTCGATCAATCTGGACCTGCATGTTCCTTGAAGAGATATGTCCGTCTTCTTCTGGGCCTGCTTGTGTCCTTTTTCCTATCCGAGGGTCCCACATGGAGATCTTGTAGGTCCACCGATTGTCCTGCATTCTTGCGACGTGACCGCCCCATTGCTGCTTGTTTCTGGTAGCTATTTGTGCAATGTCTGTTGTGTAAGATGCTGTTTGAATTTTGTTCCTCTGCTAGTGACCATGTCTGGCACCCATATAGTAATACAGGATGTACACAGGTTTCGAGCGTCTGGAATCTGATTGTCTTACTTAGTGTTTGGTCTAATAATATAAACTTAAGGGCCCAAAATGCTCTCCAGGTTAATGAAAACTTTCTTTGTACTTCTTTTTCCATTTTATCATGGAAGGAGCTCTGTTGTCCTATGTGTGTATATTTGCTCACATATACGAGGACTGTTCCATCTATTTTTTCGGGTTTCAGATCCGTTTGAAATTAACTGTGTCTTCAGTTTGTTTAGTGACAGCCCTGCATTTTTGCTATACTAAAATAATTTTTCCAGCATAGTTTGTAGTGCTTTCGGTGTTTTGGCGAATAAAACCACATCGTCGGTAAATCTTAGATTTGTTAGTCGACTGCCGTTTTATGTTGATTCCGAAATTATTATGCCAGTTCATTTTTCTGAATATATGCTGCATTAAACAGGTGAAGAGTTTGGGAGAGATTGGATCGCCTTGGCGAACTTCTCTTTCTAGTCGGAATAGCTGTCCTTGTCCTGTTTTTAGTTTCGTGAAACTTTTACTTTAGATTTTGTTTAAAATAGGAACGTACTTAATGAATTTCATGAACTGCCAGAGTGTGTAATATGCTTGTATGTTCGACTGAGTCAAAGGCCTTACTATAGTCAACAAAGACCACATATAATGTTAGATGGAATTCCTCTGCTTTTTTCATCAGCTGGTTTATAGTTTGGAGAGGGTCTGTTGTGCTGAATCTTGTACGGAAACCCGCTTGTTTCGGCGGTTTATTTTCATCCAGAATATTTCTTATTCTGCTATTTAAGCTTTTTGTAAACAGTTTGTACATATTTGACATCAGACTTATAGGTCTGTAATTGCCTATATCATCTCTAGTTCATTTTTTGTGTAGAAGAACAATTTTGCTGGTTTTTCATTGTTTACTTATGTCTTCTGTTTCAAGAATTGCATTGAAGATTTATATACTCATTACGAAATGCCAATTCATTTATTTATGTGCTCCAAAAGGTTCGCTGTGTTCATGCACATTTATATACATAGTGACATTAAACGCTTAATTTTGAAACACATACTAGCTGGTTATTAATTTGAATATTAAGTATTTAAATAAATTGAACCAATAATGTGTAATAATTGTGCTGCAGCGATTTACTGTCTTATTCTGGTTGCGCATGTAAAATATAAATAGTCTAGTGCAATACTTAAGTTGCTATTCATTTATTCAAATCATGTTCGAACCTTGCTCATTCAGAAACAATGATACCGCCACTGCACGGAACCTCTGCTCCGTTACCACCAACTGCGATGTAAAGGGAATGCTCATTGCACATCATTTAATGACCACTGCTTCAAACATGCCAAATTCCTAAATGCTACTGTTTCGTGCCATTTTAATTTATTTGCTTATTTTCGCCATTAAAAATAAGTTGGCAATGCGACTTTTACTGTGGCAGCCTTCAAAATAAAGTGCCAATACGTTAGGATAGATGTAAACCCCACTGTATCTTTTGTGATATACGCAGGTCAGTTTTCTCTGGATTTTACGTAATATACTGTCGAGGTAATCGCGTGTCGATTTTATGAAGGTGCAGGGTTCAGAGAACAATACATTAGGTCCAATTTGTCATACTAGGAGAAACATAATTTATAGGTTTAGTTATAATTGTACTTCATTTTTTGCATTTAAAATTAATATTTGATATTAAACATTGATGTTGGTTAAATAGTTGTCATTATTGACACTTGCTATTATTATAAGAAAATATGAAACTTAAAATTGCTCAAAATTCACATTAAATACAAAATAAAATTAATTCCAGAATACCAAATATTATTATTGTAAACTATATATTTGCTTTAGTTTTTACATCACTTTTTTTAATTATTTATTTTTACCCATTTCTTAGATAACAAAATAATGTCTAATTCTTTTTTGAGTTCTCAATTTAATTTAAAATTATATTAACCTCTGAGAAATATTACTAAGTCAAACATACAAAAAAGTGATGTAATTAAATTAATTTCTGAAATTAAGCAGGAAATAATTGTCAGTATCATTTTATTGTTGCATTATTAACATTTAGGTGAAACACGTGGAACGGATTCAAAATGAGATACAATTAGGAGGAGCGTAAGGCAATAAATCCTATATTATCTTATTATTTTCTCGTGTTACAACGCGTCACTTGGATAGAGTGTGCTTTGCTCGATTGCAGCCAAATTTGCTATCGTGTGAAATGAGATTTCTTTTCTAAATCTACAAACGCAAATCCAATATCTGAACTAAATGTTGTTTCAAATTTCAATCGAAATATAAGCCAATTCGCACGAGAGTCTCTTTCATATCGTAGCCATTTAAGTTTTAATCAACTGAAGTTCCATTATTTCCTTTGCCACTGAATGTTTTAAATGATTTGAAAGAGTATGAAGAAAAGTTATGTGTTTTCACGTTCGATATTCTAAATGCGTTTTGATTTATCTCTCTAATTACATATGTCTCTGGTGAGTAAATAAGCAGTTTTTATAAGGTTAAGTAACATCTTCTTCCCAACATAAAATACACAGTAGCACAAATTTATAATAAAAAATTGATGTAGTTTTTTGACTGTTAAAGCCATTTATTTGCATCTGTATCAGTTCGAAATCAAAACAACATTTTCATGAATTCAAGAATGTGTCTCAGTTATTTTACTGATCAAGATGGAAAATTCTAAGAATTCGTTTTCTCTTTAACTTAACTGTACATAAATACTTTTTAATCATAAAAGGATAAACGCTTAATGACTTCGGAAATAAAAATAACGTTTAATAATTGACAGCACTGTTATGAGCAGGTTAACACCTGATTATCAAATATTAAACTTTATTTACTTAACCTCTGAAAATAATTGAAACCTTACTCCCAAGTTGTCACAAGTACTGACGTAATACTCCATGGGTTTAAGTGTTTGCATCTCTGAAACAACAACAACCGCCACTACTACCACAACCACTACCACTACCAGCACCACCAGCACCACCACCACCACTACTACTACCACTACCACTACCACTACCACTACCACTACCACTACTACTATTATAGTTACTGTTACTGCTAATAAAACAGATATATCTACGAAGGCAATGAAATCATTTTATTAAAATATCGGGTCACGCAATTATCTGATGACCGATGCGGCGGCAGGGACTGCCATCACTCACGGACAGTCGGACAACACAAGTGTCGATGGTAGAAAAATAAGAATGAATATTTGATAAACTGTAATACGCTTAAATTGATGTTCTCGCCGTGTCATGCAAGGAAATGTTGTAACCACCTGCCATAAATTTCCACATATTTAAGCCATCTGCTTATGCAATCATCCATGCTCTTTTTAACTTTCTTTCAGTAATTAAACTTATTTTTTAACGTGCATTATCCTTTAGGTTGTTTAAAGTGTATGGATAATTAATGAATCACATTGACTTGGAACAGGGTTACCTGGAAACTTATCTTAATTAACAATCGTTAAATAATAGAATAAAAAGACTATTATTTGCAATTTAGCATTCGTAGCAGACTTGCCTATGATTAATCGCATGTTTCATTGTTCAAACGACCCTCGCTAAGTGCCGAGACTAAAAGCCAACGTAGCAGTTCGGTACATCCCGCCCGTCCGTAACGAATTCGTGTAGATCGGCTGAGATTGGATGCATCTTTATCGCCCGAAGTAGTTACTTGCTCCGCGTCAGTTACCAAGTAATTTATTTTCACACACACAGTGAGAGAAACACTGAAGGATATGAGGATTCACTAAATTTACAATTATACCTGTAAAACAACCAGGTCATGACGGTGGAATTTACTGTTACAAAATTATATAGAATTATATATAGACGAATGTTCCCCATCTTAAAGAGTTTGTGTATTAATCTCTTGAATAGAGTTCTTGTTACACCCTGTAGAGTGTTCTAAACCTGAATAGTTTCCACTGTGATCGGTCTTGGCAAGGACCACACTGTAAGTGGTGATGGTCTCTCTGGGAAAGCTTCTATTTCACTCTCTTGTTGTTTCCATACGCGAGAATCAGATCATTATCGATTCGCCGTCAGCGTGGCAGCTGACATTAAACACCAGCAAACTGACACAAAGGAAGCGATCCTGCACCCTTCTCCGAGTGCATCATTCACACCCTGTGCATACATTCACTGTGGGGCGTAGCACAGAGATCGTAAACAAAAAGCGAAGATAAAACTATCCAAAACTATAAACCGCCAAAATCACATTGCTTCCACAACCGTGATCAGGCTGGTCATTTTGTTGTGAGGCCAGCATGAAATTAAAATTTGCAAATAACTGGCCGGGTAATAGGATTCGAGTCCATGGGCAATGGCACGAGAAAAATTCATACAAACGTAAATAATCCCATACATGCAATGCCTTTTATGAGATGACTCTTTGCTCTGCCAAGCTTAAAATTGTGGCATGTATGTGTACACGACGTGTAGAACGTGTGAGTGATTCATGCTGGTTCAACATTGTCATTCAGGGGTTGGTGCCAATGATGAGGTTGAGCATTTATTTGTCAGTGAGATGAAGTGCATACAGTTTATTGGCGATCTTTTCTATTTGTATGTGAAGGAAATTAAAAAGGTGCAATCTGGACTAAAGAGATACATCTGCATACATATTCTGTAAGAGATATCTTAAGATCTGCAAGCAGTTTAAGAGGGACACTTCACAAATAAAATTTATAACTAATACATAATGGCTTTATTTTGTCCAAATTCTTATGCAGACTTTAAATTATATCCCTTTCTGATAAAGTCAACAATTTCAACAATTTATCCATTTGCAAAAGCACTTGTTGGATCAATTTATTGAAGTACTTTCAGAAAAATCCATAAAAACCATTTTCAGTTCTTTTATTTCCAAAATACCGACAAGGAAGCTCCTTTTTCACTTTCGGGAAGAAATCTGGGGAATAAGGTGGGTGAGCCACGAACCTTAATGCCCAGTTCTTTGATGAGGTCTTGAGTTGCTCAAACTGGTGTACTGGTGTAAGATTCATTCCATACTGGCGAGTTTTAATTGCTTCTCGGCGATTTTTCTCTTCAGTGTTCCTTCAATACATCACAATAACAGTGCGTGATGCTGGTAATATCTGTTGCTATACGATGGTCTAGTATTAACTTTACTTCTACTTCAATTTTTGCACTTATGGGCCTTCCAGGATGCGGAGAATTTTTAAGATTTTCATGACACAATTCTATTACTCGAAGATTTTTTTAAATGCCTGCTGCATGTCCCTTATAAGTTTGCTGCACCATCTCCAAGGTCTGCGTAAAACTTTTGTCTAATAGAACACGAAACTAACTGCCACACTTTGTTGGGTACAGTAAACACGACCTCACTTAACTGCTTCCAACTCCCAACTGAATGGTGTTGCATGACTGGCATTCACGTCAATGCTAGACAATGGATTTTGCCATTCTGCTGGTAGAAATCATTGCCCTCCAGTGCAGTTTAATTAAATGGAGTGAAAGTAGATTGTTATTTTGTGATACATCCTCTTATATAAAATATCTTGCTAGGCTTTGTATTGTAGATATTTATTTGTAACATAATGAATTTGAGTGTTACTGAAATCATTACATGTAATTTTTATTTTTCCTCTAATTTTCGAAGGTGATAATTTTGGACAGATCCTACAGAATTTCGAAGTTATACTTTTCCAATAGATGCACTAAGCCAATAGGTTTTTTTCTTGCATAAATAGCTGTGATAATTCTTAAGTTTTTCCCTAATGTAATAAAGGTAGTGGTGGTGGTAGTAGCGTACGAATGAGTGAATGAGTGTATTTTATTCAGATTAACATACCTAATAACTTTACATCCTTTGCACGTATATTTATTTTATAATACACAAAAAATACGAGTACATTACTTAAATAAATAATAAGTCATACCTCCATTGCTAACTCAATTAAAATAATAATAATAATAATAATAATACTGATAATAATAATACCGATAATAATAATAACAATAATAATAATAATAATAATAATAATAATAATAATAATAATAATAATAATAATAATGGCTTAATATGCATATCCAGAGCATACAATCCCTTACCCCTTGCCAGTGAAATAAATAACCACAATATTATATGTATATACATTTTTTAATTCAATTTAGTACTTCAACAGGCACACTGGTCCAGCGGACTATAAGCGGTATTGTAATGCACTAAATATGTTTGATTTATACAATATATCAGATACAGCGTACTCAAGCATAATAAAATAAGTATATAACAATACAACAATATTATAAAATACAAAATAACAGTTCGAATGTCACACACACAGCTGGACTCACTGAACTGTTTCCCTTGCCCTATTATCAGTCTATTCAAACCTAAGCTATCTCACTTTCATCAGAAATTTAGCTACATTCTCCTGTTCTTCTTTGCCTGCCAGCAGAGCACAAGTCATCTCCCTGTACTAAATCCCGTAAATAGAAGTAAATTTTTACTGTAATTGTGCCACTCTTATAAATACAAATTCTAGGAATTTAATTCCATTAGCATTGAAGGGTAGTCATAAATTTATTCATACATCCTAAAAAAAAAGAAACAGATATCCAGTTTTCCAGACATCATAGCTCAAGCCACACCGTCACAGCGTCAAGACGATGAACTCTTACAGACTTCTGTCACTAAAACAACATCCTCTTCCAAGAATTGACGATAATCAGGGAATTTTATTTCTGTTTTCTTCACTCTCTTGCGTTGTTTCACAGTTTGTTTAGTTAGACTTGAGGACTGGGCTGTTGCAACTTGCATCTATCTTCCTTACCTGTTCTTAAACTTGGAGGCGGATCTGCAAGAATGGCAAGACACTGTAGTCCCTTCATCTCATCTTATTTCACATTGAGGTTGGCAGAGCAGACCCCAGAGGAAATACAGTGCTTAACGTTATCCTGGTGTTGAATATGAGTGCAAGTCATACGTCTGTAGAAAATATACTGTTTTGTATTCTGTTCCGGCCTGAAATTCCCCTCTCACACAAACTGTAGAGCCGCCAAAGCCAGCGCTGGTTCACCCCAGCTATTTTATTTCTCCGGTACCCTCTAATTTGGCCAGTACTTCGCTTGTTCCCCGAGGAGAGGCCTGATGGGGGACTGGAAAGATGCATATAAAGAGAAAATATATGGAACCTTTCAGAGCAATTGCAAAAAAATGCCGTCATTTTGCAGGGAACTGCAGTGGTAGTTATAATCATGCTCATAACAACGGCTTTCGAATGCTCCATTAGTCGATATCCTGAAACCATTTGCAACGAACCGGATTTCCCATAATGCGTTCACAGCGATAATGCCAAAAGCATTATTTTAGCCATTCGCTAAATTGTGAGGAAATAAGCCGAGCCAGCATGATGACGCGAACGTCACGTGACGTGTCACTGTGACAGGGATATCCCACATGTTGCGTCTGCAGATGATTACTTTAATGCACAGCCCGATCGCTGGAGTGATTTAATGGAACACTGGGGTACATGCATTGGTAGCGACGGGGCTGTCCGTTAGTGGGGAAGCAGAGAGGATATAATTGGATGTTCTTGAGGATTCTAATGCCCTGCCACTCCAAAGTAATGCGCTTCTGATACACAACAGCTTGTTTGTTCACCATCGCACGGTCTGTTAGAGGGCTTAGGACTTAAAATAGCTACATGGTTCCATAATCAGATTTTGGTTAGATGATTATTCTGGGTGGTACTTCAAGTAATGGAAGCGCCTATAACAAACATTACAATGTATTCGAGTATGCCCAGCTTCTTAGAAATCTCACCATTAACATTAACATCTAGTCTTGGTCCAGATGACTAGCTCAAAGTAACACACAAATATTAAGTTTTAAAAATAATAATACTATATTCTTCTTGGTCTTTCTTTTACCTTTGGTATGCTGTTTTTTTTTTTTTTTTTTTTTTTTTTTTTTTTGAGTAGTGCTTAACGCCTCTTTATACTACTGAGGTCCCAGGTGATGGACATTGATGATACACGATATGAATTGATATATTTAACGAAGAAAACGTATCGGGCCTAAGTTTAGGGTACCTGCCATTATGAGGACTGAGGAAAACCTGCAAAAAACCTCAGTCAGGGAGGACGTTTCTGGCGGGATTCGAACCCGCTCAAAGTCTGCGCCTTAATGATCTCGGCCACCCGTAGCGGTGGGGTTTGCTGAGAAGGCATGGTATTTTGTGAATATACGTTATTTTTAAATGCAATATTTTGATTATTTGAAATTACATTTTCATTTTTATTTTGTAGACGATTAATTTATAATACATTTAGTAAAGAAATGATACATATAATATATATCAGGTTATAAATTCAGTTCGCCATTTCGAAGGACTATCTTTGGCAATGTTTTAACTTCTGACAAACAGAAATTTCTTGAAATATATGTGTCTATGACTGATTTTTGAATGTATCACTATGCCTTTGAAATGAAAATTAAAAGCAAGGCAAGGAAACATATGCAGTGCACCGCTTAAGAAATTAAGCGGTTACAATGCCTTTTTTGAGATACAAAGGCATTATTTTGGTTAATTTTTGTAAAGTCTTAGGAATAGGAGGATTTTAGACATGGAAGCTCAAGGAGGATTCTTTTGTATCCTACTGAAACTCTAGCAGGAAGGAATGAGGCGAGGGATACGCAAGTTAGTTAGTAAGGCAGGTGCAGATTCAAAGAATTCTTTCCTTTAATCGATCTGTGAGACGCTTTCCTAGCCTCCATGCCAGAAGGTTGATCTCCTCGAAGGGCTGCTGTTACACCACGACCGTTTTTCCATTGAGTAAATTCCACTTCTGCACACCGCTCACCGCCAACATATGTCGAATGCCCTTGTAACCCTGAACAAGGAAATGGGGGACAAGAAAATTCGTGGTAAGTAAATATCCAGCCCAGTAAGCAACTACATACGCCTTTAATACAGGAATTTTGTTTCAAAATAGAAGGACGAAATCAAAGACAAACGTTACGCCAAATTGATAAAAATAAACGCTCTTTCATCAAAATAATGCTCCAAGACATAAAGTTTTGGCAGAAATGACTACAATTGAAAACGAAAGCCTATCGTAATTACAAAATTGGCTCCAGAGACGAGTGGCAAGAACTATTCATTGGAAGCGGCAGTAACCAGTATTTAATAGAGGTAGATCATCTGTAAAAACAGTAAAAGAATTGCTGGGAAAAGTACATCAGTCTTCCAGAACTCTATCGTGTAAGGTCAGAAAATAACTGGAACATTACATGAAGGGATAAAGAGATAATCAAAAGATAAACATAAGTTACACCTAATCTGCAAGGATGGAGCATGAAACAAAAGTTTATTTAAGACTCTTTTATCAAGTGTTAATGACATTTTTCATTATTATATCTCTTCACTGATTCTTGTTTGACATTTGACCGCGGTTAATTTTTTCACATTTTCGTGCATCTCTGAAATAAATGCATTGGCCATAAGAAAGACTATGTTGAAAAATAATGTTCAGATTAAAAGATCGTTTCTTCATTATTACACCGAAATCTTTTAAGACCGTCTAGGTAATTAAATTATAGAAGACAAATTTTAGAGATTGTATCAGTGATCCGAACATGTAAATTGTGTAGCAGATAAATAATTAAATAAATTATTATGAACATTCTATTGTCTGATAAAATCTTCAGACAAGGAAGGTACTTACTATACAAACCAGACATCATATTCATTGTCTGCAATGGGAAAAACTTTCAATAAAAATATTATTGACATAAAGGAGTTTTATAAAATAAATGCAATTGATTTGCACTTAATGTGCACTTAGTATCGGATTTTAATTGAAATTGATTCTTACAAGCCAAATATGAAAGGTGTTATCATTTAAAATCCAATTTGAAAAAAATAAATTGAAGTAATTGATTTAGCTCACTATATTTTTTAATAAATCGACACCCTCATTCAGTGATTTGAGGCCATCTGTTCGATAACAAATTTCCATTTTTTTGTAAAAATACTTTTACTCATTAACCCGTTACTTAATTTATTCAACTCTGTCCACCCGGAAAACTCTTCCAAGTGCTCAAATAAAAGAAAACCCGACAGGGTGAAATTCGGTATTATCTGCATTTGCCAGCATTGGACGGCATTCCTTATCTTTTTCCTCTTGTTGTGGATGACAGTTTCACTGGGCCCTGTAGGACGCTTGAGAGGCACTCCACATTCATGTCCATCATTCTCTTCGGAAATTACAATGAGACGACGACGTGATTTCCACAGCCTTTCTCGAAAAAGGAATATTCGTATTATTTAGTTTTGTAGGTAACATATTATGTCATTATACTGTAGGAATAGTCTGCAAAAATGTCGCATTCTTCCTCTCATGATGTGTAAAAAATCCTTATCTGGTGTCATACCTTATGTATTAAGTAAATAATTGCGGCTATAACTTCCGCTTCGCTGTGTTCAGTTGTTCAGATATAGTTGCATAAAGAAGATTATGTGTAGAAGATTGTGACATGTTCAAAATGGAGTTTCGATCTGTTATTAAGTTCTTTACAAAAGAAGAACTTATTCCAAATGAATTAAACAGCGATTGGACGAGTATATGGGGAAACGTCCCCCTCATATTCTACCGTAAAAGAATGAGTCAAGAAAGCATTGAAGAATAAGGGCGTGTAGGTCGACCCTTGGAGGTCCTCACTCCTGAAAACATCGCTCTTGTAGAAGGAGAAAGACCGGCGGCTCAAATTTGCAGAAATAGCAGCAAGGTTGGACCTTTCTAAAACAACAGTCGTTCGAAATATTCATGAACATTTAAACATGAATAAGGTTAGTGCAAGATGGATGCATTAATTTTTTTCCTCAGTTCAAAAGTAGCAATGAGTCATCTGTTGTCAGGCATTTTTGGAGCTCTGCCGTGGCAACGAGAGATAAGTGGTGCAAACCATTGTCACAGGAGATGAAATTATGGTCCTCTTCTATGATCGCTTGTCCAAAAGAGAATCAATGGAGTAGTGTAAACCTAGCGAAGCATTGCCTCTAAATGCCAAGGTCACTCAGTCAACCAAGAAGATAGTGGCCACAATATTTTGGGACTGTGAAGGAATACACTTCGTTGACTTTAAGGAGAGGAACAATAATAAATGGGGAGTACTATGCTGGCCTACTACACAGACTACGTGCTTCCATCAAAGAGAAAAGGGGAGGAAAACTGAGTGGTGGTTTGCGCCTTCTTCACGACCATGCACCTGTGCACACAGTTCTTGTTGCAAAGGAAACTGTGACCATCCACCCTACAGCCCAGATTTAGCTCCCAGTGGCTATTTCCTCTTCTCAAACCTGAAGAAGAACCTTCGAGGAAGGAAATTTAAGTGTGACGAAGATGTGATTGTGATGTTTATGCCCATATTGCAGACAAAACTTCTGACTAATTTTTGAGAGGAATAAAATGTTAATTCAAAGATATGTGATATATACTGCAATAAAGAGTAACTATATTGGAAAGTGAAATATAGTTTATCTCTTTGTCTTTATCATACCTAGAAAATGGTTAGGCTGGAAACTTAAGGACCTACCCTCGTATGTCCGTTTAGAGTTTATTTATGATATTTCCATAAAATACTACCATCCTCTTGCAGAAGAATTTTCTAACTAAGGATATATTAATATCAAATTTAATATTTTTACTTTCTATGTGTAATTTGTTTAAAGATTCAGAAGCATTAGGCAAAAACTTTCACGAAATATTCAATTTGGAGGCCAGGAAATTGCCAATTATATGAAATATAATTATACATATATCTACATGTATACATCTACATATACATATATCTACATTAGCCAGCTTAGAATTAATCCAAAATTCTTTGAAATCATTATATTTGGCATAATACTTTTTTACTAAAGCATTAATTTTATGCCACACATTATGCATAAAACTAGAAGTATTAAAGCATAGCATTTTACAAACTTGATGAAGTAAATGCAGTTTAATTTACATATATGTAACCTTTCTTACGTTTATGTCTTTTGCTTTCGGTTGTCTAGACAGCAGCTTTGAAGAATGGGAATTTCATTCATTCTCATTAGTTCAGCATTCTCAATATCCCAGAAAATTATGCACATTTTCTTTGCCCCTTCTCTTCAGGCTTTGAATTCCATAGTTTCACCGGATTCTTTTTATGGGATATGATAAATTTTTTCATGAATCTTTTCACAATCTTTAGTATTCCCTTCTTCTCTAGTTGAAGACTTTATTAAGTCACTCTTGACTCTGCATTGCTGCTATAAAATTTCAGGATATTTAATTTTCATTTTTATTAGATGGAATAATTTGAATTCATTCTAGGTTAGCATGTTTCTTTAGTATTATATGATTACTTTCCTTTCATTTTACTAATTGTCTAGTTTTGTCATATAGAATTTTACAGTTAACCAATTTTTGTTATCCCCCCCCCTTTTTCTACACATATTTCCAACGTTCCTAGTTCAATGAAATTAAAGTACAGCAGTTTTCGACTACATTGTTAAACAAACTATTCAATGGAAATAAAATCTGAAAGTTAATACTACGACAAAGACAAATTAAGCAAAGTATCGCAGATGCATTTGATTCTTTAGAACTTAAATTTAAAATGGATAGACAGTAAAACCGACAAATGCAAAACTACAAAAGCATTTAAAATTCCCCTATATTTTATAGTTATAAGAGAGGTTTGGAAAGTTCTCGATCTCGTTCATAGGCCATACAATTGACAAGATATTAGTAGTTTTTGACATTAGTACATTTGTCTTAAACATTAATTTGATATATAAAAATTATGCATTTAATACAGTTTTCTACAGCAGACGCGATGTGGTTATTCCATTGAACGAATAACATGGAATATAGTGCAGTGAGTGATCAAGTTGTGTAAAAGATGGCTTAGCACTAAAGAGGCCGCCTCGGCGCTCTAGTGGTAGCGTTTGCGATTGCTAATCCAATGGTCCTGGCAAAGGTATGTGTCTGGGTAATGTGTTTTTTTTTTCAGGAGTTTTTCCTTACCCTGAGATAGATTTAAGGTGTCAAGGACTCCAAGCTCATTTGCGTCATCCTTAATTCATTTCATTTCATTTACCCCTACAGTATTCATGCCCAATCCACAGTCTTAGCGAGAAGACAATTGTAGTAAAAGCGACAACACATAAAAAGCATTAAAGGTAATTTATATATCTTTATAAAAATTTGAGGAGCACTGTGTCTTCGTTTTCAACGATTAAAATTGTCTGCTGTATTTATGTCTGACAGTATCAACTTTGAAGAGTTTGACTGTGTGTAGCAGAATTCTTTAAATAAATACATGAATTGGTATTAAGTTAAACTGCATAAATTGCTTTGCGGTTAGTATTTCTAAGAAATCTATGGGTTATATTTTACATGAAATTTTGCATATGGAAAATCGTTATGCAAGATGAGTGCTACGCTTGATACACACAAATCAAAAACGCGTTTGCATAAAAATATCAGAATAATTTTTGGAACGTTTTAACAGCACCGGAGCTGATTTTGTATATGGACATATATCTGTGAATAAGGCTTGGATCCACCATTCGAAACGGCAGTCAAAACTGTGAATAGAAGCCGGTTGTTTAGCGCCAAAGACAAAGGCGGTTCCATCAGCAGGAATATATCCTCAAGTCCTTTGTGATGCTAAAACAATTTACCAATTTATTCTATTTAAAATAATAAAAGAGCCTGCAAGTAAATTTTAATATTTTAATAAAGTTAGAAGAAAGTAATTCTTAAGAAAATACCGAGTTTGTAATTGAAATAAAAAATTACAAATTACCTAATATATTATACTCCTCAAAACAATCCAACTGTTCACAAATGTGTTTTAGTGATGTATTACAACATTTTAATCTAAATACAAACAAAAGTTTTGAGAGAAAAGACCCTGTTTGCAATAGAAAGAAAAACATTAATTAACACAATTATGATAGTGTTTACAGAAGTGTTTAGTGAAAGGAAAATGGATACTTTGAAGTGTGTGCTGTTGGAACACCCGCACTATTTAAACAAGTGAAATAACTCACTTCGAAAAAGGCAGTGAACCTGAATGGGGAAAAGTTGGGGAAATTAGACGCACTATTTTGAATATAATGTACACTAGTCATCCTAGACTTTTACAGTTACGAAAGTAGCTCAAAATACCCATCATCGGCGTCGATACACTTCTGAGTACGTTGAACTACTGATTGACCAACGTTTGCGAAAGTGTCCTCGGCAAATGCAGCACATGCCGTTTCAATTTCTTCCCGAAGTGCTACCAATGTAACTGTTTTTCTACGGTATACAACAACCTTAAGAGTTTCCCATAGGTAGAAATATAACGGAGTTAGATCTGGAGAACGCCGTGGAAAGTCAGTCGAACCACTTAGTCCTTTACAGAGCCTTAGATACTTCAAAATTGCTTTCCGCTGTTCAAACGATAATCTTGGCTCCATTTGTTGTAGCAACGCTAGCATAACGTAATGTGAGTCACGTCTGTTTACAGAACATCATACGATAATCTTGGCTTCATTTGTTCATTGTTGATTTACCTGTGACGTAGCAACGCTATCATATTATGAGTCACATCAATTTACAGAACATCATACTACATATTACTGTTATTTTTCGGTCCAACTTTGAATTTTTTATTTTATAACATTTTTATTTTCATTTTCTTTATATTTTTTTTCTATTTTGCAAAATTTTATTCATTTATTTATTTAAATTTTTTGGCATTTTCGTGCATATCTGAAATTAATATAGTGGCCATAAGAAAGACTATGTTAAAAAATAATGTTCAGATTAAAAGGTCGTTTCTTCATTATTACACCGAAATCTTTTAAGATCGTTTAAGTAATTAAATTATAGAAGACAAATTTTAGAGATTGCATCAGTGATCTGAACATGTAAATTGTGTAGCAGAAACAATTAAATAAATTATTAAGAACATTCTATTGTCTAATAAAATCTTCAGACAAGGAAGGTACTTACTATACGAACCAGACATCATATTCATTGTCTGCAATGGGAAAAGCTTTCAATAAAAATATTGACTTAAAGGTGATTTATAAAATAAATGCAATTGATTTGCTTTTACTGTTTAATTAGTATCAGAATTTAATTGAAATTGATTCTTACAAGCCAAATGTGAAAGATAATTCTCATTTAAGTTCCAATTTGAGGAAAATAAATTCAAGTAATTGATTAGCTGAGTTCATTTTTTAATAAATTTACACCCTCATTCAATGATCTGGGGCCATCTGTTCGATAACAAAATTTCATTCGTTGTAAAAATATTATTACTCATTAACCGGTTACTTATTTTTTTTTAAACTCTGTTCACCCGCAAAACTCAAGTGCTCAAATAAAGGACAACGCGACAGGGTGAAATTCGGTATGTCTGCATTGTGCCAGCATTGGACGAGATTCCGTATTTTTTTCCTCTTGTTGTGGATGGCAGTTTCACTGGGCCCTGTAGGAAGCTTGAGAGGCACTCCACATTCTTGTCCATCATTCTCTTCGTAAATTACAATGAGACGACGCCGTGATTTCCACAGTCTTTCTCGAAAAAGGAATGTTCATATTATTTAGTTTTATAGGTAGCATAAGAATAGTCTATAAAAATGTCGCATTCTTCTTCTAATAATTTGTATAAAATCGCTAACCCTTGGTCTTTGAATTGGTAATTTAGCAATCGCTGAACAGTGCAGTTTTCCTGATGTCGTAACTGGTAAAAGAGTTATCAAGACTTAGATAAGCATCTTTTTTTAACTTTGAAGGATACCAGTTTTAAGTCTTTCAATAATACATCCTATTTTTAAATTTAAGAGTTAATTTTACGTGCTACATTGGTAATACTAATTCCACTAAAATGTTAGTTGTGCAAGTCATATCTTAAAAAGAGAGAGAGAGAGAGAGAGAGAGAGAGAGAGAGAGATCAATTGTCTAGAATTTTCGGTTATTTCCAACATAATTTATAACATGTGGCATTTCTTCGTAAAAATTGCACAGTTAGACACGTTATACAATTCAACCTTGTCTCCTCCTCCTCCCTTAATGTTGCTACTTTGTTGGAACTTTCCTGATAACGGCGTTTATCACTGATTGATGAAAACACGTGACATATCTTCCCTCACCACTTTCACCTTTCCTTTCGAGTAACCTGGCAATGAGTTATCATTTGTACTACTCACATAAGCAATGTATGGCTTGAGGCTTGGGGACCGGACGAGTCACTGCTCCGTATTTTGTATTAATTTTTATTCGTTGCAATGAATCTATGTGGTATCCTTCCCACTAAATGCGTTTTCTTTTTGTTTAGCAGCGGAACTTTCTGTTAATATTGTACTACTAACTATTTATTACTTGTTAAAGTTTTAATTTAGGAATACTTTGTTAATTTAGGCATTTTATGGTATTATTTTGCGAAAAGTGTCTTAAAGTCACATATTATTTGTTTTCTTTTACAAACTGGAAAATATTACTATTTACTAATTTTCAAAATTATTAAGGGAAATATTTCTAAGCCTCTTTTCCGTTCATCGTAATTACAGCTTTAATGTGTTTGCCTCTGTGTTTTAGTTTGGCTGATGATTATTTTCATTCAGGAGTACATTTGCTGAATTTCTTAAGGTTCTAATACATGATTTCATAATTAAGTCGTAGGTCTTGGTGGTCTACCAGTAATGATGCTTCTCTCGTACATCTAAGATCGTGGGTTCAGTTCCAGCAAGGATCTATGAGTATTTTTGGCCGTAAAAGTCCTAAGTATCACTTCCTTCGGTCCATATCTATATTTACGGCACTTAAAAGAGCCTGAAGCCTCAAAGAAAGGATCTCTGAGAAAAAGCTATCGGCCATTTCACAACCTGAATTGAAAAGGACGCTTATGGTAAGTGAACCAATAAATTAATGAACACTTTTTTTTAGGAAATTCATTTTCTTCTCTAGCATTTTCCTGAGTTCATAACGCTAGTAAGCTTCCTTAAAGGAAAACGTTTAAAACTGTGCAACACTAACAGAAGAGGGCTAAACTCGTTACAGAACTAACCCTTCATATTTTAAGAATTCCGTTTGCATGTTAGCTATACAAGATCAGTTTTGAGCATACTTTTCTAATAAAATTGGATATTCCTATTAGTTGATTGCTCTTAAACTCCAAACCGACTGTACGTGATCCCTTTTTACCACACGTAAGATAAAGACAATTTTCGTTTAGTGATTTGCAGTAAATCACGAACCAAAAGTGCAGCATTTGTTTTTCCAAAACCTAGGACAGAGATTGAATTCAGAAAGGCTCTGCGAGAATGAAAAAAAAAAAAAACGCCGGTAAGGAACAGATGGAAGAACTCTGGGATAAAAGCGAATCAGAAGGCATAGATCCGGCATCCGAGCAAAGAAAGAGAAATTGGAAGACTCTGGAGAGGAAGAGAAATCAAACGTAGGCTTTTAGCTTTCACTAGACTGGGGAATCCCTCGAGGGAGTCAACTCAAGTACTGCCTGCACTTGTCTAGTTAATATTTCAACACCTTGGGGTGCTGTGCTCCTTAAAGTGCTTGCATTAGACAGGACGCAAATTAGCGCTTCGGTTATCTCTTCACATCACCTGGGTTCTGTGCTAATGCCTTCTTTTCATTAGCTAACGAAGTGCCTGCAAAACCGACATGGTAAAAAAGAGAGCTTCCGATCTGGATATAGCGATGCGGGGACGCGAACAAATAACAAGGTAGGAATGACGCCGTATTAAATCGCATACAAAAATACACGTTAAACAAAATAAAAACAGATAATAAAGCAATTAACAACGTACTATTTGCTCGGTATCACAAAACTTACAATTTCTGGAGGTCTCTGGATAATACTGTCTACAGAAATAAACCAAGAACGACTGCTGATCTCAAGGTCATTTGCCTAATGCTATTTTTTCACACATGATACCCATCTATAAAGATTAAATTATGTTTTGTTGTGACTTCTAATATTATTTGGTAAAAATTAACAGATCGATTGCGTTTTTGGGAGACCCTGTATATATTTGACGGGGAGATACCCAAAATTTAGGGTTGGAACACATTTTTAACAAAAAATTAATTTTTAAACTTCTCATTTTATCCTATGTGCCCTAAAGTCTATCAGCTTTTATACTAGGGTAGTAAAATATTGTTAATCACTATTAAAATAATTAATGGTGTCACTTGAAATATTTGATAAAACTAATATTTTAATATATTTTGCTGACGAGAGTTCACTGATTGCTAAGGGTAAATGAATGTGGCATGGGGAAGTGCTGTCGCTTCTGGCAGAAAAAAAAATAACTACTTTCGATGGCTAGTGAAATCCTGGATCTCTTGAAAGCAGTATTGAAGATGGCAGCCGTAGATTCAATCGAAACGCTTTGAATGCTTCATCTACTCCACTGCCCATAAGCTCGGAAGTACTATATGGAGTTCATGAAAACATTTGTTTTCTTAAATTAAATATACCCATACTATTTAAAAGATATTAAATTTAATAACGTATGGTTAATATACTGGAGTGACGTACTTAAAACAAAAAAATAATATTTATTCACATATAGGAAAAAAAACTATCTATGTTACCTTGCTATAGATTAATAATAATAATAATAATAATAATAATAAACAATATTATTAATTTTAAGCAAAATTCAATTTCAAAATAAAAAACTAAATAAGCGTGGAATTATGAATTATGGGAAGCAGGTAACAATTGCGAATCAATAAAAGTCGATTTGAAAGTTTGTTGGGATGGGTTGAAATTCAACATATTCTTATATGGAATTTGTCAGTGATATATCAATAGTTTTATGAAAATGGGAGAAAAGGAGTTACTGAAGAAGCTTTCAAACATGTTTTCCAGCATGGAAGAAAAGACGATCAAAGGCTAAAGTAACGCAAAAATAAATAAATAAATAAATAAATAAATAAATAAAAAGTACGGTAAAACGGGCATGGATAGATGTGTATGCATTAAAATACTGAAAAATAAAACAATAACTGAACCAACATCTCATTTGACTGGATTGGATAAACTTGTGTAAATTTCTCTATCCTTTATTATTGCGAAAGTAATGGCAGCATTCGTTTAGTATAGTTTTAATGCCACTTTTAGGTGCGTCTGTAAGTAACTTCACGCTGATTTCAAATATGCATTCTTTTTAATTATTTAAACACTTGCTTTCAGCAGGTACTAAGAAATTACTAATATGTTAAAATCATTTATGAAAACAATAAACTTTTGCGTTATATATAACAATGCATTGATTTTAATTACAAAAGAATAGTATATTACATTGGTTTGGACTGGACAGGTAGGAGCAGAAAACACATTTTCGGTACTTCAGCCACGCTCAAGATCTGACTGTTTGTGTCTACGCTCCTAAGACTCCGGGCGACCGTGATTCAGCATTGTTTCCGGACAGACCACCCCGATGCCGGTGGATCCTTTCCAAGGAATTTGAGCGTGTCACAAAGGCTGCTTCCACACCAGAACGTGCGTCGGGTCAGAAACCTTTCCAAAGCGCAAGCAACCGTTACCCCGCACATTACATCAACTCGCCTAACCTGACACATTCTACTCTACATTATAACAAACGGAATGAAATGTAAGAGCATAACATTCGTATAGAGCATTCATCTAAACGACCACAAAAAATCTAACGTCAGTATGACCGGCCACAAGGTATGTGAAGCCGGAACCTCCCGAATGCCTTATCGGCTTAGCCGTCCCACATTTTCTTATATGCTTTAAAATAAACTAAGCATAAAAACAACTGCTGAAGTTTTCTATTATCTTTTGTAAAAGTTGGCAGTGTTATATATTTTTATTTAAAGGGAGTACTATATGACACTGCATTTTGAAAATTACAACTGAACGATAATATAGTATAACGAGTTTTGATTAATGCGAAGTTAAAGAAAAATTTCGAAATAAGAAATATATTTGCCTATATTGAAACATATGTTATTAAACGCATTCAGAAACACGATTTATTACATTAAGTCAGTTATTTTTAAGTACTTTTAATATTTCAAAACCGCCACGGGTGGCCGAAGTCGTTAACGCGCGGACTCGTGAGCGGAAGGTCTGGAGTTCAAATCCCTCAGGACCGTCCTCCCTGACTGAGGTTTTTTCCAGGTTTTCCTCAGTCCTCATGACTGGCAAATACCGGGGAGGTACCCTGAACTTAGGCCTGGAACGTTTACTTCCTTAAAAAATCCTTTCCCAATTTATCATTTCATTTCATGTACCGTCAGTGTTCACCGCCTGTGGTGCCACAGTAGTAAAAACGGATGTTAAACACCATTAAAAAAAATGCTTCAAGAGGTTTGTTACACGCAGCGGAATGAATTTTTGTGCAATTTTACCTAAGTCAATAATTTCAGTTTTATCGTGGACAATATTTTTTATTCTGAAAGGAATTTGTAAGGTTGAATAAAGATTATTTAGGCGAAAATGATATAAATGGTGGTAGTTTACAGAAATGTGTGCAAAAATGAAGCTTTTTTGGATTAAATATAGTGTCAGATTCATAAATACTGTAATATACCTGTAACATTACGCAGACAAATATAATTGGAATAAAGAGTGTCGTATATGCATCTGCATTTTACTAAATCAGTTGATGATACGAATGAAATGAAAACGTACTTATAAAGTAATCTTTCTCTTGTAGCATCAAAACCAAATTTGAATTCATTTTGAAGACAAAAAAAATGTATTTATAAAAAAGTCCGTTTTCTAAGAAAACATCGATTCCTCTTATGAAGTGTTTGAATAACTGGGAGAACATGTATAAATTTTGTTCATCTAGGCAATAAATAGTGAAATTAATGTTTCACCACGCTGCGGAAGAAACATCCAAAATTCCATTACTGAATAGCACAGTCAGCATAGTAAATGCGAAGAATAATTTGCTACGAACAACAACTATTCTACAACAGACAATAACAGTAAATAAGCGTTGCTAGGTTAAATATAATTTAGATATTAATGCACAATTCTCATTCCGCCAAGAGTTTATATCATCACTACCACTGCTGGCTACTACGTGTATATGGTCAACTATTCTTCATTCAATAAACAGAATGCGACACAATTTCGTTAATGTCTGAACAGGTTTTAGCATTGAAAGTATTACTGGAAGAGAAACCCTAGGATATGGCCGGAGAAATGTAACTTCAAAATGGGAGAATAATTATTTAAACTTATAAATTATTTACTACAAAATAACAAATGTAAATGTAGTGTATATATAAACATTTTGCAAATTGAATATTGTGAAATATGTCACTCAGCAATATAGCATTTAAAAAGTAACAATTACTTGGCTACATTAAATATTGCCACAATTAAATAAATGGTTACCTTACTTGGGCGCAAGAATTTAATAAAATCTTTCTCTCAGATATTGAATAAAAGACTTACTGCTTTACAAAATGTACCCTTTGTTTTAACACACAGGCTTTCAAATTCCGGTCTTTTAAAATAATGACAACTAAAAACTAGCCTGTATAGCAAATGAAAAAATAAAGTGTTTTCTTTTAAGTAGCATTATATTTGGACCACAGGGCTTATCCTATGGAGAAGGCTCCGGACTTAACAATTTGGAAGTAAAGGTCAAAATTAACTGTTCCTCACGACGTTCCGGATACAACTCAACTTTCTGAGGAAGGAAACAAGAAAGTGCTAGTAAGGACGATTACGCCATCACTTCCAGATCATAGGACAGTATCGACGGCCAATAGCAGGCAAAACAAATGGCGAGGTCTCCTGACTAGGCCGGGGAAAGGGGGGAAAATGCGTTCGAGATCACGAAAGTGCGGGCCAAAATCTTTCTTCTGGTACAGCGCATGCGTAGTAATAAAGAAAGAGAGACTGAATAGCTACCGTTGTCACCCGGTGGCTTGCTATATGAAGGCGAAAAATGGATACAGTGTAACAATGGAAAATGTCTCAAAGAAACCGCCTATTAATCAGTTTTCGTGTCAGTCTGTAAAGCTAAGTTATACCCAAATAAAAGGGCATTTATAACTCAGAGGTACACTGTATATCCTCACTTTAATGACTTAATAGTACGGTAGAAAAGTAGCAAAACCCACAATGTTGAATAATAACTATTTAAATATAATATGCTAGACAAACCAAAGTACATAACACGTGAAAAATATATTTAATTAAAAATTATACGATGTAAAAATAAGAACATTAATTTTAGCTTACAGCAAAAGGAAAACCCGCAGCAGCAATAATGCATTGAAAATTTACTACATGATTAAGGCTTTCAAAATCATATCTTATAAAAGAAAAGCTTACATAATGAATCTGAAAATAGTTACTCCGTTTAACTAGCAAAGTTTTTAGCTGTTGGGCAAACAAATTAAAAACAATGATTTTATTTTGAAGAAATAACATGAGTCTTGGCAAATTTTAACGGTGAACTTTTCTTGGCAAAAGTAGCCTAAGAATAAAATTCAACCTTTAGCATTAAAGCAATAGTTACAATTAAAAGAACCTTCGTTCATACAAAATACCGGGGTCACTGTGTACACAGAGTGAAGAAGCTCGCAACCAAATTTCTAGTTATAAGGCCGAGAGGCACCCAACCCCAGGAGCTCCTTCTGCATCTTAACCGAAGAGAAGAAGTAATGTGTCTGCTGAACCAAATAAGTTGTATAGCAATCCGTTACTTAGCGATACACTGCGGTCAATGGCAAATAATATGAAGAGTAGGCTGTGCATATGCTCAAGGAATGGAGAAAGGAATGAATGAATGAATCGTGTTTAACGCCGGTTTTTTCTACAGAGGCACCACAGGCTATGGACACTGATACTTGAGATAAAATGATATATTGGGAAAGGATCATTTTTAAGGAAGGGATCGTTCCAGGGTACCTCCCGGCATTTGCCATTTATGAGGCGATGGACACTGATGATACTTGAGATAAAATGATATATTGGGAAAGGATCATTTTTAAGGAAGGGATCGTTCCAGGGTACCTCCTGGCATTTGCCATTTATGAGGCGATGGGCACTGATGATACTTGAGATAAAATGATATATTGGGAAAGGATCATTTTTAAGGAAGGGATCGTTCCAGGGTACCTCCCGGCATTTGCCATTTATGAGGACTGAGAAAAAGCTGGAAAAAACCTCAGTCAGAGAGTATGGCCCAGATGGGATTCGAACCCCAGACCTCCCGCTTACGATTCCGAGTCTTAACGATCTCGGCCACCCGTGGCGGTAATGGAGAAAGGAGGAGAAATATAACTTTGAATATTGATCGTGGACAACAAGAACGGCGCACATATCACCTCCAAGCAGCAAATTTACCTATTTCGTAATTTAGAAGCACGTGAAAACACTTATATACTTATATACTTAGCTAAACTATGCTGAAGAACCGTATCCGTTCTTAGATATACAGACTGAAAACAGAAATGGAACATATATTAGCTTGGCCAGAAAACCTTTTCCTATAAACAGCCTCTTCATTAGTTTCTCCAGTTACTTGAAGGACTTGTTTATATGTGTTGAAGGAATTGTGTTAAAAATTTAACGTATTTCTTCTATTAAATATATTAAGTTTGCTCACTATGCTCGAAGCCACTTGACAATATTAGTGAATTGTTAAGAAAATTTGGTGTCTCCAAAACAACAGTATTTATGCACCTGAACCACCAATCCAACATAATGTATAAAAGTGGAAAAGTAGATCCATATGCAGATACCGAAGCTCAGGCCTAGCGACGAGGTGATATTTGTCATCAACTCTTAAAACTTTAAAACTCTCCTAAATGACCTATTCTGAAAATGCACGTGATAAAAATCGCTCTTGTTTCACAATTCTGAAAAGAGAATGTAAGGTGCATATGGTTGGAAAGAACCTTAAAGGTTCGTCAAAACTGTTTTAGGCTAAAGGTAATGCTTTGCGTGACGTGTTCATTCGAGCTGGTCCCAAACGATCATGGAGTTGATGCTGAGTTATATTGTTAGCAGTTACACGGCGTTTATGAGGTTTTAACAGTACGCTACCCGGCTTTAATATAGAGAAATAAAACAATGCTCCTATCCATTCATCAAGATTGACCCTCCAAACATTCCACAAATTTGAAAAACTTTTGCGAATGTAGCGTCAACAGATTATGGTTTGTTCCAGCCTGTGAAAAAATTGATTCGAGTGAGACGTTCGATAATCTTGAAGAGGTTAAAAACAGTTCATGATACTTTTGGCTCTAAATCCAGTAGTTGTACCTCAACAAAGTTGAATGCTGGTAGAAAGATGTATGATAGTCGTAAAAATAATTACCAATACTTTGAATAACTAGTGGGCTTTAAAGTGGTCACAATTACACTGCACCAATGAACATTTCTGAAGAAAAATAAGCTTTTCCATTTGCACGAAGTTAAAATATTTTTAAATAGTACACTGACAAAGAAAAGATAAACTGCTTTAGTTTATGATGTCCATGAAAGGGAACTTCAATATAGCTGCCATAAATAAATTTGCCACTTATAAACAGAGAAGGACAGATTTTACATACAAACATATAAATAACGTGAGTTAAACAGTTGTATATTACTGAATATATAAATTGCACCAGAGATGGTAATATGGTAGATGGTAGCTTTCACGTGCAAACTTCTGACTGACAAAGCCAATCGACATAGGTCGGGGTGAGCGGTATGCATTTAATATGATTTGACTATATTCCAGCAGCTAAAAGACCACATCTTGACCAATTGTCTGCATATTTCACAGTAATAAGTAGGCTTTATTATTCATAAACTTCTCGTAACTTTCATGTTGCTCTTTAGGAATGTGTTGCAGGCACTTAATTTCTCTTCTGCATCGTTTGGCACGCTGCTTGTATTTATTTCTCGAAAACACAAGAGTTTACATAATATTAATAAAGTGATATAGTAAAAAATTCAATCTAAAATGTTCACGTGTGCTGAGTAAATTTACATTGATATTGTAAGTTGTAAGTCAAATATGGTTCAATGAAGAAATAGCTTGTAGTTAAGCTTGTACAACAGATGTCCAAAGGCTCCTCCAAGAACTAACGACTGGTGACCCTTCTTGAACATTATGTAGCTATTCATTGCTGACCAGCGCTATAACCTCACGCATAATTACAATGGCTGTCGACAGAACCTCGGTAGACCAGCCTTCCAGTATCTGCACAAGAAAAAAGTTTAAATCGGGAGATCGCACTAGTCAGATTCTACCATTCATCCATGATTAATCGTCCTATTCAGCTGCTTCCTAGCTGAAGGTGCTATATGTTCTGACAGAGGATATTTCTCTGTAGCCAGAGGAATATCTTCCAAGAACTCAGAGACAAAGTCCCGAAAGCAGGCTGCATACATAGCAGCGCCATTAAATTTCTCTGGATGGTCCCACTATTCACGTGCTGAGCAAACCGGTCTTATATACATTGATGACTCACCATACCTGTGCTAAATCTCAAATGAGGCAATGTGAATTTTCAGGACTGCGTATGCGATTATCATGGGGGAGTTGAAAACCCCGTCATGGTAAAGAGTGCTTCATCCTTCCACATGATATCTAGCTTGAGTGGTTTCATTTACTTTTTCTGCGCATTGAGATTCAATATTTTGTCTATCTATATCTCGCAAACGTCTGTTAAATATCTTCGAACTATTTCGTGTAATGTCCACTCCCCTTAACCCTCGTTTAATTTTGTCTAAATCTTTCCTTATTTTTGATGCCCATCCCGTATTCCACCCTTCCCTTATTTGTTCCCTCAAAGAAACTGCTCGAAGAAATATCTGATTCCCCCATTTTATTTTTAACCAGTACTTAATTGTTCTCATTTTAAATTCATACTTTCGTTAGAACTATGAACCCCACAATTTTCTGTACCCTTCCCTACCTATAGCAACCGGTTTAGAAACTGTGTTTGTACCTGATTAAGTGAAAGAATCTGCCCATTGTTTGCACAAAGCGATACCTGGAGGCAGAGAAACGGAGCTTTTGAGAAATGAGCATTTATACCGCAATTTTTGAATGTCAATAGAAGTTTGAACATCTGCTGGGGAGTGTTGGTGCACGGGAGATACACAATTTGGGAATTTCTAGAGAGGACCCGACAAAGAAGGTTAATGGCTATACAGAAGAGAGGGAGTTGGGAGGAGGGGTGAGTAAATGGAGTTAATGACTATACAGAAGAGAGGGGAGTTGGAGAGGGGGGTGAGTAAATGGAAAGGGGGTTCAAGAGTAAGGAAGGGTTCCATTTATGTTTATGTATTTGTATATAAAATTATTAATATAAAACGTAAATATGACGAAGTATTTGCATATTTTTATGTATGTTTGTATTGTATTTTCTTTGTTATGAGGACGATATTAGCATGTACGGCCATAAGGCCCATGCGGCAATTGCATATATTTGAATATATTCTAAAAATGGTACAATAAGACGTCCATTCCTTTTTCCATTTACCAGTAACAGGTGCTCAAACGTCTAAGGCTATCAATGGGAAAGATGAGATGTATAAAAGTGTATGGATAAGGATACAAATCTTGAAGATTATCCAATGGTGCGCTCCTAAACGTAGGTCAACAGCAGATAACTTAAGGTTGGGTTTCCTCAATAGCTCGATGCACCCTTTCAAGTTATGGAGTGTGTCAGAAAGGAAATTGACCAGGCATCCGATCATCTAAAATTCAGAACATTTTGCGAATAGAGTTCCATCTTTGTGAATATCACTCAACATTTAAACAAGTGGCTGCACAGAAGTTGATATTGCAAGCATTCAAAACAAAATATAGTACGATTTTTTCTTGTGGCAATATCCCTGCGCGAGGTGAATAGTGGTGGAGGTTAACTCGCACGTGCTTAGCGAAAGCCTCTCAGTTTCCTTATCTGAATGAGAGCCACTGAGCAACTTGTTGATAGCGGCCATGTCGCAGTTCTTGCTGTTTATATACTCCATTTGAGCAAACAGGAGGATTGCAAACAGAGTTTGCCAACGCCAAATCAAAGATAACAACGAAGGACCACAGTATGTTATCGATCGATGGTGTTATGTTATGACAATTCTTGAACCCTGTATGGCACTTAGAAATGAAGTGGTGGGGATTGTAAATCACAGTTTGACCCAGCTAAGCCTCTTCTGGTGTAAACAGTTATGGTTTTCAATGCGTGGAGTTTCATTCTTGTATACATATTGTCAATCCCTTATTATCGTTATTACAAAAAAATTACGAACATATGGAGATTTGTTGGAAAATAAAATAGATCAATTACAAAGCCCATGTGTTCTAGGAGATTTAAGCACAGAGCTCCTCAAATTCCGCATTTGATCGAGGTTAAAAACGTTAAGACGAGGGTATAAGCTCCCTATCTTTATGCTCTTTTATTGCAGGTTTTTACTTCCCGCTCAGTCGATTTCGACCAGTCGCATGTAGTCAGTGAAGGAAGATTGGGAATCCCTGAATTAAAAAAACAATATATGAAGCAATTTGAATAAGAAAATATATAGATCCTAGCATTCTTAAATTCAGTCATTCATAATATAATCATTAAATTTTACTTTAGTTCTCAAAGCAACTTGAAAGGATTCAAAACCCAGATGCACTCCATTATCCCGATAATCGTGCAAAGAAGCGTATTAATCAAATGAAGAACTTAAGCCATAAATTTGTGAGAAGTACGCCGCTCAACGCATTTGATGAATATCAAAGATGCTGCGGTTGTTTTACTATAAAAATCCTGGGAACCATAAACACCTCCGGCATGTTTGTTTCTTCTTGCAGCATATCCACAGAGCCTTGGTAGAATTTATGGTGATGAACTTCCCCTGAAGTTTTCTTATAACATACCTCTTCCTGTTTGTGTTCATTGTGGATCCAGCTTTACTGCAGAGCATTTTACTGCTTCTTTTCCGCTCTCTACCTTTATAGCTTATTTATGCCCTAAGGCTGGAGCAAAATAAAAGTCATGTTAAGGAATAAGCTGGGAACCTATATCCTTTTTGCAACATGCTTTTATCCGGATATTTTAATGAGCACATAAATATTCGGCCTCCTAACATTACATAAATGTTATCCAGGCATATCTTTAAGGCAAGGGATAGCTGAAAATTGAGAAAAAATGACAAAAAAGTCGTTTTTTAAATTTTAGCTATATATGGTTTAGAGTTTATCTTTAAAAATGTTCTCGTTTTTAACCCTCTGATCATTTAAATGACCAACAGAGGGCAGAGATACACGTGAATAAATGCTATAATGTGTAGCTGTCAGTCTTGATTCTACATATGTGTTTTCCCCAGATATTTCAAAAGAGGCGTGTGTGGTAAGCCTGCTGACAAGCGATTGTAGCTTAGCAATGCTTGCAGTGTCATTAGCTTTAGTTTTTGTTTTTGTTTTTGTTTTTTTTTTTTTTTGTAACCAAAGAACATATGAGATCTTCCCATTTGGTTTTTGTAAAAGCACGGAAATACTCCCTAAGTTTATTTACAGTGCCTGATATCGCATTTTATTTCTGTATTTATATTATTTTAATACAAATACACATTTGTTTCATTTTTCTGGTGTATATAATAGATAAAGCTTTTATGATACAAAAAAGGTTGTTTTTATGTGAATCTAGTTGGTAGATACTACTTTTTCATTGATTATATACATATTAGTTGATGTATGAAGGTAGGTTCACAAGTTTCCGGCCTCGGCGATAAGGATCGCCTTCACAAAACCTTTATCTGATGCCAATCCTTATCTGTCGAGTAAATAATTGCAGCTATAACTTTTCGCTCCAGTGTGTACAGTTGTTCAGATATAGTTGCATAAAGAAGGCTATGTGTAGAAAATTGTGACACTTCAAAGTGGAGTATTGAGCTGTTAAGTTCTTCACAAAAGGACTTACTCCAAATGAAATTAAACAGTGATTGGACGGTGTATATGGGGAAGCATCCCCCTCATATTCCACCGCAAAAGAATGGAGCAAACGTTTTCGAATAGGTCGAGAAAGCATTGAAGACGAAGAGCGTGCAGGTCGGCCCTTGGATGTGCTCACTCCTGAAAACATCGCTCTTGTGGAAAGAAATTACGGAAGACCGGCGGCGGCTTAAAGTTACAGAAATGGCAGCAAGGTTGGGTCTTTCTAAAACAAAATTCCTTTGAATTATTCATGAACATTTAAATATGAATAAGGTTAGAGCAATATGGGTGCCTAGACTTCTTTCCTCGGTTCAAAAACAGCAAAGATTTGTCAGGCATTTTGGGAACTTTGCCGTGGCAACCAGAGAAAAGTTCTGCTAACAATGTTACAGGAGATGAAACTATGGTCCTCTACTATGATCCCTTATTCAAAAGAGAATCAATGGAGTGGCGTAAACGTGGCGAAGCACCGCTTCTAAAGGCCAAGGTCACTCAGTCAACCAAAAAAATCGTGACCACAATCTGTTGTGACTGTAAAGGAATACTCTTTATTGACTTCAAGGAGAGGAACACGACAGTAAATGGGGAGTACTATGCTGGCCTATTGCATAGACTACGTGCTTCCATCAAAGAGAAAAGGCGAGGCAGGCTCAGTGGTGCTGTACACCTTCACGACAACGCGCCTATACACACAGGTCGTGTTGCAAAGGAAGCTGTGAAGAAATGTGCCTTTAAGGAGATCAACCATCTACCCTACAGGCCAAATCTAGCTCCCAGTAACTATTTCCTCGTCTCAAAACTCAAGAAGGGCCTTCGATGTAGGAAATTTAAGTGTGACGAACAAGGGATGGATGCTGTTTATGCCCATTTTGCAGACAAGACTTATGACTATTTTGGGGGCGGGGGATTGAAATGTTAATTCAAAGATATGAGAAGTTATTGCAATAAAAGGTAACTATATTGAAAAGTGAAATATAACTTTTGTCTTTATCATACTTAAAAATGGTTAGGCTGGAAACTTATGAATCTACCCACATAAACATGTTTGAACAGAGTCTAGCACAAAGATACTATCTTCTAAATAGATTATTATGATAACTGCCTAAGAGATAGTAGAAAATAGTTCCATCTTGCATCGATTCCCAGTCTTTCACTCCAGCAGAAAGAGATTGAACGCTATATATATAACACACTGAAAGTACTGCAGCTCATGAGAGGAAATTCTCTGCATTTAGTGAGGCGCAGGAAAATATAGAAGCAGACAAATTTAAGTTAGTTACTGATGCACTAAATTATATGGGGAAATACTTTCATATATGCTTGGATTGTGCTGCTAAGGGTTTCAAATCTCCAAAATATTACAAGACTATAATGGAAACCATATTACCTATTTCTGTTTTGGCTAAAAGTATATCTGTATAATTAAGGATGGCCAACAATGACATTCTTAGAATAGCAATGCACGTTTTCACAGTTTTATTCGGAGCAAGTGTACAAAGTAATCTTAGTTTCAAAGGAGAAAGTGAACATTGCTGAAACTTCAGTTATCCTTGAGTTAACAAGGAACTTTAGTTTTGTGCGAACATGTTGTAACAGACATTGCCCTATTGTCACATTTCAGTTTCAAATTAATTTTCACATGTTAGATTTTCAACAATTTTACCCTTTGTAGGTTTCTTGCGTGGGGGGGGGGGGTTGTGACGCTAAAAAATGCATGCTCCTGATTTTTGATTGTGAAATGAAGTTAGACGAGAATTTTCACCTGTGATATTGTATTGACAACCAAAAGTTTAATAGTTTAGAGCATTTCTGATATTGGATTTTACGTAGTTTTATCCATAGGAGACCTTTCATGTTGCACATGGCATTTTGATAACTACCTGAACACTGTTACATACCTAAAGAGGGGTATCTGTTAGTTACTCTGTTTAAAAGAGCGTAGATCCTCACATTTTATAAATATATCAAAAGGAAAGGCAGGAACTGTTGCTTTTTCACTATCGCAAATTAAAATGTGTGTTTAACTTATTAGAGATGTAGCACTGATGTTTTTTTTTTTTATCGAGTTCTCTTTCATTAACTTCCCTGAACTGATAAAATGTGCCATTCTCAGGTCTTTCCGCATATTACTTTTTAACCTTTTAGGACTTAGATAATGAAATTTCTATCAGGCATCAACTTAAATCATGTTAAAAGAGCTTATATAGTTGAAACAAGCAATCGCAAACTCATTACTGCCACACTAAAACACTGCTGCAGATTTCCAATAGTTACATTATAAGGTATTTAGTTGGATCTGGGGTAAAATGTAACATTCACAATTAGATTATTGAAACTCTATCAACAATCGATAGCAAGCTTCACGCTGTTCAAAAGCAAAATCAAAGCTCCAAGTTTTCATTTGGGAAATTAAATGAGATATACACTTGCATTTTATCTCAATACATTTAACAACACACACACACATACAGAAGCAATACTCACAAACGCGCGTGTAAACACAGACAAACATACAATAAGAACTGGAGAAGAAGAAATAAATAAAAACTAAAACAGGCATACAAATAGAGCAATATTTTAAAAAGCTTGAGTTCTTCTACAAAGGCATACATATTTTATTATTGTAAAACACATACTTGCGTACATACAGAAAACTTAATTATATCACATCACGAGAATACTAGTAAGTAATATTGTGTATTTATTGCTTATTTTGACAGTACACACAAATCATTACACATACATTTAAAATATTTGTACTTCAAATTAAATACATTTACTTATTTTTACTCAAGCATAAACTCTTAAATATATATGCACGAGCGCACACACACGTATAGTCAAAGTGTATACTCCAACAGAGCTCTCCTAAGTGTTGGCCAATTGTCTTCCTGTGCAAACAGACCCCAGCATGCTAATCTATTCCCATTCGACATAGAAAAGCCTCCACTGTTCGGTACATGGGCAGGCTATCAGCTTAAGCAGTGGTAGAGTGCAGACATCACGAAGATGGTGAACGTGAAAAAAGTTATTGAACAAGCTGAGAAAGGAAGTAAGGAACAGTTTCGCCACCAATTATAAATACAAAGGTAGAATCTATTGAGAAGTCAGAAACACGTGTTAAGAAGCTTGAGGCTAGATGTATGTGAAGAGTATAAATGAATATGGGCTGCCAGATGAGGATAGAGAAAACTGGAGTGATGCACGTTGCGGCCCAGATTGGAATCAAACGGATATGCGAAGATAGAACGTCCGCATCGTGTCGGCAGATAAGGTAACAGGCGACCTATAGTGTGTAAACTGCTTTCTTTTACATGGAAAGAGATCATTCTGAAAGAGAGCAAACATCTAAGGGGAACTGGTTTCATAATCGGGAAGACTATAGCGATAAATGCTGCAGGATCGGGAATTTCCTCTTCTGACAAATGAACAGTGTCAGGAAACAGGGTTGTCATGCAGTTATAAAAGTTGCTAAACTAAGGATTAATGGCCGAGTAAGAAACAGGAGAACTAGAACAGATCAAGCGAAAAATGGGGGAATAGCATAAAAATGGCGAAATTTTCCTACGATGAGCAGCATCGAACCCAGGAACACAGTGCAGCCACGCAGCTGTTGCAGGTAGAGAATATCGTATTAATTATACATTTCTTCATCAAACTAGATTTTATAATTCACTACGATGAAACAGAAATATTAACAACATCCTATTCCACCCATATTTTACATTACCTTATAAAGGCGCTCTCTTTAGATATTGATATTCTATCTGGCCGATTAGGTTAACTTTTCTGCGTTGTGTTACAAAGGCAGATGTGTAAACCTTCATCACCAGTGGCTATAGCCTACACCAACACTTCTCAACAGTGAAGACACACGACCCTGTTGCGAGATTCTCTAGGTGTGTCATGAAATCTGTGACTTTGTGATATTACTGGTAAAAGTATTTAAAATAATTTCACTCAAATTTTATTTAAAAAAAAGGAAAACGTAAACATTCAAAGGCTTAATTAAATTTATTTTAAAACGGATTTCTTGGTATGCATCTTACAATGAAAGGGATGATTAAACTTGAGCTGGTCAATTCTTACTCAGAATATTCATGATAGAGTTGAGGACAATACACACAAAGTTGTTGTTTAACCAAGAGAGGCCTGAAATATTATTTAACACCGAATAGAGCAGCTAGCACAAGTAGGAGATTTAAAAATGCAAAACGGTATTAACTGCTTCCATTGTTATTATTGAGTACTGTTTCTTTGTTAGCATTCACATTTCATCATATTTCAGCAGTAGTGCTTGAACTGATTGAAGTTCTGCAAATGCCCTTCTTTCTCCAGAGCAAAGTCAATGGTAGATTCTGGGGACATAGTTTAAAGATTATGCATCCAGTCATACTTAGTAACAGTGGCAGAGAGTAAATATTGTGTCATGTTTCCCAAGAGCTAGGAGGTGATTTAAAATAATTTCGGATGTTACTGACTCATCTTCAACTTTTCTTTATGTAATTAAAAAGTATTCATACTGAGCTTAGAATAAAAATAATTAACACAATAATGCATACAGCACATGTAAAATTATCATTGAACCTCAAAACATGCCAGAACTCGGACGAAATGGCATTGCGACTGCAAGTCTACAACAAACTTGTGCTGAAGGTAGTGTCACTTCCAAAGATATAGCTAGATAATAAGGCAGTTAAACGCAATGCCATAATAGTTCAGACGGTTAGAGCATCATACTGTAATTATGAAGGTATTGGTTTCGAGTCCTCACGTCCTGGTGCTTTTTATATCGAAATTAAAGGAGATTGCTTCCATTGCAATGATTTACTCCTTAACATACTACCTCTCACACGTTGGGCCATAAGTTGATATTTATGAATTTCTTTTTCTGATGGAATTAAAGGAAATTTGCCACAATTACAATAATTACCTGTTCCTATCAATTTATATATAGGAAAAGGAGGCGAGCCTAGGCCGTCAGGCCGTAGCGAACAACAGCAAACCATTGGATTCACCGGTTTCTAGGATTTATCCGAAGTTAGGGCTAATGTTAGTGTGTGTGCGTGTGTGTATTAATTAATTGCGAATTCCAATAATACATCGAGTGGTACAAAGTGAAAAGATCCGTTTTTAATAAGGAATAACATATTGCAGCCAGAAAGTTATGGAGGACAAAGCATGAGTTACATTACATTTAGCAAAATTGTGCGCAAGACCGAGCGCCCATATTGTTGCCAACCCGTACATTAATGTACCGCAGAAACGTACTTGTTGTGCAGCATTTCGGGAATAATAAAAAGTTCAGAACCACTATTTGGTGAATAATCAGAGATAAATGAAAACCATTTGTACCAATCGAATTTGTATTACCTTCTATTTCCAGGAATCTCTCCTCACTATTCTTAACAATAAAATCTTGCAGCCTCGCTGGTTATGCTAATAGTGTTCCTATAAGTAGTCGGAAGCTTTAACGGCCGGAGTCAGAATTATAACTAAAAGTTTCTCCCGGGCTTAGAAGAAAATTTCGTTGATAATTCACTGAAAATAAAATTCGAATCATTTGTTAATTTTCTACTTCTGAATCGCAAAAATTATGTGGAATTTAGCAACTCTGCCATTAGACACCTTCTACTATTCCCCAATCAACTTATCTCTGTGAGCGGGTTTCTCTGCATTGACAGCAATCAAAACAAAGCACATAAACCGCATGAATTCACAATAACATAAAATTTTGCACTCACGAATATTCAGCCACAATTCGAGAGCTGATATATAGAAAACAAGCCCAGAAAAGTGCATTACATAATAAAGTAATTATTATATAACGTTTCTTTATTATTTTAAGGTCACAAATCTCCACTTTTTATAGTTTAAAACTGCATTATTTAACAAGTGACAAATTGTTTAATTTATTTTAGTTGTAAGTATGTATCATTTAAATTAACCATAGCTCTGGGAGTACAAACTTGAGTGGAAAAGGTCTCTAGCGTAGAGGAAAAAAAAATTGAATACCAGTGAGCAGCACATGATTATGTTGCAAACCCTGTCAATTATTCATTGAAATGTTCCGCTAAATTTGATCGCACATGACATTTTCGAATTTGTAGCAAATTTTTATACATAGTATATCGATATAGATTCCGTTTTACACAAAATAAGGAAAAAATGGACAACTTTCACAAATGAAATAATAATTTATAGTTCACATACTAATTGATCCGGCTATACTTCAACAATGAGTTGTTTCGAATGACTAAAGTCATTCAAAGTGTAGTTAGAACTCGCCACTATGCCCGAAAGAAACTTTCAGTTATACCTCTTCAATAACAAATTGGATGGGTATGCGCCTGTCGGATAAGATCAAAGCTTTCACCTGTGCCACAATTCCAGGTTTCTCTGTCAGAGAAGGCTCGTCTTCAAGGGTTGTCTTCATAATGCAACCGCATGTTTCAACTGACAGCTGTGGTACACCTTCCTAACACAAATGGCTGATAATGAATTTTTCTGAACAAATTCCCTTGAAATACAAGAATATATTACGTGGCAAGCCTCAATTTTCTTAACCAATGTCGCCATTTAGTTTCTGCTGCCTCTGTCATAATGATGCAGTGCGGTGGAAAGAAAAGTATTATTATATTGCGATTTTTTCATGGTGACACCAATCACTGTCTTTCATATTTTTTTAAGGACAGATTGCAAATCATTAATCTATTTCGTTTGCCGATTTAGCTTTTTATCCAGTTTTCTGTCTTCGTATTTAAATGAATATCTACATTATAAGTTGCAGTCAGCATTGTTTATTGAAATCAGCCTTTACATACTGTCGTTGCCTAATATAACATCTATATAAGAGAAATGTATCATACATTAGGCACTAATTGACCAGCATACTTTTGTTAGCTTAAGAAATTTAACATTAAATTTCTGCCTTTTGACGTTTTTTCCCTTTTTATCAGATTGTTAAATATATTGGTTTTCCCCATACAGATATATGTTGACCTCCTTTCTATTATACATGCCTGCACTCCCTATTTAGTAGTATCCCTAAATCTTATTTTTATTAGTCCCTTGAACTTTACTACGTCTCTTCAAGCCCTACGAAAAATAAAATTCGCATTCCTCTGCTGCGAAACTGCGATGGTTATGTTCTTAAGTCCAGGATGTGGAAACCAGCCTGACTACGTGCAAAGCGTTTTAATGCTCAATATATTTGAAGCAGGTGAAGGAGAAATTGTGAACATTCCTTTTGGGAAATTATTTTCCACGTTTAAAGGAACCTTGGTATTACTATTGTCGTCGTCTCCATTTTATAGCGTCATAAACGTAGTTTTCGTGATGGATAATAAACGTGTTTGTAGTGCGTTCTTGGAGCAAAGTGTAAGGAAAATTCATTGCAAAACATCATTTAATATCATGTTTTATTCTGCAGCGAAAATGACTACTTCATTGGTCGCCATGTTTTTAATTTAAGAAAGGGAAATTATTAGAAATAGAGCAAAAATATCCATTGATACTCTGGTATCAGCATAAGAATATACTTGTTCTGAAAAATAAGTAATGTTTTTTCATTAATGTTTAAAGTGTTTATGCATTGTCATAATTTAAATTTCCTCGTAAGTAGTTTAAAAGTACATAATATTTAAGTGCACATGAACAGATGCTTTAAAATGTATAGCTTAAAAATATTCTGTTTATTTCTTTCCTACTTTCTTTTTTTATTTATTTAATCATTAATTTTCTTGATTTAATATTTTGCGATTTTGGAATTACAAAATAAATTGAATATAAAATTAGTTTCAAGTTTATTTTTTCAAACTGTCTTTTTATTTTATTTATTTATTGAAATTATAAATGAAATTTATTATTATCTTGACCGCTGTGTTTTAGGTCTCAAGTCCTGTCAGTATACATTTATTAGGCAGTTGACTAGAGTATCACATTTTTTGTGTGTAGCCATTTTTAAATACAAACCAGTTTGGATATCCATGCGGAATATATTCAGAAATTGACGGGCTAATTACTTGCTTCCAGAACTGCATTCAACAAATTTTAATCTATGGTTCAGTGACATGTTTTAATGTCTAATTTTTCTGTGTGTAAGGTTCCGAGTTAGATTACCGGCTTGGCAGAAGAATTTTTCTTTGATTAAAGACGTTTCCTTGTGTTTTTTAATGGTGTTTAATGCCCGTTTTTACTACTGAGGCACCATAGGTGGACACTGATGATGCATGAGATGAAATGATATACTGGGAAAGGATTTTTTTTTAAGGGAGGAAGGCCTAAGTTTAAGGTAACTCCCCTGCATTTGCCACCTATGAGGACTGAGGAAAATCTGGAAAAAACCTCAGTCAGGGAGGACGGTCCAGGCGGGATTCGAACCCCAGACCTCCCGCTCACGAGTCCGCGCCTTAACGACCTCGGCCATCCATGGCGGTAAACACGAGTGAGTGAGTGAGTGTGTGAGTGTGTGAGTGTGCACGCGGGCGCGTTACTGCACTTGTGCTATGTATCAGTTATTATATAACCAGTAGGCCGATTTTCAGGACTGTTATTGGGCAGATATCTAAAGTAAATGTGTTTAGTCGCATACATGATTAATATCTCATAAACGAGTTTAAACTACACACAGCCATTAAGTGCTTCAAAGTGAACTTAAAAAACTGGTTCAATGCAAAATGAACAACATGAACGAAAACGTACCTTTTAAATAGGGGAAACTCTACAAAATATTAACGAAAATTATTAACTTCTCGCAGAAATCACTTCCAAAAATTAGAATAAGTGGGAAGTTTGAAATGTAGAGGAAAACATTAGCAATAAAATCAAATATATTACGGTTACCGTATTTGGCCGTACCAAAAAGAGCACGGTGGTCGTAAAATATCACGCAGATGGACAAGGTTTATAACAAAACAACGATAGTTAAAATAGAAATTATTCAGTTTCTACTTGTAAAGCAAAAATATTTATCTGAAGAGTGACAATTATTAAAATATCACTTATAATGTTTTGTCATTGAGATATATGCATTTATAAAGTAAGGAGAATACATTAATATTTCTATAGCCTAATAGTATTTACGACCACCCTTTGGTCTAGTAGTGAGCGCTGCTGACCGCTAGCCCGGGTTCGATTCCTGGTACCTGCTTAGAACTTTTTCTAAGTTAGGAAGGTGTGGAACGGGGTCCACCCAGCCTTATGAGAACAACTAGGAAGCTGCCTGATGGAAAGGTGGCGTTCCCCGACCACAAAAACCGCATGATAGGCGACCGGTGGGGTTTCGGCATGCTGATCACATGCCCCTCTGCAACTCTGCCCGCTATCAATAAAGTCGTAAGACGGAGGTAGAGGATGCAGAGGACGCCGCGGTAGGCCTAGGCTCACCCCGGGCTGTAGCGCCAAATTAGAAGAAGAAGAATATTTATGATAATTTATAATTGTGTTACATTATAAACGAGTTTCATGAACTATTTTTATACCCTGAATTATAAAGAGATATTAATAAAATAAATGTAATATTAATGTCTATTCTATAATGAACTACTCTAAAATCAACATCTCTTTTATTATGCTAATGACGTCAATAGAGTTCATTTTCTATTGCTGTTAGCGAAGATGGATTTTCCGCAAGAAATTTTAGCAGAAAAGGCTGATTTGTCATTAATAAGCACAGAATCTTAGGATGCACAAGAGATGTTCATTAATTGAATAAATAGTAAAACTATTAAGAATATTTCAGAACAGGTTAATATTATTAAATTTAACTAAATCATTTGGTGACTAATATTAACTTATATTACTTTTTGCAACAATGTAATTTTGTGTCCTGAAATGAATATGAATTATTGATTTTGTTTTCAGTACTACATAAATTATTTTATTAATATTATCGTTATATAATATTTAGTGTTGACAGCATTTTAGCATCTGTCATTTAAATACAAAAATTCACTTACTGTTAAATGTTTTGTTTTAATTTTGATAAAGTGTTTTTATTTTACCTTAAACAGTTACAAAATACTATTTATATAGTTATTTTCTTAGATTACTCTTGTTTCTATGATATAATAGCAAACATATACTTCTAGTAAAAACATTAAATTTTAGTTCTGAATCCTCCTTAAGAATTTGGGAATTTTGATCTACGAGCCCGGGGTAGCTACTTGAAGTATTTCGATAGTACTGCGGCACTGGAGAACGAGCTTCTAATCCTACATGGTATGTGTATCACTGTTTTGCATTATAATGTGGATCGGCTGGAGTTGGTGGTTGTGTAATGTCATCTGGCAAATAGGGTTTGCGGTGCCGTAGGATATATGCATCCTCCTACGAGAAATAAAAAGTTTCCATATAGCCTGGCCTGCTTTAAGATTCTCTTATATACATAAACGTTGTAACTAGTTACCCTTTTTAATAAAAATGAACATGCGCTGCAAATAGCATATGAGAGCATGAAAGTTATAATCTTTTTCAGTATACTTACGGTAGAATGGGGTAATGCGAGTGATTAAACAGCGATGTCAGTTTATATTCTAAGTGATTTGTGCTGTATAACTATTGCCTTTTCAACTCGGTGTGATGTTTTTTGCTTTTTGCTCATTGTTTTCTAACTTTCTGTATCTACAATGAACTTACTCAATCGCAGATTACATAAAGCTAACTTCAAAATTCTCAACTCTTATTTTATAACTATCAAGAATTATTATGAGACTTTAAATGTAAAAACCAAAATAACTATATGCATCTGTCATTGTTAATGATACGGCTCGCTGAACGATAATTGAAATTTCCCTCTTGATCAAACGTCATCTATTGTTTCGATCTGTTAGATTTAGTATTATAGTTATGTCAAATAATGTGTTATTATTTACTCAATTGCGAGATGACTTTTCCAATATTTGTGACAAATATTCTCTGGGGTTATTGTTATGATATAATGAGATTGAAAATAATTACCTACAACACCCATTATTTGCACTATTTTACAGTTTTGACGTCATATGCTAACATCTGTGTAATTGACCTATGAAACCGCCAACGTTTAATTTTAATCAAATATTTTCTGAAGGTATTTTTTAATGCAATGAAGGTAGTTATAAAGCTTTTACTGCTTTTTATAGGTGAATAATATTTGATTTATTGATTGTATCGGCTACGATTAGCCGACCCAAGTGAAAAACAAACAATAGAAGGTAAATGGTGATATATGAAAAAGAATATAGTAACATTGTATAGAATGAACTTGCCTAAGGGGGCTGAGTAAATACTTTTAAAAACTGTTGCGTAACTTTTGGGAAAATCGTTCAATTAGAAACATATAATACAAAGAAATTAACAGGAGGTAATATTTATGAATATTGAAAATGTTACTTTACATCAGCAGCAGAGTAAACGATTCCTGTGATATGCAGCATTCATATGTTACAAAAGTAAATTTTCTAATGCGTATTCTGTGCACAATGTTATCACACTGCTCCGGTATCGTATATTAAAAAAAAACAAAGCTTGTTAATATATGGATTTTAGGTTAGGTTAGAACATAATCTGCAATTTTAGGGAATAAGCGAATAATTGTCTAAAATAGTTATTACAAATATAATGTGTTAACAAAGGGAAAGAACTCTAAAAAAGCAAAACCCACACAGATGAACCAACTTTTAAATTAATATAACGGTAAATACAAACATAGCATAATGTGAATGAAAGAAAATTCATGCGTTTCATGAAAATTTTGAATTAAAGAATTTTCACTTGTGCTACTAAAAATATAGTCCTTGCATAATAGACCATACACTTTGTACCTTACTTTAATATGTTTCAGTTCCTTCAAATTCCCTAAGAGCATCAAGAAAATTGCGTAAACTCATCTTTCAGCAAGACGGTGCACCTCCTCCTAAGAGGTTGCTGAAAATAATTTTTAGTTGCAACAGGGTGCAATTATTTGACTATCAAGTGCAATAGAATAATTCCTATTGAATATTTCAATGAAAAGTATTTGCTGATACATATTACTTCAAGATTAAGAAGGTTGATCTGAATGAGTTGCTAATACTTTATGAGTTTTGTAGAATTTGCAATGTATAGATGAAACAATACAAAAGGTTAAATAATACTTGTTTTAAATTAACCACATATTCGCACTTTCTGAACCATTACAATCATTTAATAAAATTAAATATGGAATATTCTTTTTCTAGGTAAAAAGTGGTTTCTATAGGTCAGCTGCATCGTTAATGTTCCATACATTCAGTAATTTTAAAATTGTATCATTTGCTTTAAATACAGCAATGAGCTATTACTATATAGCTATATAGCTCGGATTCCTTGGCACATTAAAGCTATCGGGCATTTACCTTCTAAGGGTAAGGAAAAACTCCAAATAAAACCTTACCCAGACAGCTTAACCTGATCGGGATTCCAACTCAGGACCTGCGGATTAATAGTCGAAAACGCTACCCATATATCATGGAGGCGATCTGTCAGATGTTGTTTTTTAATACATAAAGTAATTGTCTATTTCAATAAATTTCACAATTTGTTCTTTATATTTATATAAAATATAAAATATTAATTTTACAGTGACAGATTTTTTTTAAAAATATGTCGTTACCCTTAATTTTTTCATTATTTAGAAAATTTTATAAACTGTTTCTGGTAAAATGCAATTTATAATGTTCTACTTAAAGATAAATCTGTTTCATTCGTACAAATGTACAACGCTTGTATCTTTGTATTGGTAGATCGTTATCAAATAAAAGGTGTGTTGTTTTAAGTAATATCAAATATATTCATTAACATTAATAAATTCAATTGTTTTATAACCTCAACAACTAACAGTATATATGAAATAGCTGGATTTTGCCTTCCATATAAAAATCTTTTTTGGAGATATGGAATATTGCTAATGACATCGAGGATGCAAATGTTGGATATTATTAAAACAAATGAGCCAAGTATGGTTCCCGATTAATATATCTTAAATGCTGAGATATTTTCATTATTCCTTTTATCCCAAAACGTAAATTCACAATTACTTCTAATTTGACATAATTGTAGAAAAATATCATAAGCTGTTATGTACTTTTTCAAGTTACTGTAATGTATACCTTTTCCAGCTCATTTTGTGTCATATATTTTGATTCTGAATCTCTTGTTTCCTAATTACGGTTCTAAATGCTCTAGACATTATTTATATATGCATTAAAATTAAATACATTTATTTCATAGTTTGCCTGCGTTGTTCTTTTCAACCAAAAGTGTGCATTCTGCTACAAATATTCATGGACCAAAGGTCATTTTCTTTAAAAATTGTGGCGCTCGTAATATTTTTAAAACATTTCAATTGAAGGCTCTTTATATGAGAGTAAATTTTGAAATATTGAAAAATGTTATTACCCTTAGAGCTAGTTGTATAAAGAGTTAACTAGAATTTAGGGCATAGAATGAATTATCAGTTATGCTTAACTTGGAAATGTTGGTTATACAAACATAAGTTTTAGTTTCGTCTTAACCTAAAATTAAATCTAACTTGCGACTTCAAGTTAAAACACTAACTAGAGTTTAGTAATTAATTACGATTATTTTAATTTCGTGTAGATAAAATTTCCCTTTTCATTTCAGGGTAATAAATACAGAGAGTGTTCCGATCAATTGTACGTTGTTTTATATACAAGCGGTATATTGTACAGATTTCTGATTATTCTGACATCTCATTCAAAGATGAATTTCACTGTGATCCTCTGTATTTCACGAAAAAAATAATCCGTTTCTAGAATGACAAAACTTCAAAATGCGATTTCGCTTAGCAAAAGATTACAGTCACAAACTAAGAGAAACCATGCTTTGAATTCGGTGTTCATGATACTATTAAGGTTTCATGAGACTAATAGCTTTCAAATAGTTATTAGAGTGGAGAAAGAAACGACCAATAGAGTCATCCATAAAGTTACTAGAGCAATAGCAGTTCTGAGACCTCAGTTCATTAAAATGCCAACCGAAGAGAGTGATGTAAGGAAATGGATGCAACATTTGCAACTTTCCTACAGTTTTAGGTGCTATAAAGTGCACACACAATCCATCATATCACCTGGGGTTACAATGCAGAAGTGTTCAGAGCCTCTTTGGCAACCCCCCCCCCCTAGTTATGTCCCTTATTCTTATTTGAGATCGAATTTATTTTTTTTCAATTATTCCATAATATTTTTGCACTAGAACAGTAATAATATTCTTCTCACGTTTGTTAAAAATTTAGGTTGAACATTAACTCGCTCTAAACACAAATGTCTGTATTATTTCGCGATGATGCCATAGGTTAAAACGGTTATTACAAACTCGAATTATTACAAACAGAAATGATGACTAACCTCAAATTACTTTTTAAATTATAGTTAAAAGTAATCTCCAGTTATCATCTATTATACAACTGAGCTTTAGTTCTTTTCAAAATATGTCCTTTAGCATTTTGGTATAGTGAACACAAACAAACAACGTTAGTAGTTTTGTAGTTTTACATTTCTTAGGACTCTTGCAGAGAATATGGAGGACCGCTAAGCATGATCTATGCACTGACTTCTATAGGATATCTTTCTTCATAGCTAGGTAGAGGAGTGAAAACTAATTCACTTACACAGTCTTGAGTTGCTGCTGTTAAAATCTTGTGATTAGACGCCCAAACTTACTCATTACGTTGAGGAACTCCAAATATGTAGCTCAAGGATATGTTATTTCCTCGTTCTAATCTTAATATTTCTCTCCCATCCGGTAAACTAATGCTACACTTTAGGAAAACAGCCTTATGCTTTCATAGCGTGTAGCTTAAAGCTCGGAAAGGGAGAGAATAAAAATTAAAGCGGAAATTCTGAAATGAGAAACAGCATATTTAAAACAAGCAGTGAGAACAGTGAAGAAAATTCTGACATAGATATAACGTGGGTAGAAAGTAATAAAGCTAATTGAAATCGAATCAGTCCATCAGTTTATTTCTTGCATTGTATGGTATTGTGCTACAGGGAACTAATTGCATTACATGAACATCAAGCGTTGATGCACTGCTCTGTTTCTAATGTTAATGTTGAATTATATAGCAGTATGTTGGAGTAAAAGCAATTAGAAACGGCTGTTTTTAATTGCCTGCTGTTGTTTTACAATCGATATGAAGTGAGATGATAGATTGATACCTCACATTCTATCTTGCTTTATCGACAGATTGAAACCAGTGACTTTACCTACTAATATCAATGGTAATGGGCAATGAAAACTGTCAGGTAGAAGCTGAATTGAGACTAATTTAATTTCCTAAGAACTGTGCTATGAATAGATTTGCACTGTTTAAATATTCTCCATTTGGACACACAAAGAAACTTCTTGATGGCAGTAGTAGTTTCAAGTTTGTTCTATAAACTTTGCTATCTTTTCTGGCTATAGTGCGTACAGCTAATTGCTGCCGTGTTTGAAAAAAAGAAAACTACGGTTATCTAGCAGAATTTAAGTACTTGGTAAAGACAAAAGCAATAGAAATTAATAATGATATGAGAAACCATATAGAGGATTCATCGACGGTTTTAAAGGGCAGGAAAAGGGAGTTTTAGAAGTTAATTAATCATCTTCTTAGTATACCGGTACATTTAATTTCCAATTAAAAAGGCTACTATTGTAGAGAAAATAATTTATATTTTAATTATAATTACCGTAATTATTCTATTAATCTCCTGAACTATTTTAATTAATCATAATTTTATTTAAACTATTTAAGTTCATTTGTATACAAATAGAAACAAACTCTCTTTTCAACACAGTCATACACCTTTGACTTAGTTTCTCACATTTTCTTATTCAATTCCTATAAGAGCTATATAAATTAAAATTTACATCTTATTATTTTAAATAATTTCTTAATTATTAGTTAATTATAAATTAATTATAAAATAAAAACATATTCCTATAAGTAATGTGAATTTTAAGTTATTATTTTTCAAAATATCTATCGTTAAATTTGCATTTAAAAGATATTTACAAAATCTATTCAAAAGATTTTAACTAATCTGGATAATTATTTATCTATTATAAAAATAAATATAAATGTATAAAGCATATTTCAAAAATGTGAACAGTAAAAATGTGAAGCAAAATTATATTCTGAAATTTTAATTACAAACACATTTTTTCATTATGAAATTAAATATTCGGTTTCTATTTAGCGGTGGGTAATACTGAAATTCAGATTGTTAGCTTCTCAAAAGACGGTCTTGGTAAAGTTTCATTAAATTATCTTTAAATATGTGGAAGTTATGATATAAAATGTTGTGAAAAAATTAATAATAAAAGACTGACAAATACACAGATGTGACGGCAGTTCTAAAATGCAGTTTTCAGTAGCTCTTTGCTGTGTTGGTTATCTTTAAATGCATATTTTATTGCAATATTTCACGTTTCTTTTATGCACGTTTGGTTGTTATTCACCAAAACACGAAAGGAAATTACTTAAAATAACAATAGACAGTTTCTTTCGGTTTGCAACAGGTCTCCACAGGTTCGACACACTATCAGAATAATACAAATGCAGCGACAGCGTCAAATTTAAACTAAAAATTAGGAATAATTAAGGCCCTCAAGTAAGAAAAAGGTGTTAGATGTGACAACAAACTGAAAGTCTGTCAATTTTGTAGATAATATGGAAGCCAATATCTACCTCATCTTAGAAATGACATATATAACATTCAACAATTTTTATCTAAATGGCTCTATTGCGTTTTGATGGGTAAATTGTGCATTAAACATTTAAGTTCTTTTTAATAGTGTTTAACGCCCGTTTTTACTACTGAGGCACCACAGGCGGTGAACACTGATGATACATGAGATGAAATGATATATTGGGAAAGAATTTTTTAAGTAAGGGAACGTTCCAGGCCTAAATTCAGGGTACCTGCCGACATTTCCAATTTATGAGGACTGAGGAAAACCCGAAAAAAAACACCTCATCAGGGAGGACGGTCCTGGCGGGATTCGAACCCCCAACCTCCCGCTCACAAGTCCGCGTCATAACGACCTCGGCCACCCGTGGCGGTTTTTGAGTTTGGTGATACGATACTAGAACATCATTTTCCCTGCGGTGCACACACAAGGCCTTGGAAATTCTGTTCCTCCTTCCCTTAGCATGACAGTCCTAGTAGTACCTTGGCTGACCTTAGCGATTACTGCATCCTCTACCTGTCTTACGACATCATAGATAAAGGAAAGTATTGTAGGCGGGCATGTTGTCAGTTTCGAGACAGAAGGACGCCACCTCTATATCAAGAACTTCCCCAATTGTCCTCATAAGTCTGGGCGGACATCGTTCCAGCCTTCCTAGCTTAGAGGATTTCCAAATATGAACTGAGGATCGAATACAGGACTTCTTGTCCAATCAGTAACGCTAGCCACTAGACAAAAAATATTCTGTTAGATGTAACTATTTTAAATTTCGTTTATTATTTAATTTGGTTTCACACAAACTTTCAATTGTATGCTAATGCACATTCAGAGCCTCAGAAGTCCATTAAGCTACCTATTTTATCGTTCAAACTTCATAGGAATGCTGATTGGTGCTATTAATTTTATTATTCATGGTATTGTCTATAATGAAATAAAAGAAAACAATACTGTCTAAGTACGCAAACCAATATTCATTAGAAAATGGAGTCATTTTTGGTCTATTATTTCTTGGTGATATTGAGAAAAATTGGGATATCTTTATATGGGAATTATTATTGGATGGAAAAGCAGATCCAGGATAAAAGGCCACAGTGCCAACAAACAGATTTGAGGATATAAGAATTATAATAAGATAAAGGACAAGATACACCCGATAGGCTAGACCTTTTGGTGATAAACTTGCAGTTTTTCAGAAAGTACGGCACTATTTATTGACAACTGAAAAAAATAAGATAACTAATGATTCTCTAAATATTTATGTATTAAAACAGAAGTATGGTATAAAACTATTTTGGTTATACGATGCTAAGTCAATTCATGTCAGCAGAAAGTCGTATGGTCTAATCACAAATATCTTGAATTGAATGTAATAAAAATATCTAGAAATATTATAATAATAATTTCTTTATCAGTACCGAGAGAGAAGAAAAACTTAATCAGAAATAAATCGCAGCGATGGACACAATGAAGGAAAAAAGGATTGAAATACCCAATAAGGTGAACCCTTCTGTATTAGGAAGAATATGTTCATTATTTGCCTTCAGAAACGAAATATGTATAGTGAGGTATGGCTCCAAAAAGAAAATAAGTAGCCTTTCATTCTCATTAGCACAATGCATCATGAAAAAGACATTGATCAAGTTCGCGTCAAAAAAAAGTCGGAGATAATAAAGTTCTAACACTGAACAAAGGGTTGTGTAGATCAAATGGAAAAGAAGATTCGATATTACAACTGCGAGAGACAAACAAAGACATGAACTTTAGGCATTGTGGATGAATAAGGTGGATATGAACACCTAACTTTTGCAAACAACTGATGCCATGCAAGAGTGTGGTTAATTATACAAATATAGAAAAGTATCATGATATTTGTTAAGTGAAAAAATATTATAACAACTGTAAAGAACTTTTTGCTTGTAAGAGCAATAGTGCAAAGTAATGGAACATGAGAAAATGTATAAACGTCATTTGTATAGGCATTACATTTTACTATTAAGGACGGAGAAGCACTTTTCAGTACTTCAGCCTCCAATGTGTGCATTCCAAAAGGAACACTGAGTTAAGGCAGACACCAGGGACGGTGAGGCATAGATATAGACGAGGTCCCTAACATTGTTTCCAGACCGATAACCTGACGCTGGTCAAAGAATTGGAGTTTCTTAGAAGAGTCGGTCCCATACGAAATGTTCCAAAGCGCAAGCCACTGTTGCACCGCACACCTTGTCTTGACACTTTGGACCCTGTTACAATGGGAAAGCGGAAATTTCATTTGATTTGATAACATGTGATTTTATCCATTTAAAGGGAGTAACTCATTTATTATGGGTCATTTAACTGCAGTCTGACTTGTTTTGTTAAGTATTCGTGATTGTCATGGTTTCTGATGAAAATAAGAGTAACTTTGCTGTGTCACATCTTATGAAATATTTAATTCTTTCAATTTATATTATTAAATGTCTGACCAACGAGCGTGAAAAAGAAATAAGCATTCAATTAATATTTTGTTCCACTCAAATAATGACCCATCGCACAGATATGCTAAGAAGTGTGATATCCGTTTATGACACAACATGATTGCTGGAGACCCTTAAACATCGGCAACATAAACGACAATAGACAAGAGTTTTGCTACAAATAAATTTTTAATTTTCCCAACATTAACGGTGCACTTATACAAGATGACCTCCACATAGCAAAGAAATTACAAAGTATTTACAGGATTCTCATATCAAATCTATTGCTCGGTCATGCAACGATCCTGATTTTGCAAATTTATTCATCATATTATTTCATATATTGTAATCAGTAATGTAGATATCATATATGTGTAATACGGCATAGTATTAACATGTGACTTGCATGTCAACAAAAAAGAAAGTTGTTTGGTGTTTTTGGTTATGGTAGTTTGGAAAGCCACAAGGTCATAAAACTTTATACTAGAGGAGGGAACCCGAGGGTTACATGTGAAGCCCCCTTTTTAAAAGAACTTCCATTGTAAGGTTAATAAACTGAAGAACTTTTAAATCTGTTTGAAGTTTGACCCTGACAGGCAGCATTCTACTGTTAGTCTTTAAACTAGCCAATGCCAACAAAATATTTTAAACTTTCAAAAATAGTAAATGGCACGTGAGGCAGGTGAATTTGAACCAGCCAATGGTTAATGTATGTTTGAACTTTTAAAGATTAGCGCAAAACTTGCGCGTGCCTTTGTGACCCCTTTGGCCAACAGTCGCTTGATTTGAATTTAATTTATAAGGAAGAGCTTGCTATGCGGGAGTAAGCAGTTCTCAGTACGCAGTTATAAGATCTACACGCGGCAAGAGGCACTGTTGAGGCACACAGTTCACAGAAACAGCTCAGACAAGTTCTACTTCGAACGCGGGCATGCATCAGTTAGGCAGTTTTAAGTTGATACTCAGCTGGGAAGCAGTTATCAATAATGCAGTTCAGTGCCCAGTTCCGAAACATCAGTTAAGCAGTTTTTAGTTTCACGCACCGCGACACGCATTTGTAAGTTTCACACGCGGCAACTAAGTTTATATTCGACTCAGTTATGTCTATCGTACGCAAAACACCAGAGGACGCGAGAGATTTTGAACATAATAAAAGCAATATAAATATATTGTCCTATTGAGTACCAATCAATAAAATAGAATAATTCACCCTGAGAACTTGTCTTTGAAGAATAGGCAACAACACCGAAGGGATTATTCATCCTTCAAATTTGGTATCACAACGTGAGGCCACTCGACCTCAATAACAAATCGCTTCGAAATTGATGCCCAATCTGGGGTACTTAGCCGGCGCCTACTAAATCGCTTCATAGTTTACAAGATGATGTACTAATATATGTAGAGTCTGGATTTTCAGACAGTTATTAGAAATTTTCCATGATCATTGGGTAAAAGAAATAGTTCCTCGTATTTCAGCATCATTAGGTAAACAATGTCGCGGTAGGCAAGGAATCTGCGGAACATTTTCTGTCTAATACCAAAGCAGCTTAAGGGGCAGAAAACCTTTTAAATGTTTACTATGATTAGAACTAAGAATTTTTAGCCATGTGTAATATGTCTGCAAATGTTTTCGCCTAACTCTTATTGAATTCCCTAAAAGAGTCTGAAAGTCGAAGCTTTACTCGTAAACTACTTAGCCTAGAATCGTGGAGAAAAAAACAATACAAAGCATTATCATTAAAAGCTCAATAGTTTTATTTTCTTCAAGACAATAAGTATTGTTTCATTTGGAAAAAAAATATAATTTGTACTATAAATACAATTTCAAATAAATGTTGGTATTTTCTTATGAGCTACATTGACGAGCCTTTTAAATAGCATTTTTTTTTCAGAAATTTCTCAGTGGTAGTCTTAGGTGGTTCCTTGTACAATTCACGTTAAAAGCACTTCTTAGTCTATCAATTTACATAGCTGTTATAACAAATTTTTCATAAACTAGGCTCTTTTTCTTTGTCTACTCCGTTCTTTATTGTTAATTCAACCTCGTCCGCAAATAATCACATTTCAATTTCCATTCCCTTCAACCTTTCCTCAAAAATCTGCTTTTATTTCCGGATTTGTTTGAGTATTCATTAATAACAGTCGAATATAATACTTCCATTCAGAAATGCATCACTCTGTATATAGAAATTCATCACTTGGAAGCTTGATCTTACAGGATTATACACACATTTCTGCCGAGCAAGCTGAAAATTTCAACCCAGTGACTTCTAAATGCTAATGCAGAGTTGTATCTTTTGATATGTCGGATTATTATGCAGTAGTCGTAAACGAACAACGTGTATTTTAGTATAAAGAGCATTATATGTTTTAAGGTGGATTAAGTTCAAACGAAACATTTAATATTCAGAGCTCCACTTTTATTTCTCACTTACTGCTGTTATGGACTCGTAAAACGAGCATTTCAATTAGTAGATTCAAATCCTGGCGCTTCTTTAGTTCATGGCGCAAGTCTTAGAACACACTCGTAAGATTATAAGAAAATTGACTCTCTTAGTGGAAATAGTACGCGTTTCTTATAGACTCTCTTGCGCTGTAATATCTCTCTGGTCTGGAAAATTGTGTCTATGTTTGCGGAAAAAAAAGGAGTACAGTCGCAGGTTTGCGTTTTCATTTTAATTAAAAACACTAAGCCAAGCTTCTGTGTCCCATGGATGCTGAATAAGAAGAAAAGAAAAGGAAAAAGAGGCGCCGTTATCTGAGAGGATGGAGCCGGCTCTTCCCTCCAAGGCTGGTTATATAAGCCTGGTTTTCTAAATGGCGACCGGAGATTTGCATACATTATGCAAATTATTTACCGGAATATACACCACTAGGAGTGGGGGGTTGTGGGAGTGGAATAGGGATCGAAGAAGAAGCGGAAGGATCAGCAGCAACTCCCGGAAGTGCTGCACTCTCCAGCAAACCTTAGACCAATGCCAATAATAGCGAGTACATGGAGGCAATGGCTTGCCTGAGGAAAATAATGAAATGGAACAGCGGGAGGGGCACATTGTTTCGAGCTATTACAGAAACGAGAGAGAAGAATATGCTACACATGGTTATATGGATATATACCCTTCTCGATATAAAAAAGGAAAGAAGAATTGATTCAGTTTCACCTTCTCTTTTAAACCATTTAGTTCTTCGCTTCCAAGTTTACAACTTGTTCATCGACGGTCATTGCCTTCCGTTCTCCATTCGTATTCGGGTTTAATGTAATGCGTTTTCTAGAGCCTACCATTTGCTTGTTTCTGCAGGATTAGATAGCAGTGCTGCAGCTGCAAGAACACCTGCTTTCTCACTTCTTACTCTTTCTTGGGTAGGGAGCTTTAAAGTACAGCTCACCGAAGCTTCTTTCCTTCTAAAGAAATAGCTGCGGATTCATTTAAGAAGCACAATTCTTTTTCAGCACATGTTTAATGCAAAGAATTTAAAAATCGTATCATCGTGCAAAAAGAGCCCGGATTTGTAGTACTGAGCAGAGAGTATTGCTAATGCAGTGCAGCGAGGAGAGGGGACTAATCATAACATTACAATTACAAAAGAATTTCATATATTAAGGCTTGTTGTAAACATTTAATTTATTTATCATGTTTGCGCCGTCTAAGGACGGTCTTTATATTGCTATATGCCACATCTCTGTTCCCCTTCTCACCCATGCTCCAACTGATTCCCAGTGTTCTTCTTTTGATTGGTTCAGACTAGAGTAGTAGCATCTAGCATGATGACGTCAGAACCTTACTCTAGGCTTACAATGAGCGTGTCTCTGACTACAGAGTGAGAAAGACTAGCGACTTCGAGGGTAGGGGAACTATTCAAAAGTTATAGGATTGTTTATGCCTTATTTACTGCCAATGCGTTTCTGTAAGTTACATATATTCATTACAACTATTTTTAATTTTAGGGAAGTTCCTTATTATATTATATATGATTTTCAGGTTAATATATGTGTAATTGAAAGGGAAGAGCAGTTTTATATTAATGTTTTATGCAATTTTCTAGTTGTGTTTTGCCATTACATTTCTTTGTTCGAATTGAAGGCAAGCACTTGGTCATATTAATAATTTTATAACTTCCCTTTCTTCTTTACTGTTGAAGTTGGATATTAATATTTTATGTCATTTTTTCACCATTCTTTGCCATTAAATTTATTTTATGGTCAAATTGAAGGCAAGTACTGGTACTATTAATCTTTATCTTACATGTTATTGTGTTTTGCCATTAAACCTATAATTATATATGCCTTTGAGTAGTGTTTGATTATTTTCTTGTTATAAATGTTCATTTTGCACAACCCTTCTCTCTTAAACGAAACTACCTTTACGGGCCACGTTTACGGTGCCTTCCTAAATTTGACTCGATGCCCAGGTATCAACGGTAGGATGCCGTACAACACCTTGTATTAATGTTAAAGTAGGAAAGAACTACAGCACATGTGGCAGGTGTTGTACAATATTAAAAACATCCTTCGCCCATTTATTTTTTCTCCAGCTTTCTCGGCCATTCCAATTTCTGTATTCCACTCTATTTTCACACAACAATTTCACCCATCCTTGTTAATACGAATCCACTTTTTCTTCTATACAGTAGACTCCTTATAATGTGTTCTTTAAGAACTTATCCTATCCCACCCTTTTAATTGGTACATATGACTTGAACTGTTTACTTTTTTAAAAAAATATAATACTGACTTGTGAACTTTCGTCTTCCGACAACGTTTTTGATCTCTCTCTCTCTTAGATATTCTTACAAATGCCACCAAAAAGGACTTGTGTTGAAAGAAAATTTGATTTGTTCTTGATTTTAACACCCATACAGTGTTTCACAAGATATGTACTGGGTCTTTCATAGTTTTGTTGCAAGTTAAAGGGTCGGCACTCAGAGCGAAGTGTATGTGATATTCGTAATTAAAGTTTTCGCAATTATAAATTCAATCACAATGAAAATAAGCAGGAACTTTATGATAGATGTTGGAAAAGTTGTTATATTACATCATACAATTTCTGGAATATTTTTAGGAAACTTTAATTCAAAAGCATCAATTCATCTACAGAAATTGAATCAATTTCTCTCCTGATACTTTCTTTTATTTCTTCTATGAGTGGGGGTTTGCTCTATACAATTCATTTTTCAACTTCCCCTTAAATAAAAATCATTGACTATGAGATCAGAGTATCTTGCGAGTTATAACTCACTGTTAATTAATATCTAACTTCAACGTTTTTCTGAATGAAATTTAATGACTCATTAACTGCAAGCGCGGTGGTAGAGTCTTGTTATAAAAAACCGGATTGGCATTCAATACCAGTCAGTTGGTTAAAATACTGATGCGGGCCTTGTACTTTTTTTTTTATTTACATTATGTTCAAAAAAGATTAATATTCTGTTACTCCATTAATCTGTATGCATTTATTGTACACTGTACACCAATTTTCTTCTTCTGCAAGGAGGTTTGCTGTTTTTGTATTTCCGTACTTGTTATTTTCATAGAGTAATGACCAATGAAATGGACTCTTCTTCATAAGTTAAGAATATTTAATTTGAATCAGTTTACTGTATCATTAACGTTCCATTACGTCCATTTACGGAAATTTACCGTAATACTAGAATTACTGTCTGCAATTTGTGAACAAAAGCGACTATTTATGTAATCAAATTTAAATTGACTCAATTAAGGAAGATGAACCATTGCCAATTTTCTAAAAAGTTGTGAAAAATGTGGATGTACCGGATATTTCCAACATCTCCTGTCATATGGTCTGTGGTTATTTTTATTGTAATTGTAGTAGTAATTCCATAAAACGAACAACCAAATGAATCACAGGGTATGTCTTATAACTTATAAAACTCGTTCTTTAATTTTATATTTAGCAATCTAATTTCAAAAGTACACTGTTTAATTCTTGATATTGTTTTTATTATTTCAGTACATTATGCAAATTTTAGGCTTATTTTCATCTTTTCAAATATTTGTTGCTATATAGATTCATTTCCACCTTCCAAAAGTGATATTTTAATTTATCTCCTACTAGCATGTTTGAAAAAATTTATTATTTAAAATATGGTTTTAATGCAAAAAAGAATAACAACCAACCTAAAACAAGCAGAACTTATTTATTTTCGTGTAATTTAAAATAAATTCTAGTCGTTTTTAATACCATATTAATAATAATTTGTATTGTAGGCTTTTCGCCTTTACTAAAAGAATACGATAATATGTCAAGCACATTTTTGAGTCTCTCTTGTGAATACCTTGCGTTAGAGTCGAGCAGAAAAACAGTAACCTTGTACCTCCGAAGAGCGAGCTGTGCGGAATCCGACATTCTTCTTCCAACGTTACTAGAAGTGCACCGGACCGAACATTCAAATCCCTCCCTTTAGGGAGTCTTGGTCTGGGTGTGGTACGTGGCGAGATTTTGAGTGCGTCGGCAACAGTAGGGTGGTGAGCTGCCTTAAACCTTGGGCTACCCAACAGCAGAGGAGTGGAGAGGAAAGGAAACAGTGAGGAAATAACTAAAAAAGATAAACAGCAGAAATTTGGAGAAACAACGGCAAATAAAAGTAATAGGTACTTTTAATTATTCTGTAATTAACAATTATTATCTAGATGTGAGTAGTATAAGGACCTTATGAAGTATATTAAGGCGGATGTCGTGTGAAACAGTTCGACAATACAGAATTTGAAAGAAAATATCATAAATGTCACTAAGCGCCTTATAATGAACACTTACATACACCCAGTTTCACTGTTACCCAAAGAGTGAAATGCCTTATATCTCTTTTTGCATTCTAGAATCTACGAAGTTTACTAAGTATTTTATATTTTTTAACTTTCAAGTGTGTTTCTTCCACTATTGCCCAAATAAGAATTAAATTAAAAATAAACTGGAATAAAGAAAGTTAATAATACAAAAAATTTGGTTGCGCTGCTAGGCCGCCTTTCCACCAATAAGGAAACTATTTCAAGGTTCACGTAATTAAAATCATTAGATGTCGCGGCATGATCTTTGAAATTAAGAAAACAAGCTGTTAAAGTTTCTACAAAAATGGAAAATAATAATTACTTCTTTAATAAAAATTATGAAAATTATCAGTAAATAAATTGATGATAAAAGTTTACAAGTAGAGTTTCTCGCAAATAAAGTCACATAAACATGTCTGGAAATGCCTGATTTATGAGCTAGTGAGTAAAGTACATGTATAATGCCATATAACTGTTTGAAATGATCAAAATGTCGTCTACCTGCTTCAGGTATAAATATCAGCGAATACATCTGGAACAATAAGTCTAAAATGTGCTGGGACACCATCAGATATTAACCAGATAGTTCCTCTTATTGCCGAGGACACACCTAAAAGAGCTGGAAGTGCTTTTCTAATCATTTCGGTGTAAACATTGCTTATAAGATGTTCTGGCAAAACACGTCACCTACAATGCTATTGAATTTACTACTGAATACGCTGATGACCTGAAGATGTTGAAGAACGTCTGTAAATAAATAAAAATGTCTTATCGGAATTGTACCGAAAGGATTTGCGTAGGCCAAAAATACAAATAATAAAAATCTGTGATGGCAACTCTTTCAAATGATGGCCCATCTGTAAACAAGACTGAAGTGAGAAACAACGAACTGGCAATTTGCGCTATTTAACATCAGCAGATAGACACAAGACCCTGAATACGTTGAAGTTAAGAGTGCTAAAGTTTATGCTGATACCTGCATCGTCAGCATCCTATAGAATGCATTCTTCCTGGTCAACCGTCCGAGCGGCTCTCCGTTTACCTCGATCCGTAGTTTGCTGTGATACGAAGTCTCAGAAACTCGACAACGACTCGGATGTTTCCAATCTGGGAACGTTATTTATCGTACACAGCGGTGCAGCCTCGCATTCATTACTATTCGGCGACCGTACATAAAAAGCATATCTGCCTGTTCAGGAAGTGCATATTCTGCCGAGATTAGGCATTCAAAAAGAACCGAACTGTAGTTTAAGTCAAGCAACACAATGCCATATTGCAGCGATTGCAAAAATGAGAATTGACAATGCGTTGTAGACGCATGATAGCTAATAAATTAGTACAAGAATAGTTACTGATAGGTAGCAGAGTTAATGCTTAAAAAGTCGAGCAGTTCGTTAGGAAGAAAGATAGATAAGAAGGAGGGAGGGATTAAAGGTAGATAGCGTTGATCTACGCATCATGCGGGGCTAACGGAGAGCTTGGCTTGGCTAGCAAGAAACCAGTGGAAAGAAAGGTGTGGGAGTAGCAAGAGGCCTCCTAGGCGACCGAGATGCCAAGGAACCACGATGTAGATTTATAGGTAAATACTTTTTATATTATGCGGAATATTTTCAGATATAATAAAATAAAAATAATTTTATATGAAACGCCAATAGTATTATTTATGAACAATTCTTTAACATTCCTTCCTCTGTTCAGATGTTTAGGATTTAATTCCAATTAATGGGAAGAATGTTTGTCGAAAATGCGACCCCAGGCCAGTGTAGTAGGTTTAGGAGGCCTGGGGCTGCGACAATAAAGGGAATTATTTGCATCGATAAAACCACTTGATTGTTTTCAAAAAATATTTTTATTTGCTGCAACAAATTTAAATTGTTGATTTGTCATCTTTGAATTATAACTCATAAACCAGGTATTTCTGGTCATGACATTTTTTCCTTGTTTTGACGCGAGGAACTAGTCCCCCGAATTTGTCTCAGTATTTCCGTTAGAGCCTGTCTTTATTGCTAAGTAAATATATATTTACAACAAAAAAATTGTGAAATATGGCATAAATAAGGGGCGAAAGTTTTATCAAATATTACAGGGGCAATCATACGCAGAACGATAAAAAGTATGACAAATGAACTGCAATGGATGGGCTGATCTAATGCTTGCGTGAAGGAGCGAAGAAGAATTTCTTAGTCACCGCAACAAGACTGATGATAATAAACATTGGATAGCTGCATAAAAGGAATAAAATATCATAAATTATTTCCTCAGCTACATAAATAGTACAGTATAGTGCCTGTCATGGGACAAAGCAACATAATACAAACTCTATAATCTACATAAAACATTGAAACAAAGTGTAACCATAAGGATCTCAAAACCAGCAGAATTAAATTAAAACGTAATGGACTATATATGAAATAAAAATAAATAATGAATTATATAATGTGAAGAAAAATAATTATTATAACATTTAAATAAAACCGTGGGAAAAAATAGCTGGAAGTGAACAATTTTCAAGAAGCCTTTGAGAGTCTTTTGCATTAAAAAGAAGGTATAAAACTTTTTCAAAATGTTATTAAGTAATTTTGGACAAAGGCCCCGAAAGCCTACTACTGATACATAATCAGTCAATTGTTATAGACAGGGATGTTATGCATATTAATAAGGAAAGGGATACAAGCAAACAGAATCTTTCTCTTCACCCACCTATTGAGCTTGGCTGTTGTCATAATTAGACGTTTACTGTTGCTCTGCTCTCTAAAAAAAATCTGCTCTCTAAAAGATTCCTCCTGTGAAATACGAACCCTTATGACAAATACTATTGGCAACGGCTCAACGAACTCTACAATGCCAGAAATGTATTTAATTCTCATTTCCGAAGGCCACGTCCAAGGATTCTTCTGGTTGCAGCCTGGCTAGCGGCAACCGGTCGTGCTAAAAGCTCTGCCGGGGGAAAGAGCGTACCGTGATGGGGAATACAAGACAATTTAAAGCATTGACACATTACAAAGAATATGAACTATTTGCTAGCGAATTAACTTCAGCTAATAATTACGATAAGAACAAAGTTAAATATCTTAATTAATATAATTTTAATTTGGATATATTGATTAAACACAAATTACCTCACCGACGAAATTAAATTAAGTAAACATGTTATTTAAATTGTTATTTAAAGTTATTTGCTTATAAAACAATAAATATTAATGTTAACATATATATACATTTTAAACCATGGTTCTTAATACAGGTTCAGTACGAACTTTAAGCTAATATGGTCACTGAACCCAAATGTTCGAAATTTTGTTTCTAATTTTTCTCCTCGTCGGATTTTACATTGTTCCAAAGATTGAATTACTCAGATGGTTCAGCCACTACCTTGGATTAAATTCTGCCACTCCTGCTCGCTATTCCATTAGGAATAATTGAATTCTCTCCGGATGCTTCGATTTCAAAAGTGAATTCCTTTTTCCCTAGCTCACAAGTCGCCATGGTTACGCATAAGTGGCGAAGTGCTAGAGAATTTATTCCCTTTCTTCGACAGTTTTGGTTACAGTAACGAATCACACAGATAGACCGCTGACCACGGATGTCTGTTTTAAGCTTTGATTTCCCCAGGAGTTTGAGTTCCCCGTAGCAGGCTTAAAACCTTTCTTTTCGCTTATACAGTTGAAACGTTTGTTTTGCGGTGTTTTTCTATAAATAAACTTTTCAAAATTTAAAATAAAATACTTATTTATCTTTACTTAAGGTCTCAGGGATGAATTTATTTAATTATAGTTTATATATATTTAGTTTAGTGTCAGCGGAATGCTTTTGGTTTGTTTTATAACTGCATGAAAACTTTTTATTTTTTTAATGCAAATAGATATTAATTTTAAAATTATACGTGCTGCTTCTCCCACATCCTTTGTTACCAATAGAAGCATTTTATCACTATAAACTGTTTTACGTTCTTTTGGCAGTGGTTTCGTTTAACTATAAACTATAGAAACATTCTTTCTAAGACATCTGCTAAGTATCAAGTGCAGAGGACATCATTTGTAGAAATGCAGTGGCATACTTGTGCGGAAAGTGGATGTAGTTTCCTGACCATCTAGTTTAAACCTTTCTAGATTTATGCTAATGTGATGTTGAAACCGCAGCATTAAAATAGTGGAAAGTATAATTGGAAAGACGTGCAGGAGTCTAAGGCAGACGTTTTCGGGATCAGCGGACTAGCTAAGCTTTCTCTAAGGAACATAATTATTTTATTACTACACAAGAAAGCAATCTGAATTTCAGTCAAACTATGACAAATGTTTGTTATGTTCACTGCTGTACTTGTTATTGTGACCCTTAACTCTACTAGGTGTGCTGAACCTTTATGGACTATAAAGCGGTTTAGTATGGCCCCACCAATTAGAGCCTAATTATGAGACTGTTTGTTTGTGGCCTCACGCTCGGCGCCAAATTATAAAGCTGTTCAGTAGGCTTCGGTTACGTGCCCTAGGTTGAGTACCATTTTGAAACGGTTTGTTGTCGGGTGGCCTCATGTTTGGATGCCAGTTTTGAAGTGATTTTGTAGATTGATTAAAGGACCGGGAGAAGAATTCAATAGTGTAAATAAGCACGCGATGCTCCAAAATATTTCGCGTCCTCTGGTGTTTCGCGTACGATAGATTTAGCTACGTCGAATATAAACTAAGTTGCCACTGTAAATATTAGAGATGAGTGCCGCGGCGCATGAAACTGAAAACTGCTTTACTGCTGTATCGGAACTGAGTAACCGAGAACTGCTTCTCGGCTAAGTATCAACTTAAAAACTGCTTAATAAGTACACCTTATTATCTGCGTATAAGAAATGAGTTGCATTTCATCGTTCTGGACCTTGGACTGCTTCTGTCTCGCGGATGTAAAACTTCAAACTGAATATTGTGAACTAGAAATTGCTTGTCTCTAGCCAAGTATAGATCTGATAACTGAGTGCCTCAGCAACCTCTAACTTACGACTGCTTCTGCTAAGTGCTTTTTCTCTGAACGAGCAAACGCTTCCTTATTTATTTAAATCAAATCAAATAATCTTTGTCTTAACGACTGCCACGGGGTCGCACGGACACGTACACTCTTTAAAAGTTCAAACATACATTTTCAATTGGCTGGTTTAAGTTCACCTATCACGAGCACCATTCACTATTTTGTAAAGTTTAAAAAAAATTTAGTTCAGTTTAAAGACTAACAATACAATGCCTGTCGGGTTCAAAGCCCCAAATAGTTTAAAAGTCCTTCAGTTTATTATCCTTGCAACGGCAGTCCTTTTAAAAAATGACACAACACTTGTCTCTGCTCCTTCGTATCGGGTTTCATTTGTTAGTTTTATGACCCTCTTGTTGGCTTTCCAAACTACCGTAACGAAAAATATCAGAGGCTTTCTCTTTTGCACAATTTTAACATCGAAGCTAAAACTTGTGACACGTATATATACGTAAAAATTGTTTATAATTATATGTCAATGAGAGTGGATCTGAGGAACTGTTGAAACTATAACAAATCAAATCATAATGAATGATGTGAAAAGTGCACTAGCTTCATATTTCAACAGCTCAAATCATGAATGGATTATTTAATAAAGGTACTTATACATTATAAATATTTCTCAGTAATTATATGAAATAAGAGTCCATCCGTTATTTTTTTTGACATGCTGCTATAAATGTTCTGAAAAAGTCCTTATGTAAATGCGTTTTATTTCCTCTGAATATCCTTGGAATAAAATACGACAGCATAAACCACCCTAATGATGATGATTTATTGATCATTAATGTAACACAGACATAAAACTTGAGAAACAATAAGAACTGCAATATCCAATGTATGTACACGCGATTCGGTATTAAAGTGGTGAAAAAACGTTGACGCTAATTACGAATAGAAATGGAGAAGCTCTATGATATTGTGGCATAAAGCATAGGAGTTTTATAGCGTACATCATTATCGCTGGTACCTATTTCGTACTTAAACAGCATTCAAATTAGGACGCTTGGAGAAGTTCATGGGGATTTTGATGAAGATAATGTTAATTATTGGACTTCTTTATTAAGCTTTGAACCGAAGTACTTAAAACGGAAGTAATGATATTTGTGTACGATTTGATTAACTTTCACAGTTTTGAGGAGAGTTTATATAATGTGAAAAAGAAATATCTATGAAGTTCAAAAAAATAAAAAGTAATCCTACAATTAATTAAAATAGAGAGTAAACTATATCAATATATGTATATATCTCAAGTGTGACTTTTTCTTAGTGTTTTATCCTTTACTACTATTATAATTACTGTTAATTTGTTATATTGTTAATTGTGTTACTTTATTTTTATTTTTATTTTATACATTATATATATAATGCCAAGTGTTACAAGCTAATATTTCTTAAATGGACCAAAAAAAAAACTATTGTCAAAACTTATTGCAGAAGACTTTCATAGTTGCTGCAGAAACAAAACTAAGTAGGGGGAACCCCTTATGGGATTTTCAGGGGGAAATAGCTTTAGAATTTTAAATTGAACGATAGTATAACTTTTAGGTATTTGGATATTCCTTAACAAATGAAACAACCTTTGATTAAAACATTTTTTATAAAATTAAACTTGAGAAGTTATTAGCGCGTCAAAACATATTTTATAGATAAATATAAAATTAATAAGTAAAGTTATTAATTTACACCATTTTATCAAACGTTCAAAGGAAGTTTCATCATCATCTATATTTAGCAGCCGTTTTTCGGAGATTTTTTCTAGCATTTCCTAGTATTCCAGAATTGATAATACCACAAGTTTCCCATTGTCGATGTTTCATATTTTCTTCTGCTGAAGGTGTTGTAGACATGCCCTTTTGTTTAACGCAGCTTTTGTAAAGGAATAAGGTCAAATAAGTGGGGTGGCCCCACACCAGGATCAACACTTCTAATCCATTAATTGTTGGTAACACATGTTTTTCTAGTACACTTGGAGAAACATTTTCCAAGAGTGTGGGTTATACATTACTAATACTTACCAGAATTTTAGTTTTACCATTTTTTTCTAATGATTTCAGAAACGGTTACGTTATATTAAACTGTTTAAAAAGTTAATTTTTAAAAAAGTTTTTCTAAACAAAAATTGCTGAATTTGATGAGGAGTATATAGATATCTAAAAATTAAAATACCAATTCATTTAAAATTCTGAAGTATACACCCCAGAACCCTATAAGGGGTGGGGGCGCTATTATACAATAAGTTTAGGAAAATAAGCGTTTGGTTTGTTTGGTACATTTAAGAAATATTGATTTGTAACACTTTGTATGAGCCAGTATTATAATATAATTAATAAAGTAAGTAACACTTGCTCATTCCTGGGCAACAAACTTTTATTAACCAAAGAATTACTATACAGGATAACACACATTCTCTGACGAAAGATATCCTTCCTTCACCATGGAGCCATTACAGAAACATGGTTTGCATCTGTTCATTGTTGGCAACTCTCTGACAATGTAGATGTTGTTTCAGTTCGGTGAACACCTGATAATCGCAAGGCGTAAGATGTAAACAGGATGTTCGAAAACCTCCAATCGAAAGTTCTAAAGCATAATTTATTTTGTGCGCCTTGTATTTAAGTTGCATTTTTTAAATAGCAACAATGTTTTTGCTTAGTGCACTTCTTGTTTTTCACGGCAACGTTTGACAGTAGGAAATGAAAGTTTTGGCCCATTAAAGTCGTATTGTTCATCCTATTTCTTCTTGCAGTTGTTTCCAGAGACGCGCAATTTTGCAGTCATGCTATGATGTATCTGTTATAACAGCAAAAGTAAAATGCCATGTGTTCTGCGCATGCGCTCTTCATACTGCGCATTGGAGTGATAAGTGTAACCTACCTATGATCCCTCTTTATACAGAGGGATTTATATAGAACTTACACATTTCAGTATTTATTTATTTCAAAACGGATGATGCTTATTAACAACTTATTATATTCAAATCTGAAGTATGTTTCAGAGATTATTAACCTCTATAGGAAATGCTGATAATGTCCTCCCACCTGCATAAGACATCACCCAAGTTTTTCCATATTACTGGCCGCTCGTTGAAGGACTGTGCTGTCAATACCATTAATCTCCTGTTTAATGTTGTGCTTCAGATCGTCTTGGGGGCGTATGGCGAAAAACTCTTGTCTTTTAAGTAACCCCATAGGAAAAAGCCCCGTGTTGTCAAAACAGGACAGCTCGGTGACCACGGGTTTGTTGAGATTATCGGCCGATAAAAAAACTTTCAATTAGCGACTTTGTTTGGTTTGATGTATGGCGTGTAACGCCATCTTGTTGAAAATATCCGGAATGAAACTCTACATTGTCCAGTTACTCAACAAACTCTATAAAAATATGGTGGTACTCTGCAGTGTTCACAGTTTAGTCAAAAAAGTATTATTATAAATAATAATAGTTATAAAATTGGCGCACTTTTCGGTGTGTGGATATTGTGCACATATCCGTACTTTAACTGGGTTCATAGGTGATTCATGAACAACATGTGGATTTAGGACGACCCAATAGCGTGCGTTCTGTTAGTTCGCATAGCCGCATAAATGGAACTATGCTTCATCTGTGAATCCTAACAATATGCCAGGATTTTGCACAATGAACAATGAACAATGAACGCCTAAAACCAATGGCAATACTTCTCTCTTATATCTTTATCTGGTTCATGCAACTTATTGAACACTGTAACTCTGTAAGGTGAGCACTTTTTAGCAGCTCTCTAACACACTGAGAGGTATACCCGGTCTCCTGAGAAAAACTTAATGACAGTCGTGCCCTGTCCACAACAACTGTGTGCAGAGTAGATTAACGATATTTGCCTTTTTCTATCATCAAAGATTCAGTTGTTTCCAATTAGTTTACCAGTGTCAATATTGTGTATCTTATTGTCAATATTGTGTACAAACACCAAATTCTCCATGGTATGCCTTTCAAGCAACTGTAATTGAATTCGTAATTCAGTATTGTTTCACAAGGAAGAACCGTTTGTTCTAGTTGCTGTAAAAATGCAGTACACATTTTGACAGTAACTAGAATAATATTTGGAAAATGACTGCCAAACCAACAATAAGAAATGCATATCTTTTGACAAGGAATCAAAACTTCCAAATGTCCCGCTTAATTTGACATTACACTCGGAACATTAGGTGAATTTCCCGCCTAATTAAATAAAGAAAGAAATGTGTTTATTTATTTATTTTGCGAACAATATTACAATTATAATACAATGAAAAAATTAAACAAAATAAAATCAGAGTATTATAAATCAAGTATGACAAAAAAGTTACAAAAACAAAACAAACAAAAAATTGTAATGTTGGTACATGATAAGTTAATGAACATATATTTTGTAATAAATGATCATAGGATAAAGTGATAGTACACAAATTCAAATTGAAATTATCTATAGTTAAAGAATGTAATTTATCATATAATGTTTCCATTCTAAGCACAAGAGAATATTAATACGCATTAGTATTAACCCTTGAAATAAAAAAAGGTATTACAAAGTGCCATAAAAATTAAAATAGAGGGAAAAAATGAAAATTTTTGAAAAAATGCATACTTTAGAAATTTGCGTTGAATTATTTCAAAAAGTTTAACAGATTTGTCAATGTAAGGGTTCCATAGATCTGTTACATAATTGTGTGAAATAAACAGAATTCTCAAATCTTTAAAATAAGATGAATTACAAATAATAAATCCCAGACTCTTATGTGCTGCACAAACAATGTTATTAATATGTTAGTAAATGATAAGTCTTTGTTGAAAATTACTACGAAATCATTTGTTTCGATTAATTGTAATTTTGTTTCATCTATAGTGTAAATAAAATGAACATTACTTTTAAGTCCAGAAAAAGACATAACCTGGCATTTTGGTGTGTTAAAAGGAAGATTCTACATAAATCATTCGTATATATTCATCTGTTAAGAGGTTTGATACATATACACATATAACCAAGGAAAAGGATATATTAAAAGTTCACTGAAAACATGGAATGGTAGCGTAAGCAACTTGAAATGTCCCTCTCTGCTTGTTGAGCTTTCGTGCATTTCTTTGAGCATATATTAAATTATGCACCTCTTTCGCACGAGATCTTCCAATTACCACTTTCCTTCTCATGAATACTATTAACTTCGTGCACACTAGACGCCGATTTTATCAATGAAATTTTTTCACAAGGAACGAACGGACAGATTGTGTTAACAACAAATGTTTAATGAACATTTTAAAAGCAACCCTTTTTGGAAAATATGATCCAATGGCTTCTTATTCATAGCCTTCAAATGTTCCATAAACGTAGATTGCGTGTCACTGAAAATATTTCGTTTGCAGTTTGTTTCGAATCTCATGACTTTTAAGGCGCAACTTGAATTAGCGTAATAAACAACTCTTAAGAGTTTATCGCTGTATTAATATTAGAGAAGTGTCAAGTACTTTAGAAGACAAAACGTTGAAGCTTTGTAGTTATTTTTTATGGATAATATTATCTTTGCAACACATAAAACTTGATTTCGGATCACGCAACGAAGGAAAAAATACAGCAACATAAAAATCACTCTGCTCGTGCATTAAATATAACTTACCTTAGTGGGTCTGAGTGTAAAATCAGAGTAGTGAAGCATTGGTTGCAGATTAGGAGAATGATAAATTGATTAATTTTCCTAAATCCTTATATAATTTGTTTACTTTTAATTATAAAAATTATACCAATTGTGGTAAGATTAATTGGATTAAATTTATTTTAACTTATGGTTATTTCTATTTGTTTTATTAGATTCTTTTTTTAATTATTACCAATTTCCTATCAAAAAAAAATAATTGAAGATCGAGAATTCGTCGAAACCAAACTTTAATTACGAAACTGTGTTACCAAGAACATCTAAGGTTGGGAGGAAATATGGTATGGCAATACAAATTGAGAAAAGGGCAGGAAATATAGGGCTGGGATCAACTTGGATGGCGTGTCAGAGAAATAGAAGGAGCGTATAGAGGAAGGTTAAAAACCTCTTGAGGGGTTGGATAGGCAGCAGACAACTGAATAGTACAGCAAGGTCATTTCAATATATTTCTCTAGAAGTACTATCGGGAGTAAAATCAGAATGGAACATGAAGCAGCACATCAAAAAAAGGGGCAAACGCACGGAAAAATATGTAAAGATAATAAACATCACCAACGAATATGAGCGAAGCATTTGGCTCATCTGTGAGAAAGGAGAATCATGGACACAAATACGGCTGAATGTAAAGTTACAGAAGAATGGGGGGAATACCTATCACGATCATTTAGGGCATGGAAAAGAGAGAGAGGGAAGGAAGGAAGAGGTACATTTCTGATGAAAGTGAGACAGCTTAGATCTGAAGGGAGTGAGAAATAAATTGAGTAAATCCCCCTATGTATCTTTTATTGTATTACTGATATATATATTATTTATATATATTATTTATTTTATCTGTATTCATTTTATTTTTAAATATGTACGTTTATGTTTTGTAGCTTGTTGTGGAATGCCTAATCAAATATATTGTATTAAATCAAACAAACATAGCGTATTATAAAACACCACGATTCATTCGACCGGCTCGGCTATTGATGTTTTATTGTAGTTGTGCCACTGACAACCACCGCTGCCACTACCACCACTGTCAAAATTGACTAGCCCATCTTGAAGTAAAACTAGAAACATATTCATTTATTATTTAATTTTATATATACTCGGATAAGAATAACATTTACTTACAGTCAATCAAATATGTCTAATCATTGATTTTATGCCTTAAAATACGATAATTTTAAATATAGTTTCCATATGCAGATACACATCTAAATTGTTCTCATGAAACAAATAATCACTTCCTGTACACTAAATAATTTCTTCGAGTGGATTGGACGGAAAAGAATATATCCGGACTTCGGCCTTGCTCTATTGCTAACCGTTTGTGCCCAAGCCCTCAATGGGGCACCTACGGGAGGAAGAGATAAGGTGAGGTAGACAAATGGCTTGCATGATCCACAGACGGCGAGCTAGGCTTAGGTAGAGTTGTAATATTGTTTCCATATAGAAAACCCTCAACGTCGATGTATCCTCCACTTCAAGGAGTTCGAAGCCTTCAGAAAAGCCGTTTCTTTACCATATGCCGGGGCAGAAATCTATCTAAACAGCAGGCTACAATCACACTGTACAAGTATCAACACCTCGCCCTGTCACTTTATAACCTATAACAGAACCAATGGAATGAAATGGGAAAATGGAAAATTCGTTGAAAGGAAACATCCACGTTCTTCTGTATTGCAAAATTCTTTCTATGTTGACATTTGTCTAGGCATCAAGGAAGGGAGTTCAATTTAGAATATGAAAATGGTGCAAGATATATCTCAAATTAAATAAACAATGAACCTGAATTATATAAATAATGTTGGGTAAAAATCTTGATAAACTTTAGTTCATTTATTTGATAGATTTTCAGGCAAGTGCACTATAGTGCTCAGGTCTCGAACCTAAGTCGTGCATTAATTATCAAGTTCGAGCATAATAGACGAGGTGAGCCAAGTTCGGGTTCTATAATCCAAACTCAAGGACTACTTGTGGGCTAAAATTCTCCGGGTCCAAGAATGTTATTCCGTTACAAAGTCAGGTTTAGGGTATAACGCCTTATTTGCAATTGTCAACGGGAAAAGCCGCCGACTAAGTTCATTCGGACACTTGACCCATCTCTTTGTGTCTTATTATGTCAGAAAAAAAGGTCCAGATAGCGGACATAAAACACCTTGGCCGGATGAACAGCCAGGGTCTTCAGGATCTTCTGTAAGATAACCCCATGATGGACGTAAGCCTGACCATATCTTGCCTATTGTCATGATAAATAGAGGAAGTGCCGTAAAGGTACTGCCAGTTAAAATTCTGCTATATCAAGTAAGGTGTTTAGTTCAATTTAAATTTTATGTTTTCACTCATTTTATTAAGTATTTTTAAATATTTTTATTCAGGTTTAAACTTGGGGTTTAGTTAGGATTTTAACTCAGTTTAAAGTTCTTTATATGTGTGTGTGTGTTCATTAATATTAGATAAAACTAAAGAGATTAATTTAATATTCAAGCAATACTTATAAGAGTAGCAACATTCCAACACGATTAGATAATGCAGTTGACATTCCCATTTTTACCTCATTTATAAAGAAATTTCTCTTTTATAATGCCCAACAATTCAACCAATTGTTAAAAATATTTTTAAGTAATTATGCGTTCTTTTATTGATTCTTCAAATATATTCATATATATTTAGTGAGAAATACCAAGGTCATTTTCTTGAAACTGCATACATCCAACGGCCTCTTTAAAGAGGAGTCGGCCCTGGTGGTCTAATGTAACCATACTTGCCTCCTAAACCCAAGTTCGCGGGTTCGAACCCGGCCAGAATTGATAGATTTTTGGGCGTAAAATCCTAAGTATGGCTTCCTTCGGAAGGGAAGTAAAGCCGTGGGTCCCGTGTCGTACATTTACGACACGAAAAAGAACCTAAAGCCTGAAAGAGAGGCCTCTGAGCAAAATTTGTCGGCCGTTTCACGCCCTGAGTTGAATGGGACGCTGATGATCTGTGCTGTTAAAGAGCGTCCGAAAATAAAACAAAATAAAAAAAAAAATCACCTTCTGCCACACATGTGGAAGTAGCCGTATCCCATCAGCGCGTCCACATCTGTTAATGTCCAGGAGCGACCGCCCTACAGAACTGGTGGTTTCATTTTTGCGAAGAGATTATAGCCACACGGGCTCATATCAGGTGAGTATGGTGGAGTATCTCCCAGTTCAATCTATGTAAGAGGGCTAATTCACGCGCAGTCCATCGGCGAGCAACATCCAACAGGGAAGCAAAGAACTGAATTTTGTGGTTGTCAGGAAACACTTTCACCCATCTTGCCATTATGCGATATGGCAACGCTGAATCACCACATGCTTCACGTTGTGATAACAATCTTGAGCATCATGACCTCGTGCAACTTCAATTTTGATATATGACGTAAACATATTGCTAGAGCGCTTGCACAATCCACCTCTACTTCAACATACTACAGTACATCACTGAATAACTGAACAATGTCGCCACTCGCTGCTGAAGGTCATGAAACATTCCGGTATCGGATCCACATAACTCTATGACTAACAAGGACGCGACCGCTGCATGCTGCCAGTGTTGCCACTACTTTTTATTCAGCGCTAATAGCACAACATTTCTGTTATTTATATGGGACGAAAACATTGACCATTCGAAAGTCACGCATGCCCTTCAGCAACATAGACACAGAATGCTCTGCAAACTGCTTAAATATTCTAATTCTTATCAGGAAAATGTATTAAGAAATCATCTTGTTATAAGTGTGTCAAAATACAAAACACGATTTATTGTATACTTGTATAATTAATTAATTAATTGAAGGTTGCAGAGATATAGAAGAAACTTAAGTGACCATCTAGAGTTGCGCTCAAACCGTAATGCAAAGTAAGTTCTACACCAATGTATAAACCGTCATTTTTGTTGAGCCAAATTGTCTATAAAATGCTTGTTGCATAAAGTTGCTACAGTAACAATTACGTCATTAAGTTGCTTTCATTGCTAAAATGCTGCTGAAAATTATGTAACGATAATATTTAGCGAACAATTTATATATTATGAAAAATAAAATGAATCGCTTATTTTCATTTCAGGATATATTACATAATACAAAATTAACAATTTAATATTAGCTATCAAATGGAATGGGTTGAAATATATCCCAACACTAAAGTAGCTCAAATATCCTTAATAATTTTACTGTTCATTCTATTAATAAACCTATCGCATCCTTTCTGATAGGTATGATAATTATTGGATATTAATGACAATTCAGCCTTTGCAACTAGAACTAAAAATTCTTGTTGTAATTCCACCTTTGCTAACAATAGATAAATAAAGTATACAATGACATAAGTACAAATGACTTTAGTGTAATTCAATTATACTTTTTTATTTTATTAATGTCATTTTGCGATTCTGGTGTACAAAATAGCGTATGAAAGTCGTTTATAATGTTATAATTTTTTCCATATAATCTAATACAATATTCTGTAGTATATTCATCCCAGATAACATAATAATAAAGTATATTTTTTGCATATCTTTCCAAGTAAAATAGCATATTATATTGTGCTCATTAACATCCTTAACGCAAAAACAATTTAAAGAAAGCAGTTAATAATAATAGGATAAAACTTCTGATGGACGTGTTATATTGTTCAGCATTGGAAGTGTTAAATTTTTCTCTTGCGTGTCATTTGCATGCACAGTAGCTAAGAAGGTAGTAAACTACACAGCTTTTTGCTGCTGTCGTAGGGAGAGAGGTGGTTTTATTGCTAGTTT